>CM023483.1:138990379-139122547 GCA_013339685.2 Hyalomma asiaticum | reverse complement strand
TCTGTATACTGAGCCAATAATGTACACTCAATGTAATCTTACACCACAGAGCGGCAACGTGGAACCATCGCTTCAGTGGGTCCGGTGGCGGCATGGCGAACTCCCGTTATAAGCATGTCTGTTTCATCTTGCAGGTAACATACAATTACAAATGCTACAGAAGTGACAACCGCTGTTTTTTACTGCTACCGGGCCCTCTGAACTGTGCTGCCGTTGTGACAAAACTGGCGCATTGCATAAGAATGTCATTATTGTTACTTTGTGGCGACATAGAGATGAATTTACCTGTAAGTTTTACAGGCCCGGTGACCAAAACTACCCGGGATTATAACCGTGGTAATTATGATCACTTAAACACGGAACTAGAAGCCTTTTGTCAAGAAGGTTTTCTGCCCTCAGTTGCATCACTAACTGTGAACGATAACTGGATGTTTTAAACAAAAAATATCAGAGTTAGTTGACAAGTTCGTGCCACTAATCCCTACATCCTCTGATAAAAGTAACCTTGGTTTTTAAACAGCTTCGAACTTTACGAAATAAAAAGAAACGCTCCTATGATGCCGCGAAAATCAATGATTCTGTGTTCTACTGGGATAAATACAAGGTCTGCTTACAAGATTACTGTAAAGCTTTAGGCGCAGCAAAGAAAAAAATATTATTCGCAGGACTTACCCTCACTTATAAAAATAATTCAACAAAATTCAGGCAAATGATTTCTCCCACAATAAGTATTGCAATCGCATTACAATACACGATGCCGACCAAACTCCGCTTTCTGATTAAGCTTCCGCGAATTCTTTCAATGCGTATTTTGCCTCTGTTTTTACACAGGAAGGTTGTTCCAATGTGCCATTTGTTCCAGATCAACCCTTCCCTTTCATGGCTCCAATCACCGTCGCTGCAGAAGGTATCGCAAAACTCCCATTACGGAAATATCATATATGGGCCAGGTATGTTTTATATATGGCCAGATATGGACATATAAGCGCTCATATCAGGCTATATACTGCCAAATAAGGGTCAGTATAAGGTCATATACATCCGGATGTAAACGTATATGGCGTTTTATGTGCCACATGAGGAACCTATATACTGCCATATATGGCTTTATATTGCACCTTA
Source organism: Hyalomma asiaticum (assembly GCA_013339685.2). Taxonomy (NCBI): domain Eukaryota; kingdom Metazoa; phylum Arthropoda; class Arachnida; order Ixodida; family Ixodidae; genus Hyalomma; species Hyalomma asiaticum. Next base: position 139,121,425 of record CM023483.1, on the reverse strand, counting down.
TATGACATATACGGTAGCAGCATACTTCCATATACGGCGTCCGTGGCCCGTATATGGCTTTATATACTCGATATAAAGAGTATGCATCAAAAGTCACATAATGCAAGTTAACAGTCATATACATAGGTGTATTATATTATTTATGTGTCGACATCCAATGAAGGGGCAGTTCCTCACAATATATATATATATATTATATATATATATATATATATATATATATATATATATATATATATATATAGAAAACAAGAGATTCGCACGATTAACAAAAACAATAGAAGTTTACTGACGTGGGCGGCCGTGGAACCGGCCTTTATCAGAGAGCCGGTACCCCGCCGCAACGTCAGTAAACTTGTATTGTTTTTGTTATCGTGTGATCTCTTTTTTTGAAAATTTTATTCGGGCTCAGGGAAATCTTCTTTCCGAACTATATATATATATATATAATATTATATATATATATATATTACAAATAATCGATGGAACCACATATCTCGTCCCATCCAGCAATTAGTAATTACAAAAGAAATGAATGCAAAAAGTAAACACTAAGGGTAAATGGTAAAAGAGAGTAAGGGAGGGTTGGTGGTGAGTTCTGCTTTCTCATGGCATCGTAATTTCAATTAATACGCGATTTACCTACAGCGCGAGCTAATTATTATCTGCATAAAAACGATGTGTCAAGCTGAACTATTATTGTTTCGTCGATGTTGCAGTTGCAAAAGCAAAAGCAATTGTATATACGTGCGCATTATAGTGGTGCATTAATGCAAAACTTGTGCCAGCTTTACCGCAATAAGCGCCTAGATTGCATGTTCACTGTAAGTTATAGCTAAACGAATGATTGCTGGAATGTGTCAGCAACGTTCTTTACTTTTATTTTTATTTTCTTTACCTCGTCTTGTCCGAGTGCGGCGCGAAAGAGGGCTATCGCTTCTACTCTTTCTACAGCTGACCCACCATTGCTCAAAAGAATGCAAAAGACGAGCCAAAAAATAAATGACAAAAAAGAGCCCCCTCTGTCCATCCCCCCCCCCCTCCGGTCCTTTTCTTCCGCAAAGAGCCACGCTTTTTTTTCTCGGAACAGTGCGCAGGACCTTTGGAGACGGCCCCTCACTTTTTCCACGTGCACGTGGAACAGATTTCATGCATCAGGTGAAGCGCTGCCAAAGCTAGCGCTCGTGTTTACGCTGTGTACTTTCGCGACCAAAAAGTAGTCCATTGCTTGTGGTAAGCAAGAAAATACACATGTCTCACTGGCAGCCTTAAATCATAACACATTTCTCATCAGTTTGACAAAACGCGCTCGTATTTTCGGGGAAACAATCGAAATATGCGAGTTTCTGCTTTACGTTTGCCGTTTCCTCTCGGAACGATACACCTCTCTTTCTTTTTCTTACGGACTACATTTGCGTAGCCGTCACAACTGGAGCCATTTTCTCCACGAAGGTTTTGTTGTGTGTGGGCTGCCTGGCTGTACTTTCCGAAAAAGGTGGTGCTGTGGTACTGAGTGCAGTGAGTGGCATGTTTCGATCGCGTCGCAAATAAGTGGACAACCTTCGATGTTCTAAAATGACCTGCGTCGGGAGTGACGGAAGAGCACATTCCTAACGAAGTGGTGCCACAAGTGCAAGTTTGGTGGCAGTACAAAGGCTTCTTTCATGCCAGGCTGATTGCTACAAGGTAAGCTTTGTTGCTTGTTACTAAAATTCTAATACGGTGTGTCCGTTCAGAAGCACGTGAATTGGACAATTTTATAGCTGTTAAGTGCTTTGTTTTCGCCATCGGATATCGGATAAACGGCTAATGTCACAAAGCTAGCGTGTTTCTTTTCTATATTTTTAGTTGCGCCTTAGCCATTGCTTCTGCTTCCGACCCTTTAGCGGCGTTGTAAAAAGATGCCAAATGCAGTATTTTCTTCTTGTGGCGAGATCGAAGGTCACACGCTATCATTTTCTGATTTTTCCTTACGAATGCCTTAGAAAAGTTGCTGTTGAAATTCTGTTCGTTTTACGGGTGCCCTTCCCCCGCCTTTTCACTAGTGAAATTCTCGTTATTGTAGCTTATTCGCGGAATCTGGCACCAGTGCGGCTGTTGAGACAGCTGCTGGTGGGTTTGCCACGAAGCCGTGAGGCTGGAAGTGCATGCTGCTTCAGAAGCAACTGAAAGTGCCATATTGAGCATAAAAATGGCGTGGCCGCATTTTAGATATTATCTGCATTTATTTTATTTATTTACCAAACAGAGCACTCCACACGCTATTTCGGAGAGGTTACAATACACTCAGTCGTCCCTATACATCAAAGGTCAGTTGCTTTATTGCAATAATGTATAAACATGTTTGCTGGTTCAGCTATCCATGACAGTGCTTTATGTGCATATATTTGATGCCATTTCGGAGAACCGGCCTCACCTGATTAACAAGCTAATCACGTCGTTGAGAAAAACAGTGTTTTTTTTTCCTACGTGACAGCTGTAGCTTAATTGCCATGATTTGTTTTGGCAAAACAGGGACAAGCATCTCCCTTCCCTTCGCCTCAAAGTGCAAGGAAGTAAACTGAAATAATAATTGAGCAACTGCTTGTAAGGTGCTTTGCATATCGACCAGCACATTGCGTAGTCATGCACGGTCATGCAGGATGGTTTAACGATACGGGCGTGTTCCGATGTTTTATGATTGTTGTTCTTGGCGCCTAAGTGAATGCATGCATGTATACATATAAAATATTGTGTCATTGCGTCATCAGCTGCACATATTTTGGAGCTATTTATCGGCCCTGCAAATCGAGAAACTGAGGCGCAGACACCGGTGGTCTGTATACTGAGCCAATAATGTACACTCAATGTAATCTTACACCACAGAGCGGCAACGTGGAAACATCGCTTCAGTGGGTCCGGTGGCGGCATGGCGAACTCCCGTTATAAGCATGTCTGTTTCATCTTGCAGGTAACATACAATTACAAATGCTACAGAAGTGACAACCGCTGTTTTTTACTGGTACCGGGCCCTCTGAACTGTGCTGCCGTTGTGACACAACTGGCGCATTGTATAAAAATGTCATTATTGTTACTTTTTGGCGACATAGAGATGAATTTACCTGTAACATTTACAGGCCCGGTGACCAAAACTACCCGGGATTATAACCGTGGTAATTATGATCACCTAAACACGGAACTAGAAGCCTTTTGTCACGAAGTTTTTCTGCCCTCAGTTGCCTCACTGACTGTGAACGATAACTGGAACAGCTTTAAACAAAAAATATCAGAGCTAGTTGACAAGTTCGTGCCACTAATCCCTATATCCTATGATAAAAGGAACCCTTGGTTTATTAAACAGCTTCGAACTTTACGAAATAAAAAGAAACGCTCCTATGATGCCGCGAAAAGCAATTATTCTGTGTTCTACTGGGATAAATACAAGGTCTGCTTACAAGATTACTGCAAAGCTTTAGGCGCAGCAAAGAAAAAAATATTATTCGCAGGACTTACCCTCACTTACACAAAAAATTCAACAAAATTCAGGCAAATGATTTCTCCCACAATAAGTATTGCAATCGCATTACAATACACGATGCCGACCAAACTCCGCTTTCTGATTAAGCTTCCGCGAATTCTTTCAATGCGTATTTTGCCTCTGTTTTTACACAGGAAGATTGTTCCAATGTGCCATTTGTTCCAGATCAACCCTTTCCTTTCATGGCTCCAATCACCGTCGCTGCCGAAGGTATCGCAAAACTCATCAGGAATCTTAAAGTTTCTACATCATCAGACATTGATAATATCAAATGTAAAATACTGAACCACGCTACTGATAGTTCTAGTCTCTTTCTCTGTCTCCTCTTTAACTAGTCTTTGTCGTTAGGTGAGCTGCCTGCTGATTGGAAGGGTGGTAAAGTAGTTCCCGTATTTAAATCCTGTGACAGACACTCGCCCCATAATTATCCACCCATTTCACTAACATGCATACCTGCAAACTACTTGAACATATAGCTTCTCATATCGACGATCACCCTTGAATGAAATAACTTTTTCTTTACTAATCAGCATAGCTTCAGGAAAGGCTGCTCATGTGGCACTCAGTTATTCGAATTCATGACTAACCTTCACATTAGCATGAACACTAACGAGAAAACAGATTGCCTTTTCCTGGATTTCACCAAGGCATTCGATACTGTCCCTCATTGTCACCTAATTTCTAAATTGTCTGCCCTTTTATCGATTCATAACCCTGTCTTGGCTACGGAACTTTCTGTCTTCGCGTCGTCAATTTACGGTGGTCAACGACATTTCATCAAACGTTTGTGACGTCACGTCGGGTGTTCCCCAAGGCAGTGTGGTACATTAATGATTTACCTTTCATTCTCAGTGATGTTTGCCGACGATTGCCCGATCTACCGCAATATTAATTGTTTTGATGAGCAGGAGGCGGAGGCTATACTTAAAGCCAACGCGAACTACATCACCTCGGAGGAAAAAAGGAAAGGCAAATAATATATCATAATTGCGGAAGAGAGCGCGAGAGTGAGCGTCTTTCCTGTCCACACTTACCCTTCTGCAATTTTCGCGCTCTCTTTCGCAAGTATGACAAGCTACCAACTAGCCCACACTCACTATACTGAAACATATTTCTTCTACAACGGGAGTTCAAGTGAGCGTCTTTCCTGTCCACACTTACCCTTCTGCAATTTTCGCGCTCTCTTCCGCAAGTATGACAAGCTACCAACTAGCCCAACACTTCACTATACTGAAGCAAATAATATGGTTCCCGGCTCACACATCCCGGGACACCCCCGTAACCAACCTCAACGAGGAGGTCCACCGCGTAGCGCGAGGTCTCACGTTCCGCGCCCGCGTAGAAGGATCCTCTCTTTTGACGGATGGTAGTCGAAGGGAGGGATGGATAGAGAGGGACAGAATGACCAGATACTGTGACATAACAAAATTTTATCAAAAATCCAGGCGTGTTTATCCACCCTCTAACCTCAAACTCGACAGGGCACAAGCGGTAGACTGGCGGCAGTTACAAACCAAGACCTTCCCCAACCCTGTCCATCTCAGGAGGATATATCCGGATTTATACTCTGACGACATATGTAAATTATGCAGTACGGCTAAGGCATCCCTTAAGCACATTCTTTAGGAATTTGAAGTTATTGGCAAGGAAAATGCAGTCTCCTCAGATGAAGCTGCGGCGTGGTGGACAGCCGCGCTGCACAGCTCAAACCTACAGGACCAGTTATGGGCCATCCAGCAAGCCCGTGAGGCGGCGAGAAGACAGGGTCTCCGGACCTCCTCAGGGGCGGCCTAAGCCCAGGCCGCGAACTTGGCGGACTTGCAAATAAAGTTGTTACCACCACCACCACCACCACCATTCCGTTCTCCAAAATGACCTAACGTTCAGGTTGTGCGAAACTTGGCAGATGTCCCTTAACACCTCTAAATGAAAGTTTATCTCGTTCTCCCCAAGCCTACTAACTCAGAATTTCACTATGCGATTAATAACACCATTGTTTTGGCTACGCCATCGTACAAATATCTCGGCGTTCATACTTCATCTGATTCATCCTGGACTACGCATATAGCAGCTATTTCATCGAAAGCCTCTCAATCCCTCGGATATCTCCGCAGAGCCTGCGCAACGCTCTTTCTAACGTACGCGCCTAATCCTATCTCACTTATGTTCGCCCACAGCTAGAGTATGCGTCACTCATATGGTCACCGCATCAAGATTAGCTTGTTGGTATGTTGGATGCCGTCCAAAATAGGGCAGCGAGATTCATCTGTGGCAACTACGACTATCATTCAAGCATTACTCTAATAAAACAAGATCTTGCACTTCAGTCACTAGAAGAACACCGCGCCATTTCTCTTCTCTAGCATGTTTATTTCACAGGTATTTATAGTAACAGATTGCACTGTTTGCCGCTGCATAAGCCACTGCGCACATCTCGACGCATTCACAGCGCATGTAGTTTCATGCGCATTCATGGTAACGCACAGGCATTTAACTCATTACCACTACCTAGAGCCATTCCACATTGGAACGGTCTTCCTGATCACATTGCGTCCATTGCTAACCGTAGAACTTTCCATGGTAACCTTTTCGTTGCGCGTTATTTAGCATTTGATAGAGTTGTTGCACTTTACCGTTCGTAATATTTGTCTTGATCTTTTTTATTTTCTCCCCTTTCATTTTGTTATTTATTTAGTTTGTGTGTATTTTACTGTTTTGTAAATACGGATGCCCCCCTTACTCAATGCCCTTCAATGGGCCTGTAAGGAATTTTGAATAAATAAATAAATTAGAGCGGATATGGATCCCTCTTATAGATACTTCCATTGTTCAGTTAGGTGTTAGCGTCTAGCTGTTTTGATTAACTGTTACCTACATTAATTTTACACATTCATGCTCAAACTTTCGCTTCCACACGCTTTATAGTGCGTGCTGCTATGAAGAAAGCCCTTCCTCAAAATCGCGCAACGATCTGCTTTTGTCTATTTATAAGATCTTCAGACAAAGCTCCTGAAACTTCCTGTGCCTCTATATGCCACGAAAAACACGCGCTACTAAAACTATTTGCCTTTACGAGCAAAGTGCCCTTACTTGTTGAATGACCTTCGTATATATGTATATTGTCACGGTGGATCACGTTCATTCACAAAAAGTTAAAATGATACACTGGCGTAACTCACTCTTCTTCCTCCTCTTCTCTTCTGTAAGTTGGAACATACCAAACTCAAGGGGTTGGCCAAGACTGTTTCGACTTAAAAGAGTACTTTTATATGCGTGGTTTTGTGAAGCACAAATGATGAAAATTAAGGTACAATTATTTTGGTTTCAATCAGAAATTTCATTGGTGCTAAGCCGACATTTGTGACTACGCCAAAGTGGACCCTCGAAACAAAGGAATAGTCATTTCTATAAATTCCAGGCCTAGTTGGCTAATGATAGCTTCGATAATTTTCTTTCGCTCGAATATGAAGCGGCGGCAAGAAATAAAAAAAATTGGTGAATCGTTTCCTCCTCAATACAGAAGGGGCAAAGTGAGGAAGCAACCAGACCGGACATGTGCAAATAAAAACTTAGCGAGGGAATTCGGCAAAGTAGTTTTGTGATGGCAACGTCCATCTGCCTTGCGTTGCATAATCCGCTACGCCAGGCGAATAAAAGATGTTTGTAGTCTGGAGAATCCGCCAATGCTGGCTCAGACAATCCTTTTACAGCTGTAAGCACGCTAACTCAAAGGAGAAGCCGGCCGATCGTACCCTTCCTGCTTCGTGTTCCTTTTCATCTCCGCTAGCCCGTTACACTCCCTGTTCATAGACAATGTCCACTGCGTGACTCAGTCAGCAACCTTCTGGTAGTATGGCTTTAGACGGGCACCGTGTGTCAGCTGCATCTTGCTGGAACGGCGACTACAACCTGCTACTGCGAAATTTGCGTCCGTCACGTCGCTGAGCCGGTCCATAATCACGAAGGGGCCGGCGTAAGAACTTCGTGCAGAGACCCCGTTTACGCACCGGTGTCCACGGCCATACAAGGCCACCTCTTGCATAACATACAGAGCGATGGCTGGCGTCTTAACGAGTCTTTGACCGTTCTTGAGACGCCAGGGTTCAGAGGCTCGCGAAGCGACGAGCCTCTTCCCTCTCGACAGAGTGATTCGGCAACGGAAGTTTAAACTTCAGCGTAAACGGAATAATGGTGTCCATGTAGCTGCGAGGAGACCGCGCGTCCAGGAGATAAAATCGAGGGTGCCCCGCTATCTCCTGCTTCGCGGTGTTTTACGCGTAAGTGGTGTGCGGTAGCACTTCGTCCCTGGTCTTCTATTTGGAATCCACATATATATTGACAACGTGCTCGTAAGAGCCCTGTTGGTGCGCTCTACGAGAACATTTGTTTGGGGGTGATATGGAGTAGCATGGTGGAATTGGTAGGCAGACATAAGCAGGGTCTCTCAAAGGTGTCGGCGGTGAACTGTCGGCCCCGGTCACTGATGACGGTACGTGCAGGACCATGACGTAGATTTGTAGAGCGAACCAGGAACTGTGATACGTGCAATACGTTGTACGAGGTACTGACGCAGTTTCTGCATAGGGCGTTAGGTGGTGAACGCAGATGACTACAAATCGGTTGGCACTGTTCAATTGCAGAAACAGGCCTAGAATATCAACGCGCACAGTACGAAGGGAAAGTTAGGAAGTGGTACAGCATGTACAGGTGCTGGTGATGCTTTTGTGGGACACTTGGAGGTTGGCCTTATTTGCAACCTGGAACCGTTTTCTTTTTCTTTAAGTGGCGGCGCATTTTCGCCCTGTAGAATCTGCTTGATCCGCTGAAAGCTTCTTGCGAAGCCCGCATAGCCGTAAGATGCGTCGTCATGCATGGTGCGAAAGACGTGAGAACGTAAAGTGCGGCAAATGACAAGCAGACATGCCCCTTCGCCCGAGTAATTTGTTTTGTACAAGACGCCGTCACAAACCACAAGGCTGCGGCCGTCCTCGTTCCCCACTTGTCCATGTTTTCTATTAAGCAGTGCCTTGTTCAACCACAAAGAGACTCGGATTGATGTTTTGATTCGCGGAGGCGAACAGAGGATCCAAACCATGGTTGTCGTGCTGTGCCGTCTGGAAAGATTCAAGACCAGGAAATTGGCAGCTGAAAGCATCGATGTACTGGTCAAAGTTGTCAACGTCGCACTCAGTCGTCGTAGAGGAAGGCGCGAAAGGCGCGTTGGCTCGTTGGTACCGCGTTGGCTAGCGAATCTCGACACCGACCTTGAAGTCATTTTTCAAGTCCATGGGGTGGCGACAACCGCTTCGTGTGCTACGGTTGCCCCAGTGTCGGTGCCCACTATTCGATAGCACGCGTATGATGCGCCGTTGTAAAATACTTCCAAGAAAAATAGAAACATTTTTCGCATGAAGCAGCACGTAGAAATTTCAGAGCAAGCGTTATAATTTACCGAGGTTCCACTGCTTGTGATTCTACTTGTCAAACACCATCTGGTATGCTTCTCCTTCCTCTTTTCGTTCATAGCACTGCTTTCGTACACTTCATTTACCGCCTCTTGTCGCGGTTGTACTGTGACTCTCTAGCTAGGATATTTACATGAAAACACTTTCCTAAGCAATCGGACTTTCATGCCGCAAATGGTTGTGCTGCGCTGCTTCGGTCTCTATAAAAAGCATATACCCTTATGGGAAACCACAAACTGATCATCATTTCGCCGCGTTAGGTTCCTTAGAAGTGATTCCAACTATGTCACTACCAACCGCATTAATATGAAGAAGAAATAAATCAAACATGGAAATAGGGATGTTGTTCTGCGGGGGAGCGGCTTGTTTGTATGGTATTGCTATTTGTCACTTAGTCGTATATATGCTGGGATTCCGTCAGTTAGTGTTAACCTAATTAGACCAGTACTAATTAGTGTAGACATAATTAGGCATGTCAACGTAATCACACTTAACCTATTTAGGCATAGCTTAATATTACACGCCATAGTTAGTCCTGGCATAAGTAGTTTTATGTTACATAGGCTTGACTCAATTAGTCATAGCTTCATCAGGCTTGGTTTAATTAGTGTTTGCTTATATACACCTGGCTAAATTATCCTAGCTTAAGTATGATTAGCTTCGCATATTGTTTAAAATATGCCTAGCTTAATTATGCTCGACTAATGAGGGCGTAGTTAATTATGCTTGCTTTATTAAGTGTTCATTACACTCGACTTAGTATTCTACTTAGTCTGTCTCGCCCTCAGGCTTAGCTGTATTAGACGCGGCCTGATTAGCCTTAGATAATTCAGGTTTTGCCTACTTAGTCTTGCCTTAACTAGACTTGGTCTAGCCAGTGCTAGCTTCATTTGTATCACCTATCTATGTTCTTCTAATTAGCCCTGCCTTAGTTAATTTTTACTTAATTATCATTAGCTGACTTAGGATTGCCTAATACTCTTGCCTTTATTAGGCTTAGCGGAATTACGCTTGTTCCTAAACAGAGCCGACGTAACTAGGATTAATTAGCATCAACTTCTCTCACTAAGCTTAATCAGGCTTTACTTTATTATTCTTAGTAACCTCAAATCGGCTTTACAAGCTTGCAATGGTTACAATACCATCAGATAGCCTAGCGGTATTTTCTGCGCGTTCTCACACTGTAAGGAAACGCTTAAACAGCTTCCAACCCTCCTGTCATTTTTGCGGGACGCTAATCACTCCCTGTGGGATATTAAGAAGCTCACTGTACCGAAGAATTCTGTACTTGTCACGCTCGATTTTGCATCACTTTATGCGAACATACGGCGTAAGGGCTGTGGTTGAGGCTTATGATAACTGCAGTTTTGATAAGCCATTGAGAGCTGCACAATAGCTACACTGTTCAATATAATACTTTGGCGCAACCTTAAATTTAAGGGAGCAGATTACGTTCAGGTCAGCGGTGCATCCATGGGGACTAGAATATGACTCAACTACGCGAATAATTTATGACAACTCTCGAGAACGATCTTTTGTCGAGCCGCGCGCACTAAAACCTTTTTAATATAAGACCCAGGCAGCACGCAACGTAGGGCCGATATTGGTTTTATGGCGGCAAAGTTCGGCCCATCCACGGCCTAATGTTGCCGACAGCGAGCCAGTATCGGCCACGCCGCCGTCAATGACTGGCAACGTCGGGCTACTATAGCCGCTGCCCCGCCGATGTCGGCAGGCCGTCGACTGTAATCGGCAACATGGGGCCGCTTATGCCGCGTTACTGCCGACATCGGCTGAGGCGATGGCTTTCAACGGCAACTATGGCGCCGATTTTGCCTTTCTACAGACAATATGGGCTGGCCGACGCCATTTATCGGCAACACTGTGCCAAGTATGCCACCTTAGAGCCCCCGTCGGCTAGCCGATAACTTTCTCCGGCAAATGTGGCGCCGATTTTGCCGCTCATCAGAATCGCCTGAGGAATGGCGAATTTGGCGCGATATTTGCCCAGAAAGATTATTTCACAGGAAACATTGAGTCATTTCTGCTGTCCTGGAGGCAACGTCGACTACGCCGCAGCCTTTCATGGTTGATATCGGCCAGGGCCTCTTTGGAAGCCTGCTGTATATAACAATAGAGATCCGATCGAGACAAGCATTACCAAAATTCACTTGAGAGATTTGACGTAAGAATCAGATGTTGAGCTTCATATATTCATGTATACGCGTTTCAGTGCCGGAACATAGCGCACGTGCGTTTTGAGCAGCATATATGACATTATGTTCGCGCGCATTGTTTTTAATAAGCAGGGCACACAAAAAACATGCATATAAACTATTCATATATACATCTATAGGCTGTTTTGCAGGAACTTGCGAAACAGGCTGGCGCAACAGTTAACATTAGCCAGAAGGATCGACAAGCATGGTGGAAAATTATCTGACAGAGCGCATGTCAGAAAATTTAAATTCATAGAAATTGTTCGTGCTTACATTGATGGGCACAACCACCACTAATATGTTCAAACAAAGATAAACAGTCGGAAGCGGCGCTATATACGACTGACATTTAGCAACCTATGGAAGGAAAGGACATACGGAGGTAACAGCGCAACAGCGAGTGGACAAAAAAGGTCTAGCGCAGACATTATGGTGCGCTGAAGCAAAAATAAACTCTCGCAACCGGCGTTATCCTACTGACATTTAGCAGCCTATGCAAAAGAAGGGTATACGGAGCTAAGAGCGTGACAGCGAGGGGACAAAACAGATCTAGTGCTCATTTTATAATCAGAGGATATTAGCTGTTTTTATACACTATGAAATACATAGATCCTTTTGCGTTGCAAATTCAAATGAAGTGCTGTTGTCAAGACCACGACATTTGCGAAAAAGGCAAAAACGAAAAATACAAAGCAGTCATATGGCAAGCATTTTTCATCTCAAAGGTGGCAAACAAATGCACACACGTATAATTGATATATAGCGAGCTTTTCTGGTGAGTTCTACTAGAGTGTATGTGATCACAAAGTGTTCTTGCGCAGGCGATGTGCGTATTTTATGGTATATAAAAACAGCAAGCATGCACTGAAAAAAAAATCAGTTGAAAATCAAAGCTCTCTTCTGTTCCCTAGTTTCTTCATATGTTTGTGCAGGGTCACAGTATAAACCAACCGTCCTAAGTCAAGCTGTTGTTGACCACGTGCCCCTCCACTACATTTCATCAGTGCGTTCGCAAAACTAGTGCACTCCTTTCAAAAGCAGCTCCGCAACGCATGTATCGCAGCTCGCATAAGCTCAGCAACAGAAAATAATTACTCGTCGGGTAAACTTATACCTCCCTTTTCCACCTCCATGCTCTCTACTACTACACAGATACAATAGGCTAATAATTCCTTAATATGTCCATGGCATTGCGTATAATTCCTTCTGTCTTTATTTTTTTGCTTTTTTGTGAACGACCGTTAGTGCGTTCTTTCCATACATATCGAATTCTTTTACACATCGGCCATCGCGGTTACGTTGTACTAGTTAGATGAGCAGAATATATCGAGCTTGACTGCATGCTCTGTTCAGCGAGCGTAGGATTTGTCTCTGACGTTCATATGAGACTATGGTGTCGATAGAAACCCACATCTGCGTTTTCTAGTACTTAAAAACTAATTTATTTATAACCAAAAAGAGTAAAATAAGGGCGCGAGTAGAGGTTCAGCGCAATATTTCTTGTCGCGCGGGAAGGGAGCACGTGTTTTCCTGCGCTGCAGAAACTTGCAGAAATTCACAATGGCGGACGCCGCGCGCCCTCGCTACGTTTGTTACGTGCAGTGCAGCATTTCGATCGCGTTTTTAGCTAGAGTGGGTGGTTCAGCCTCTGCGAAATCCTATGCTACAGGTAGCTAGCAAGAGAACACATGCATACAAGCATACTCCATAAGCTGCACCAGGCTGCACTTAACAAATGCAGTCCCGGCGGGTGTCCCCGCCATTGTGCTTTTGCCCAGCAGAAACGCTGTCTTCCACGCTTTGCGACAACCACAAAAAAAAAAGAAAAACGCGCATATTCTGCCTAGAAGCAACCTATGCTAAGCTAGCAGAAACTAAAAATAAAAAAAAGTATGTGAGGGGGGGGGGGGGACGCGCGTCGCTTCCCGAACTGACCACCCTCGTCACGGCCCCCTCCCTGCACGTCCATTGTGCGCACTTACAGTTTGCAAAGACTGTCGTTCTGAACCTGCTTTCGGTGGCAGTGGGGGCCCTTCGGAGGGGGAGACCGCGCAGTTTTCGGGGAACTTTCTGCGCTCTCTCGTCGCGGCTGCAGTGCTACCGACATGGAAGGTGTGCGAATGAGTTTCAACGGCTGCACGCAGTCTGCCTACGCGTATCGGCGCATGTACCGCATTTATCGATCATCAAGTTGATTGCGCGATTCCTTGGCCAGTGTACCTCCTAAGACAATGCCCATCACAACTGTGACATCGGTTGTATATGAACACAAGCCTGCACCTTTTGGTGAGGCTACAGTGCCGTCGCTGAATTTGTATTGCTGACACACAGCTCAAGAGTGCACAGAGGATGCCGAAATTCGGTAAGTTGCTGACCACTTTTCAGAATGGGGCCTGGCACTTTTTGTTGCGATGTTAAACCACCGGTTCCACCTTTATATATTATTTGTGTCGTGAGGTGCGTAGGCTCTATATTTTCGAATAAAGAGCCTACGCACATTGTCCCAAAGCAATTTTACTTCATATAGTTAATCCTGTGCTTGTATCAAGCCCCCATTGTGTGGTGAATTGCAGTTCTCGTAACATTTTTTTTTCTTGCCCGTATTTTTAAAGGTAACGTGATACCGAACACGCGCTCCTTGGTGTTGGACGCGTGTGGCAGTTCGGCACGCGATGGCATTTTTAAAGTAGCCTTGAAAATATGTTCTTCCTCTAATATCTGCTCATAATGCGCCGTGCACCTATCATTTAAGGACATTTTTGCCTAAAGACCCCATCCTTGGTGTGTGTCGTATTAGCTCACGTCTACATGTTTTCCTTTCCGATGTATGCCAAAAATATGAAATTTATTATAATGCAAAATGCACCTATTTCAACTAATGTGCCGCTTTTAAAATTGCTTTGCAACAGAACCTTTACTCACGTTTTTTTTTCCCCTTGGGTATCTAAAGCGACACGAAGCCAAGATCTGGGGGTTGGATATTGAACATAGATTCATTATATTTAAAAGGACAACTTTGTTTTGTTATTTTCTAAAGTAGTGCCCGATTATGAATGTTTCTGACATTTCTTGAATTCCGCGTTTGTTCATGAGTCGCACATGAAGTTGCATGCAATTATAGTATAGTGCTGATGTGCTCCAGAGCTGTGCTAACTTTTCACGCCTTTTCCCGCAGGTTCCACCCTTGCCGAAGCTTTTCCACTACGACGGTGCAACACGAGAATAGCATATTATCAATGCAGAGTTCACAAAATAAATGAAATAGTGCTTTTCCCTATAAACCTCTCTTGTTGTGTTATTTGTTTTGTTTAGAACGCAGTAATAGAAAGTACAGAGGATCCACTTAGCCCCACTTATTACTGTGTTAATAAAGCTTTCGCGTATGCATGAGAGGCACATTTGCACAAGCTACTGTTGGTCCTTAGAAATGCCTTCATAGCCCTTCGAAAATGTGAAAACACAAAAATAAAAATTTTTGCAATCCAAACGGCACCGACACACGCGGGGTAAACACTAGAAACACCATAGTGGCTGTGAACGGTCGCGCAAGGGGTTTCCCGATGTCGGCGTGGCCGACAACACGCCAAAAAAGCCTGAATTTCTGCAACATCGGCCAATGCTACCTAGCCAAATCCGACCCATTCTGGCTGGCCAAATTTCGCCCACTTTGGCTGGCCAAATTTCGCCCACTCTGGCTGGCCAAGTTCGACCCATGGTGGCTTCGCCACAGTGGAGCCATTGTGGCTGGCCGTCATCGGGCAGATGTGGGTGAAAGTAGCGCGAGCGCGATTTGCCGACTTAGGCCCGATATCGCTGCCGACTTTGGCCGACTTCACGCCTACATCAGTCCTGTGTTGGCGTGCTGCTTGGTATCTATCTATCTATCTGATTTTGACGCTAACTGTGATCGACTGCGCAATGCTCTCGTTGTACAAAAATATTCGCCGACAATTATATCCACTTGACTCTAAGATACCCTTTCGTAGCATGCAAGAGCAATTCCTTCTCCTTTAGGCTGCTTTCGGGGTGATGCAGGCGGCGCTACCTTCTAATTCGTCTGCCTGTACTGGATGGTAGTCCTGCGCTTGTTACGCGTGCGGCGCTGCCTTATATTCAGGAAGCCCAAGACGCACTCTAGCGCGCCGGCTTTCCCTCGCCGCTCCTCCTCGTGCACCTCTGTAATGTCGTCCTTCGAACTGGTTCCTGTTGGGAAGAGGCAGCGTGCTCCCGAAAGGGTAGCTCGGTGATACTAGGACACAATTGTTCTCGCGCCCAGTAACCAATGGCGGTGCTAAAGATGTGCAAAGCGTTGTATAAATGAATGCGAACAACTATGTTCCTATTGCGTTAAAATCTCAGGCGTTTCCGTTCCGCCACTGAGTTCCTAGAACGGATAAAGTTGACGGGTGGTATAGCAGAGACATCGCTGAAGGTGAGCAGTAGCATGGACGGGCGGTGCGGCTTGCCACGGATAATTCGGAGCTGGGCGTCTTCACACAACCGACGGAGCTTGAGGCATTCGTTGGGACACAGCGGGAGGATGCAGCTGGCATGCGTCTTCAGGCATGGTTTGGAGCAGCCCCCACGACAGACTTGTGTGGGATGAACCAAAATCAAAAGATAATGTGCGTTGACCGCCGTCGCCCACATTCACATGTTTTCACATAATTTCAAAAAGATGGACGAGTAAACGTGAACGTGCTATTCTCGGCCCCCAACAAGCTTTCAAAATTACGTCACAGATTTGATTCAGAGCACACCAGCAACAACTCTTGCATCAGGACTCATGGAACGAACTTCGCGCCTTGTTCAGGAGGCGTGGTCTACACGGTACCGCTGCATTGCGGAAGGAGCGACTGGAACGTGTATTAATGTCGGAAAGTGCAAGCATACCCATAACGTGAAGGAAGCTGCGAACGGCGGCCTTGCTCTGCCATGACGGGAGTGTAGTTGCTATCTGCGGCTGCGCAAATGCTCAATAAATCGTAATAATTATTACCTGTTAACAAAGGAAATCATAGAGGCCTACGAGCTAATAACTTATAATTGCAAAAAAGAACATTTTTCTTTTACTTTAATGAGTTTTCTTTCGTGCTTCCCTTGATGTCACGACCTTTTTACCTGCATTAGGTATGACTTTGTTGCAATAAACTACATTTGTTAGTGGTACCTCGTCGTGTCTACTCCTCCGTGTCCTGCTGTTTCGCGCTGCATTCCACGATGATTAACCAAGTCACCCAAGCTCAAACCTTAGCTATGTGTTGTTCGGGAGATGTGTGCGTTTGTAGAACGAGGCTTAAGGTCATTCCTAACGAAAGACGCTTGTACACGAAACATAAACAAAACATAGAGATGAATTTGGGGGAAGTAATGCAATTATGCACGGTGCCTTTAGATTCCTATGGGAGATATATTGCCGGCGCGCCCTCTTCCCAAATTTCGCTACGAGCACGGTGCTGCATGTTTCCTAAAACGTCCATTACGTGAATATTTTCATCGCATATAGAAGGCTAATTTATGCTACCGCATTGCTGGCGAATGTGCTACTGCAACTCCGAAACTGGGGCAATTTTAGCTAGGCCAGCTAAAGGACGCGATTCGGAGCAGAAACCGTTGTGCTTTTTGAATTTGGCCATGCCAGATGGATACGAAAATCCTGCTTACTCCAAGCGGCGGGTGATTGAACCATGGTCGATTCCACGGGCTCTCCAATAAGTGTACATGCGTCATCCTGGACCATCTTGGGCACTTGCTCGCTTTGGCGCATGTCTGTGCCAAAAAAGAGAAAGAGAAAGAGAGATAAGGAATGGAAAATAGGGATGCTAAGCAGTCAGATGTCCGCTGGCTTCACTGAGAGAGGGGTGAAAGGCAAGGAACTAATGAAGATAAAGCGTGCGAGGTAATATATAATGTGCACGGCCGGTCCTACAATGTTCGGAGCTCGTTTGAGCCAGGGGTACAGTGGCTAGAATAGAGAAAGTGTAGTTCAAGAGGACGTGTTGTTGAGCTAGTTCATTTCTTGAAGGAGAGTTATGGCACTAAAACAACGGGACACAGAGAAGACAAAACCGGTGTGGGTTTTGCCTTCTTTATATCCCATTGTTTTAGCGCCATAACTCTCCTTCAAGGGGAAGTGTGCTGAACGCACCCGCTAGCGCGTGCCGCCTTGCAAGGAAACCGCCAGGTGGCGGTTGCACACGCTCGCACGTGAAGCTTTACGTGCACGTCGCGCGCGATGGCAATGCGCTGCGCGGTGAATCGAATAATCCGCATGCCCAGGCAGTGCGCAAGTTTTAAATATATAATGTTGCTCGTGCATGGTCTCAAATGGCGACGGAGTTAATATGCTAGCCTCTGGAATTACAAAGCACCAACGTGACCGCGCGAAGGCACTGAAATCTTCACAGGGTGCCAACTGAGCGCGCGATGGCAGTGAAATATATTAGCGATGTGAGCAAAAGGCGGTAGAACAGTAGAACGACGAACTCAGTTGTGATCCATTATTTGCTACATCTTGATGGCTACCACGGCGACCCATCATCCCCTCCAGCTCTCATCTGTAAATAAAGCCCCATTAATCGTACCACTATACATGGCTTGCTATAGCGATTTCTGCAGCTGACGCCTCATAACACGCAAAGATGAGAATTACGGATGGTGACTCGGAAGAAAACATTTTATTTCTACACCGTAGTCATACAACCCTTTCCGAACATGTACTCCGCATATGTTTACAACAGTGCACGCATTCTCACTCATCATCCCCGCCGTGGTCCCTGCATTTCGACGGTGGCAATCATATCGTGGTTTTTGGGCAGTTCCCAGAAATCTTACTCGTCGACGTTTGCTGCGTACGGCGTATCCGAGCTGACGCGTCTTTTTTCAGTCCAGGAGGTGGAAAAAAGGTTTTATAGTTCACAAGAACATCACAGGTCGTTCGTTGTCTGCCTTGGGCTGTCAACTCAGGCGACGCGCCTGAGCTTCAGGTGATTATTCTTCACGGGAAAACGCTCCCTGCTCGTTTAGTTCATTCGTGTAGAGATGGAAACATGCTAGCAGAAATGGACCATGTTGTGCGTAGCCCAGTGTGACGGAGTTTCTTTTTGCCGCAATCAGCAGGCGAATTCCTCCAAGCTGTCGCTGTCCTGCGCGTTTTAATTAAACGACACGCAAGAAGTGATTTCAGTGGTGTCTAGAAATGAGAAGAGCTTCTCGGAAGGATAAAGGAGGCCCCCGTTGTCGCAGAACTTTATTAACATGGCCAGTTATTTCTTAGTTTCATCTGAAGGAACACAAAGCTCGTCAAAGCATTTTTTTGTACGCGGTCTTCATGATTGTTTTGCGTACAAGGTGCTTCTTCGACATAATATAAAAGATATTAGGAAACTGCGTAGGCACACCCTTATGAAAATGAAAATTCAGTTCCTAATGTCAACCTAATGCATTTCTAATGTGACATTAGAATGACATTACAAATGCAATGACTAATGTGCTTTAGCATTAGGCACTGCGGTGTAGGATAGTGACGTGGTGGTGTCTGTGAAGTGTGGTGGCACCGTGGTGTTATGTACAACGTGCTCGGAGGCGACGGCAGCGGTGCTTCTCGATTGTGCGGCGGAGAAACGATGATGACGTCGGCACGAAACGTCACGCATGAAACTGCGGCCCGAAAAAGGAAGAGAAAGTTTGCGCGAGAGGTTGCGCGGCCAAGGCACGAGGGAGAAGAAGAAGAGGACAGTCGAAGACGAGTCGAGGGCAGAACGAGATCGAGCAGGCTAGAGTGAAGATCCTGGGTGTAGCGCGACTGTGGTGTCGGGTTCCGGACCCGAACGCGTGAAGTCAGGCAAGGCCAGGACGCTCCAGCTGCCCATGGTGTACTCGGAGGTACGCGGCCTTCCAGGGTTCCGGCCGTGACTGTTCAAGGTCACGTCCCAGGTGTCCGTTCCGGCCGTGACGGTTCAAGGTCACGTCCCAGGTGTCCGGGCTTCGACTCCGGTCCCGAACCGCCCGTGCAGGGCGGAACCTTCCGGGTGGTGATCTCCTCGGAACGAGCCAGCGTCGGTAAGCAGCCGCAGTTCTTGCGAGGGCAAGAACTACCGCGTCTTCCGCCAAGCGTCGACGTGCTGGTCAGCGCGTGACTCCAGCTGCTGAGACATCGCCAGCGTCAGCCGCCTCAACCCACCAAGCCACCGCCACCATCAGCGCCACCGGTGACTGTTGATTTTCACAAACATTATAGCTGGACAACTTATAGGACATGTTTTAGTTTGTCAGCTTACACTCGGGGTTTACATTGCAACTTTATCATTTTTTTCCTTAATTATGCTTAATGTTTCTACTTTTCTTGTCTTACTTTAAATGGCTTCGTAATTTCTTAGCTCTGAGGCTTTCTCTCCGAGCAACAATTTATTCAACCGTAAACCTGCATCACAGGCACACATTACGCACTCAAATGACAATGCCCATGAATATCTCAAATGGCCAAAGTAGTTAGATCTTCAACTACTCTTTATAATGTGAAAACACATGACAAAAATGAAATGTGAGGAGTTCTAGTAACATGCCGCACTGTTAGTTTATGACACATATCTAAACATTCAACTTTTGTCTTTCAGCTGTAAAGAACACCTATTCGGTAAAGAACGGTAAAGAACACCTATTCCATAACACTTTCGAATCCTGTTATAATAAGAAATGTAAAATTGATGATAATGTGCATGTTACGAAGGGTTACGAAGAGTTACTGCATATATTTCACTATGAAAAAAAGCGAGGGAGGAAGAGATAATTGTGCTTACTTTCTTTGGCAGCAGTTGATGGCATAAAAGCAAGTTTGTCACCTGCTTGCGTGAAAGGCCTCTACAATTTTACTGTCCTTGTTCATTACAAAGCTATGTTTATTAGTACAGGGCTTCGCTGATACATTTCTTCCAATGCACAGCTAAACTACTTTTGTATGCACTTTTGAATTCTTCTGGTGTTGCATCACTTGGATGTTAACCATTACCTGTCTGACCTAGCCTGCCCTTTGTGTAAGCACGACTTCACATGTTAATGGCAATTCATGCACTAGATCAGTGTACTGGTAACATTTTGCGTGATTGGTCGTGCAAGCAGGTTTTTCCCTTTCTTTATATTTTTTTTCGAATTAGAGCATAGCTAGTGTATATGTGGAACTATGCCTGCTGAGTTTTTCTTTCTTTTTAGGTTTTTGGCAATTTTCTTGTGACACATTAAACATATGTATGACATGTGAAACTTTAAACACTGTGTGAATTCTAGGCAAGGTAGTTGCAAGTTTAATACTGTTCTATTGTAATTTCCGTGCTTGTATGGAGCACCCCTTCAGTGTATGTGGTACCCTTCTGCGATTTCAATGATGCAGTGCTATCTCATACCAAAGTTTAGATTCTTCTGTGGTTTGTAAATGAAAACTAGCAGTATTCAAGCATACTCGTTCGGACAGCTTGCATGCAGCAGCATCCTCTGGCCCTTGTATTTTCAAACAAGCTGCATGGTATGAATATACTAAATGCTTGCAGAAATAGGCCAGCACATAATGTATGAGAACACAGAAAGTGTTTGCCTGTTTCCACTACTGTGCTGGCTTTTTAAACGTTTCGTGAAAGCGAAGTACTACCGCCCTTTGTATCAATAAAACCTGTACAAAAATATTATTACGTAGCTGAAAATTCAATGCAGATTAATTATTAGTGCATATGATAAAAATATATCACTGCATTGAAAAATGGCATCAACTGCAAAATGTTTTTCGCATATGTTATATTTCAGCACCTGTTCGCATGTTGCACTAAGCAGTATGGAAGACTAGTATTGTTGTGCTTCAATGCTTCAATACTGTGCTCAATTTTCACTCATTTTCTTGCAGGTTGTGCACTAGCTGCAGGTTTACCTATACAACGGTTGGAACAAGACTAGCCTTTCGTTATTGCTGAGCCAAAAAATAGAAAATTGCTTTCTTCTGTGAACCTCTCTTCACGTCTTATTTATATTTGCGAGCCCCGCCACGGTGGCCTAGTGGCTATGGTACTCGGCTGCTGATCCGAGGGTCGCGGGATCGAATCCCGGCTGCGGCAGCTGCATTTCGATGGAGGCGAAATGTTGAGGCCCGTGTGCTGTGCGATGTAAGTGCACGTTAAAGAACCCCAGGTGGTCGAAATTTCCGGAGCCCTCCACTACGGCGTCTCTCATAATCAGAGCTGGTTTTGGGACGTTAAACCCCACATAACAACAACAACATATTTATATTTGCGATTAAAGGTAGAGTGCATTCACAGCAAATGCAGAAATCACTGAGCTAGCCCCTTTCATTACCCTGTTATATATAGCTAAGTTCTCACTGCAACGCTTGTTTCTAAATGCCTCCGTCATTTCATATGCATTAGGACTGCAGTAGACGACACAACGAAAAGATAAGGATTCATCGACCTGTGTAGTTGAGCATGCGTTTGCATAAATGTGAAGCATGTAAGTTATTGTTAATGTATATACGTTCAATAGATAATACAGACGTTCACTTCCACGTCATCAGGTAATAGCCACCACACAAGCATCAGGAGTGCGTCTGGAGCTCATCAGAACCTTGAGCATAAAAATATCTTCACCAGCACCGTTAGAGGCCACCTTGGCGATCACTGTAAGCATTGTGCTGGTACCCCCCTACATAAAAAATATGAAATTCTAGCAAAAAGCCCTCACAGTTGACGCGGGAGATTATAGAAGCACATACGATCGCTTTGCTGGAAGATAGCTGTGTCAGTATCCCATCTGTCGCTCTCTTAGACAAAGAACTTGCATATCTTTCCGCTGACAAGCCTTAGATCACCGTTTTTATAACGTACATGCAGCATGTGTGGTGATGACATTTGCTTATTCCTTCATGTGTTTGTTTTTATCATGATATGACCTTTGCATCTTCCTGTGTGTTTATCAGTGTATAACACTTGTGACGAGGCTCATACACATGTAGATATGTACGTTTTCACCGAAATAAAATCAGTTGACAGTCAGCGCTCCGTGGTGTGGTGTGTGTTCCTTTTTTCGTCGACCTTGTGTTCGCGCTGTTTTTTACATGATGCTTGACCAACTAGCCTGCAAATCCATCCTATTAGAATCTTGAGCATTAGGAGCTCTATAGAGCAGGGGGTCAAATGTAATAAGCTGTCATCAGGAGTACATCATAACAGTGCATCAGGAGCTCACCAGTATCTTATGCGTTATGAGTGCACCAGATACTCATGCATCAGGAGCGCATTAGAAACTCAGGAATTCGGTTCTCTGTAGAAAAGCGGTGGCCAAGATGTACTAGAATGACATCAGGAATACATCGGAATAGCTCAACAAGAGCACATGAGAAACTCATTCATCAGAAGCGCATCAGAAACTCATTCATTAGAAGCGCATCAAAACCTCATGTGTTAGGAGCTCTATAGAAAGACGGTGGCCAATTCGTCATAAACTAATATCAGAAATACATAAGGGCGATCATCAGACAGTCATTAGATACTTTTGTGATCCTGATTCGTAAACTAATCAGACTTTCTACAGAAGGAGATTAAATTCTTTCATACATCTCACGGCAGCTAGAGCACACTGCGAAAGAGGAAATTGTCCACATTAAAAGAAGCTGGCCTCTGCTACTCCCTGGAGCTGCAGTTCCAGGGAGTAGCAGAGGCCAGCTTCTTTCAATGTGGACAATTTCCTCTTTCGCAGTGTGCTCTAGCTGCCGTGAGGTGTATCTGTCGCAGAAATGCAGCTCGCACGCAACATCGTATTCTTGCAGCAGCTTAGAACGCGGGATCACTCTCCCTCTCTGCACTGATGGCGTTTTTCACTGGCGGATTTGGAGCAGTCACCGAAATCCTGGAGGGAGCGCTCGAATTTCACGAATCCGAATCTGCCAGCGGAGTGCGAGAATGCTCCGCGAGCGAGTATACAGGAAATCAATGAGCACTTCATACAAACCCAACTTCCGCTTCGTGCTTTTCCGTGGCAACCAAAAGGGCCTTCCGCGGGCACATTTTGACTGCGGCAGGTTCAGAGTTTACGTTCAATTCGCGCATTTTGCGCTCAAGATTTATTACTCAGAGAGGGGCCTAAGCCATAAATACACGGTATGATTCTGTGTTCGATGCCGCAAGCTCTGGTATGAAGCATACGATGGATGGGGAGAGGAACGATGAGCACGTAGGGGTGCAGGCTCGGCCGCATTTTGCACCTTGGCATACACACTCGTGAGAGTTCGTGTCTTCATCAACAAGTAGAAAAGAAAGTGTTTTGCACTTCCCTATTCTATAACACCATTGAAGAACATTCTCGGCAAATCTCTGTTTTCGCGAGCGACAAATACATCCAAACATTCCTTGTGATGGAGTGAAGTGGCCGTGCGGGGCAAAGTGCAATGTTTGAAGTGCGCGCCACTGATTCCATCAACGAATACGACGACGAAGCAGTGCGTCATTGCGCGTGGTGGCGGGAAGCCGTTCGTCGGATGAGGAGGCGACACGCCGAAGAGAAGGGACTGCCGAGGCTTCCGGAGAAGAGCCAGGCAGACGTGCCTGGGCCATCAAGGAACCATGGCATTAGAGCAGAGACCCGTCGGGTTGCGGACTCGAGATCTCAGCAGGCTCCCACCTGGGGCCGTACCACCTCTCACTTCAGGCCTGGCCTGGATGTGACGTCGCCAGGACGTTCCCGCCAGGCAATTCTGGTTGCCGCTTCAGCGAACGCAAGCCACCTGCCTAGTTCAGCAGCGCAGACGCCAAACGCGCTCCAGGTCAACGGCCTCTACAGTGAGCAGCATTCCTCACAGCAGCGTTGGGCATTGCGTCTACCGTGCCGCTACAGCTTCGGCCGTCCCCTCCATGCAATCCCCTGCGGCAGCGAGTGATCACCAACTTGCCCGCTGGTGAACTTTTCCCGTTTTTTACTCTGCCCGTGTGACATTTATTGTACTTCGGTCGTATTGTATCCCATTTGCATGTTTTGTTCTTTCTACTCGATCTAATTGTTCGATCATTTTACTTCTAAGTACACTGTTTAAAAGCATAAACGGCTTCGTTGTTATTGCACCAATGAGGCTTTTGTCATCGGTATAATTCGAACAGAAAAACGAGCGTGTAGTTTCTAAGAGAGTTTTTTGTCTTTCCCTCTCGCTCCTGGCTCGTTACAGGCCTACGTCAATGACGACTCCGAGCGTAGAGTTAGCTAGAACGACGCGGCTGCTATCCCCTCGTAGTTCGCGACGAAGCGCGAATTCGCAATGAAGCTCTTACTTTTGCCAACACGGCAAACATTTGTACTCACATGTCATGCGTTAACACATCCAATCGGTTTTCTTGAAACATCGGTGTGGAGCGCAAGGATGGAAACCAAGCGAGCCACATCGGTGAAACGGCCACTGTCACCGTTTACCTTTCGTACCGCGGCTTGAGATCCATCAAGTGTTCTGAAAACCGGTGATGCTTTCCACTTTAAACATACTTACACTCGTTTGTAAGCTACTTTATTTCACAACCAAATCTCAGTCAATATATTACACGCCATGCTGGTATATACAGCCTACACCACACCTATTCGAGTGGCAGAGAGAACCAAACGGTGGCCAGCGGCGCGACGTCACAGGTACGGCGCTCGACGCTACGTACAGCACGTCATAATCACTGTCTTCTGAGCTGGAAGAGCTTCTGCTTGGCCTGCTGTTGTCGCTAAACGCGAGCTCCACTTTCCTGTACACTCCAGCTCGACAGCCGCAGCGAACGCAGCCATTTTGACAGAAAAGAAGGAAGTGACGCGAGGACGCGGCTGAATCTGTCCGAATCCGTGCCTCGGCGCTGGAGCAACTCAGCGCGCTCTAGCGCGGTTTGACTTGCTCCGAATCTGCCAGTGAAATGCACTAACCTGCTCTCCATCAACCAGTGAAACTCGGATTCGTCGCGGCGGAGCAAAAAATCCTGCTACGAATCTGCTAGTGAAAAACGCCATGAGTGACCTCCGTCCTTCGGAACACCACAGAGCCCACACTTCTTTTTAGACGACTCGTAGGCTGTA
Organism: Hyalomma asiaticum; assembly: GCA_013339685.2. Taxonomy (NCBI): domain Eukaryota; kingdom Metazoa; phylum Arthropoda; class Arachnida; order Ixodida; family Ixodidae; genus Hyalomma; species Hyalomma asiaticum. Next base: position 139,096,154 of record CM023483.1, on the reverse strand, counting down.
GTGCACTCCGGGACGAAACAATCACTTTGTTTTCGTGCCATGAGTACGCATACAGAAGGGTTGGTGTCAGACTGCCACACAGACAAAAACTCCCTGTCAGACAAAAAGAAACGAAGACGAAGCGCGTGACTCATCCCGACTCGCCGCTGGTCAAGGTGATGATGATGATGATGATATCGCGGCTTTCCACGTTCCATTGGGCGGTTGCAATTTTGCATCCTATCCATCATGAAAGAGCGCAGAAAAAAATGCAGGCGTAGAGGCTCACTGAAGGAACATTAACAGAGAACAAGAAAAAAACGAAAAAGAAGGAAAGGAAGCGCACGCCCATACACTGTAAAAGAAAAATACTCCCAGGTGGGAGTAAAATGCTTGTCCTCTAGCGACCCCCCTTCCACCATTGGGGGATTTTTATACTCCGGACCTCCGGAGCGAAGCTGTTACTCCGGCTGGCCGGAGTTATTGCGTGGTGCCTCCGGACAAGTTTTTGCTTTCATGGCGATACGTGCGCAAACACAGCACCAGGACAGAGCAGGGAGAAACAAAAATAATCACAGCATATCCGCGGGGTGAATGATGATGAGTGGGCGAAGCTCCGGAGGGAATCATCGGTAAACCATATGGGCAAACCGTGAATCTTCCGTGTAATTCGCCCAGTCGATCATCATGTAAAGACGTCTTACGCAGCCCCTTACACAGGCCGGAACGCGCACCGCGTTTGCCGACGCCATCACATGACATGCTGAGAGAGTATAAGGCGGAGAGGCCACAGCGTCTTACACCAGCTTCTTACATGGGCCGTAATGCGCTAGCACGAACGCGTTAGAAACGCGCAGTATTTCGTTAATGTTGGGTGTTTACTGTCATCGTGGTGCATGTGTCCATGTGCGCTACGTGGCGTAGTGGCTAGCGCCGGGCGTTCGGAAGCAAGGGGTCCCTGGCTCGATTCCGCGCTTCGGACACAACGTTCGGAAGTTTTTTTCTCATCGTCCATGGTCCACCAAGCGCGATCCGACACGTACGGCGACGATCTAGGAGAATGACAGGAGCGATCCCCGCGCAGCCCGCGTAGCAGCCAATCGGAGAGCAGCTGCACCGCCAACGCCATCTAGCGTACCTTCACCCAACCGCCATATTGTACGCATGTCCATGGGACAGCGCCCTCTCGGAAACGAGACGAGAAATGGAGATGACACAGAATGCGTACAGCGCCATCTAGTGTATCGTCACCCAACTGCAGTTTGCATGCGTCTCTATGGGACAGCGCCATCTATTGTATGCTAAGGGAGACGCTGCTGGCTACGCAGGATGCATCGACAACCGAGAACCGCCCAGGTGATGCCATAAGGAGCTTCGCCCCTAACACAATCTATTCAAGCTTGTTTATCTCGTTACCTTATCGCCTGTTTCCTTTCCCTCATCTTTGTGTACTTATATACAGTTTCAATAAACGTCAGTTTCAGTCTGCGCTCGTTTGTTTCTCCCTACTGTGTCTTGGTGCTGTGTTTGCGCACTTATCGCCATGAATGCATACCAACTGGCCCGATTATCCGCTCTTCTGCAACTTTTTGCTGTTTTCACTCCGACTAGCCGGAGTTACTCTGGTGCCTCCGGACTACATTTTCTGCATTTTACTCCGTCGCGCCGGAGCTTTTACGTGACGCCTCCGGAATATTTCTTCCTGTTTTTCACTCCGGCTGGCTGGATTAATTGCGTAGTGCCTCCGGATTACTTTTTATTATTTCAGTCTGGCGGGCCGTAGTTTCTGCGTGAAGCACCAGGAATACCTTTGAGTATTTTTTCTGCTCTGGCTGGATATTCCCTGCATGCCTCTTTTCAGGTATTTAAATGTTATTTATTAAACCGCCACGCTGGGGATATAGGACATTCAGAGTAATTGTTTCACACCATCATCAACACAAGGCATTGAGAAACAAATGCGGTATAAAAATTTATTGTATAATTCGCATAGTGTAGAAACAGGGTACACAAACCAATTAAGCACCAAAACGGGCAAGAAATTGTACTATAATTGCAGAACAATGCAGTAATATGCACAACCATAAACATTTTTTACATAGTGTGGTTATTTAGGCTGCAATGAGCGGACGTTTCTTGCTGGAGTAAAAGAAAGGGGGAATAACGAAACAAGGAACAGAAGATTTGGCACTGAACACAAAATTTTTTATGTATAACCTGCATGAACGCGTCAGAAACAACGCTGTTGTCGCCAAAGCTTGAAAAGAGGCAGTGGAACTGTTTACGAAAGATACTACTGCGAGTCGCCCGTGTTTGTGCACTGTCATTTGCATTCCACTTAGTCCAGGCCTGCCGGCGCATATTGTCGGTACGTCAATCATTTGTTCTTCGGCCGCGGATACTGTGGTGTGGGCCATTCAAACTAACAAAGCCCTGCACCGTAAACATCGTTCTGAGGCAACGTTGGGTTATACTGTGACACTCAATAACTCTGTTTTTACTTTCTATTTCCCCTATTTCGTTCCGCGTGTGGGTTTGCATCAATAATAATAATAATAAGAAGAACCAGCACAAGTTGAAATACTGAAACCAGCCCATTTTATTTTTAGCTTGCTCCTGAAGTCCGCTTCTACGCCAACGGCAGCGTCGTAAGCAATCTATGCCTTGGGGCACGCGACTGAGGCGGTTTCTGTTGGCTACTCATTGGGCAGCATATCAAGACTGATACCCCTGTCTCACGGGTACTTTAAAGTCTTCTGAGCAAACAGACCTCTTCCGAAAAGGGGTTCCTGAGAGCAGACGCAAGGCAGAGAGCGACCTCCTTTTCAGAAGTGGTCTTTTTCGTAAACCTAGTTCGTCAATCTATTTTATGGCTCCGAATAAGTAGCCTCGAAACCAGTGGGCGGCAGCAATTTTCGACTGCTGGAAAATGAAGATTGAATTCTTATTTTTCTGTCACCAAGGCTCTTGTAAAAACAAATTTTATACCCCGCAGAAGGTGTAACGAACCCTTTTATTGTTTATTTCCTTTTCTACTCTCGTGAACAGCTAGAACGCATAGGGAATCACGTGGTGACCCTCGGACTCGCACCGCGCCATTTTGCACAAGCGGGAAAAGCGGGTTCGGCAGTCGTGTGGCACGGCCGCTCGATCAGCAGCACACGTGCGTTTTTATCGAGAGGCCGTGTGTGTGTACTCGGCATTCCAGTAGTGTGAGCGTCTCTGGCCAACCCCGGGGACGAAACAGCCGTCGGCGCACGGAAAAATTACACCATCTCCTGCTACAGGGGACCATGAGGCGAGGCGAAGCAGCGCGGGGAGTGCACACCGCATTTGCATCGGTTTGACTAGGTGTCGCGTTGGCATCGGTTTGACGCTAGCAGACGCTGCCCGCGTCAGCCTTGCCTCTCGCGGGCGAGGGTGCGTTCTCGTTCCTTGCGAGCTGGTAAAGCGTTCATTGAAGAAACAGCGCTTCCATAGTCAACGCGCCCCCTTAGGAGAGGAGAGGAGGAATGCCGAGAGGAGAGGAGATACAAGGAGAGGAGGGGAGGAGGGTGCGCATGCGCAGTGTGGGTTTGGACGCCACACGGCGTATGGATGGAGGGAGGGAGTGACATAGGCGCGACCATAATGACCATAAGCTGCTTCGCATCTAAAAGCAGCGGCTGCAATGGTCGGAGGCGGACACCTGGAGTTTAATCGTACCTTGGGTAGGTAGCCTTCCCTCATTACAGGCCGTAAGGCTTGCGATTCTCGCTTTTTCTTCGGTGCGGTTGCCCATAACGTGTCGAGAGCACTAAAATATCAGTGTGGTAATTACAATCCCAGTGTGGTGCCAGACGGACTTCTACACGTTGCTAGCTATGCGGACGCCCCCTTAACTAGTGCAAGAAACCTCCACATTGGCGTTAAATGCCAAGCATTTCTTAGCGAACTTCGGTGAGTTTGAGCGTATCTATCTATCTATCTATCTATCTATCTATCTATCTATCTATCTCTATCTACATATCTATCTAGCCACCTACGATTTTGTGCTCTCCTGGCCGTATCGCTAATGGGATGTTTACGAAAATTGGTATGCCACAACATGACATGACGAACATAAATGGCAGGTCATAATATGAAAATCATGATATGCATGTCATGAGCGGCATGATTTACATGTCACGGTCTTGGTGATCTCCTGGTCGCGCCGGAGCTTTTACGTGACGCCTCCGGAATATTTCTTCCTGTTTTCACTCCGGCTGGCTGGATTAATTGCGTAGTGCCTCCGGATTACTTTTTATTATTTCAGTTGGCGGGCCGTAGTTTCTGCGTGAAGCACCAGGAACCTTTGAGTATTTTTCTGTCTGGCTGGATATTCCCTGCATGCCTCTTTCAGGTATTTAAATGTTATTTATTAAACCGCCACGCTGGGGATATAGGACATTAAGAGTAATTGTTTCACACCATCATCACACAAGGCATTGAGAAACAAATGCGGTATAAAAATTTTGTATAATTCGCATAGTGTAGAAACGGGTACACAAACCAATTAAGCACCAAAACGGGCAAGAAATTGTACTATAATGCAGAACAATGCAGTACTATGCACAACCATAAACATTTTTTACATAGTGTGGTTATTTAGGCTGCAATGAGCGGACGTTTCTTGCTGGAGTAAAAGAAAGGGGGAATAACGAAACAAGGAACAGAAGATTTGGCACTGAACACAAAATTTTTTATGTATAACCTGCATGAACGCGTCAGAAACAACGCTGTTGTCGCCAAAGCTGAAAAGAGGCAGGGAACTGTTTACGAAAGATACTACTGCGAGTCGCCCGGGTTGTGGCCACTGTCATTTGCATTCCACTTAGTCCAGGCCTGCCGGCGCATATTGTCGGTACGTCAATCATTTGTTCTTCGGCCGCGGATACTGTGGTGTGGGCCATTCAAACTAACAAAGCCCTGCACCGTAAAAATCGTTCTGAGGCAACGTTGGGTTATACTGTGACACTCAATAACTCTGTTTTTACTCTATTTCCCCTATTTCGTTCCGCGTGTGGGTTTGCATCAATATAATAATAATAATAGAAGAACCAGCACAAGTTGAAATACTGAAACCAGCCCATTTTATTTTAGCTTGCTCCTGAAGTCCGCTTCTACGCCACGGCAGCGTCGTAAGCAATCTATGCCTTGGGGCACGCGACTGAGGCGGGTTTCTGTTGGCTATCTAGCCACTGTGGGCGTTTATTAAGCGCGTCTTCATCATCTGTATTTATCATCATCACCATGCGTTCTGCGTATCTTCTTCATTGCTGGTGTGTGATCATCATCATAGTGTTTTGCGCTCCAAGCGCGTTGGCATCATCGAGCGACCTGCGAGCTACGGAGAATAAACGTCGACCAAAGCGAGGGCCTCATACGTGGTGGAGGTGAATCTACGATCCCCTGTCCTCTACTCGCAGTCTTCTCGCTGGAGCTTCGTTCCGGTCGCCGCTTGCGCCCGCTGTCAGCCACTATGTCGCAGGACCAGCAGCCTGGCGCCTCTCCGGCCGCCGCCCCGAGATCGCAAGCCCTTCCCTCCTTGATTATCAACAGCCACCACCGGGACCCCCATCTCTTCGCTGGTATGCGAGGCGAGGATGTGGAAGACTGGCTCGACGATTACGAGAGAGTCAGTTCCGCAAATTGGTGGGACAATCCTCTCAAGCTCGGCCATGTCTCCTTCTACCTCACCGGTGTGGCGAAGACGTGGTTTTACAACCACGAGGTTGATTTCACTGACTGGGACCGCTTCAAACAGCAGCTTCGCCAGGTGTTCGGCACACCGGCCGTCCGGTCGACTCTTGCCAAGAAGAGTCTCGAAGCTCGCAAGCAACACCTGGGTGAGTCCTATACATCGTACATCGAGGATGTCCTTGCGCTCTGCCGACGTGTCAATTCCTCAATGTCGGAGTCGGACAGGGTGCGCCACATCCTAAAGGGCATTGGACCCGTCGCCTTCAATTCCTCGCCGCCAAGAATCCGACTACCGTCGCTGACGTCGTTACCACTTGTCAGCGCCTCGACGAGCTGGAGTCTGTTCGCCTACCGCCTGACATCGACGAAGTTCGTCCTGCAGTAGACCAGGATCTACGGGCACTCATACGCACGCTCATACGCGAAGAGCTGCACGCGATGGCTTGCAGTCGCCTTCCGCGTTTCCCACTCAGCCTTGCGGTGCCTCATTGCGTGAGGTAATCTGAGAAGAACTGGCGTCTTTGACGAGCTCTGCGCAAGTGCACACCCCCGTCAATCACGCACTACCAACGTACGCGCAAATCGCTGCCAAGCCTCTTGGCAACGCCACTTCTGCGTTGCCGATCACAACTTACCCGCCGGTTGCTACTGCGCCCCCAGTCACCCTTCAGTCCATGCCGCCTGAAAGTTCACCAGCCCATGTCACCGCGCTATCTCCTAGTACGCCGCCACCTGTTTTACACCATGCCGTGGCTTCCACCTCGGCCTACATGCTATTAATGCGGCTATCGTGGACACATTTCGCGTTTTTGTCGAACGTCGTGGCTACGATGCTGGTGAGCGTGATTTTCCTACTGGCTCCCACGCGCCTTATTACCAAGGCCGGCGTATTATTCACCTCCGCGCCGCTCTCCATCGCCACCCGCTTCTAATGAAACACCAGGCACAGGTTACCGTCCGTCCAGACGCCGATCACCGTCGCCCTTCCGCCGGTCCTCGTCGCCACTTCGGCCGCCCAGACTCGCTTCTAACGTCAGTTCGGAAAACTAGTCGATGCAGTTTTCGGAGGAAGAACTGCATGCACGAACTGGACTGAAATTCCTCCGATGCGCCCGGCCAACATGATTTCTGTATTTGTCGAAGGGGTGCACGTCGATGCTTTGTTGGACACTGGTGCGACATTTCTGTCATTCAGGCTGATTTATGTTTCCGTCTCAAGAAAGTTATGACGCCTTACAATGGTCCCACGTTGGTTTGCGGCCCAAGGGTGCTCTATTCGGCCTTTGGCTATGTGTACAGCACGCGTACTCATCACCGACATCGTTCATCATATAGAATTAGCTGTGCTGTCCGAGTGCTCCCACCAACTAATTTTGGGATGGGATTTTCTCTCCTCTGCGTCTGCCGACATTTGTTGTGGACAGCGTGTGGTACACCTCAGTGAAACCGACCACATGCCTGGCGAAGAACTCCACAAGCCCTCCTGCCTGACCGCAGCCCAGGATACGGAACATTGTTGCCCTCAAGTCCATTGACATCGACCATGGCGATGTCTTGGTGTTCCCGTCCTCCTACTGCATTAGTAAAGGCATAACATTTTCGCCAGGTGTTGTTCGGTTCCACCGCGGATCTGCCCTAGTCACTGTTACCGACGAAACCCCAGAGAAAGTTCTACTTCCGCAAGACACAACAGTAGCGCTCGTTGCCGATATGGAGCCTGTATACGCCTTGCCACTTCGACCAGTCTCTCCTGGGGACCCTTCTCCTGACGAATATCTTCTGCCACCGCCCTTAAAGCGATCGTCAGTACTGATCTGACAGCTGCGCAGACGCAACAGTTGCTTCATTTGTTAAAAAAGCACGCTAATTCTTTCGACGTCTACTCCACAACACTGGGCCAAACTACCGTCGCCGAGCACCGCATTATGACAGATGACACATGTATCGTGCGCCGCCGCCCGTACCGTGTCTCTCTAGCCGAGCGGAAAATCATTGAAGACAACGTCGGCGACATGTTCGAACGCAAGATAATTCGTCCCTCGTCAAGTTCGTGGTCACCTCCTGTTGTTTTGGTCCGCAAGAAAGACGGTTCCGTGCGCTTTTGCGTCGATTATCGGGCGCTCAATAAGATCACTCGAAAGGACGTATATCCCATGCCCCGCATTGATGACGCCCTTGATTCTCTCCAAGGCGCGGAATACTTCTCGAGCCTCGACCTCCGCTCTGGCTACTGGCAGATACCTATGCGCGAACATGACAAAGAAAAAACGGCATTCGCAACACCTGATGGTCTATATGAATTTAACGTAATGCCTTTCGGGCTATGCAACGCGCCTGCAACTTTTGAACGCATGATCGACACCGTGCTCCGTGGACTAAAATGGAAGACCTGCCTTTGCTACTTGGACGACATTGTCATTTTTTCATCAACGTTTTCTGAGCATCTCCGACGCTTAGATGAAGTTTTGACATGCCTCGCCCGCGCAGGTCTTCAGCTAAACACAAAAAAGTGCCGTTTCGCCAGCAAAACCATTAAGATCCTGGGCCACGTCGTAAGCAAGGACGGAATTCGACCGGACCCTGACAAGATTGCTGCGGTGCTTCAGTTTCCGCGCCCTGAAAGACCGAAAGACTTGCGCAGCTTTCTTGGCCTTGCCTCTTAATTCCGCCGTTTATACGGAATTTCGCCTCCATAGCAGCTCCATTACACAGCCTAATGTCTAGTGGTGTGCAGTTTGTATGGTCTGAAGAATGCGAATCGGCATTTACACGACTGAAGGGCGCCCTGACGTCTGAACCGGTGCTTTGCCATTTTGATGAAGCCGCACCGACTCTCTTGCACACGGATGCTAGCGGCCACGGTATCGGTGCTGTCCTACTGCAACGCGACAACTCTTCGCGCGAAAGGTCATAGCGTACGCCAGCCGTGCACTTACCACTTCAGAAAGGAATACCATCACGGAACAAGAGTGTCTCGCCGTCGTTTGGTCTATACAGAAGTTTCGCCCTTATCTGCACGGCCGTCATTTCACGATAGTCACAGACCACCACGCCTTGTGCTGGCTTTCCACACTGAAGAATTTGACTGGACGCCTGGGTCGCTGGATTTTGCGGCTGCAAGAGTATGATTTCGACATCACTTACAAGTCCGGCAAAAAACACCAAGATGCCGATGCTCTGTCTCGCTGCCCACTTCCCACGTCTTCGCTCGACGCTTCGGCAACCACCGCTTCGCACGTTACCTCTTCGAACGACCCCGGCACCGCTTCTTCTCTAGCCTCCATACACCAAGTGCCTTCGGACGACGACCAACCGTTCGCATCTCATCAGATGGCAGACCCGTACTGTCGACGTTTCATGGAACTGGGGCTTCTCCTCCACCTAACGCGCGCCTCCGCCGGCAACTCGCGCACTTTGAGCTGGACGATGGAGTGTTGTATCGCCGCGTTTACCATGCTGACGGACAACGCTGGGTACCAGTTCTCCCACGATCCCTTCGTCTTGCTCTCCTCAACGCCTTTCACGATGACTTGACAGCTGGTCATGTTGGGTTCCATAAAACCTATGACCGAATTCGGAGGCGATACTATTGGCCTGGCCTTTCTTCAAGCGTCGCGAGGTACGTCGGTTCCTGCTTAGCCTGCCAGCGTCGGAAACTCCCAACGTCTGCTCCAGCTGGCCCATTGCAACCACTTCCGTGTCCCACAGCACCATTCGAGGTTGTCGGTATCGACCTCTACGGGCCCCTTCCGATCACTGCTTCTGGCAACCGGTGGATCGTGACTGCCGTCGACCACCTGACGCGCAACGCGGAGACAGCTTCAGTGGTTAGCGGCTCTGCTTCAGAGGTTGCTAACTTTGTCCTGCACTCCATCATTCTACGTCATGGTGCTCCTCGTGTACTGCTGAGCGACCGTGGAAAGGCATTCATTTCGCAAGTCCTCAACGAAGTTCTCCGAGCGTCCGGCACTATCCACAAGACATCCTCGGGCTACCACCCTCAGACTAACGGCTTGACCGAGCGCTTTCATCGCACTTTAGCAGACATGATCGCCGTCTACATTCAACCAGACCATAGAAATTGGGACGTCCTTTTGCCATTCATCACCTTTGCCTACAACACGGCCGTGCAGCGAACAACTCGCTACTCGCCGTTTTAACCTCGTATATGGACGTTCCCCCACCTTCTCTCTGGACGTCTCCTTCTTCGGCTCTAAAGCTATTTCATCCCCTTCCTCGTGCGAAGAGTTCGTTTCACGAATAGCCCAGTGTCGCCAGCGTGCGCGCCTCAACACAGAAGCCAGACAACACGACCGAAAAGCTGTTTATGATGAATGCCACCCCGTCGTTTCTTTCCGACCTGGTGATGAAGTACTTCTCCTGACTCCTCCTCGTACTTCCGGTCTGTGCGCCAAATTTCAGCCACGGTTCATCGGACCGTACACGGTCATCGAACAAACTTCACCTGTTAACTATCGCGTTACTCCCCTTGACGCCCCAACAGACGGCCGTTGCCGCAATACCGAGGTTGTGCACGTGTCCCGAATGAAAGTCTTCACGCGGCGTTCATCAATGTATTGAATCGCGTCCAGGATGGCCGCTTCCACGTGGGGGGGAAATAGTGTGGGCGTTTATTAAGCGCGTCTTCATCATCTGTATTTTATCATCATCACCATGCGTTCTGCATATCTTCTTCCTCGCTGGTGTGTGATCATCATCATAGTGTTTTGCGCCCAGCGCGTTGGCATCATCGAGCGACCTGCCGAGCTACGGAGAATAAACGTCGACCAAACCGAGGCCTCATACCACGTACAATTTGTGCTCTCCTTGCCGTTTCGCTAATGGGATGTTTACGAAAATTGGTATGCCACAACATGACATGACAAACATAAATGGTAGGTCATAACATAAAAAATCATGATATGCATGTCATGAGCGGCATGATTTACATGCCACGGCCTCCGTGCTCCTCCTGGCCGTTTCGCTAATGGGGATGTACAGGAAAATTGGTATGCAGCAACAGGACAGCATAGAAACCTAACATACAGGTCTAAACGTGAGAAAATCATTACATGCATGTCATGAGCGACATGATTTCCTGCAAGCGTTTCGTTTAATGGCACGTATACGGATTGGGCATGCCCACAACATGACTGCATGACAATCATAAATGACAGGTCATAACACGAAAACCATGACATTGCATGGTCATGGATGACCATGATTTACATGGACGGTCTTGGTGCTCTCCTGGACGTTTCTGTAATGGGATGTATACGAAAAATTGGTATGCTACACCATGGACTGCACGACGAAACATTCATTTCGCAAGTCCTCAACGAAGTTCTCCGAGCGTCCGGCACTATCCACAAGACATCCTCGGGCTACCACCCTCAGACTAACGGCTTGACCGAGCGCTTTCATCGCACTTTAGCAGACATGATCGCCGTCTACATTCAACCAGACCATAGAAATTGGGACGTCCTTTTGCCATTCATCACCTTTGCCTACAACACGGCCGTGCAGCGAACAACTCGCTACTCGCCGTTTTACCTCGTATATGGACGTTCCCCCACCTTCTCTCTGGACGTCTCCTTCTTCGGCTCTAAAGCTATTTCATCCCCTTCCTCGTGCGAAGAGTTCGTTTCACGAATAGCCCAGTGTCGCCAGCGTGCGCGCCTCAACACAGAAGCCAGACAACACGACCGAAAAGCTGTTTATGATGAATGCCACCCCGTCGTTTCTTTCCGACCTGGTGATGAAGTACTTCTCCTGACTCCTCCTCGTACTTCCGGTCTGTGCGCCAAATTTCAGCCACGGTTCATCGGACCGTACACGGTCATCGAACAAACTTCACCTGTTAACTATCGCGTTACTCCCCTTGACGCCCCAACAGACGGGCCGTTGCCGCAATACCGAGGTTGTGCACGTGTCCCGAATGAAAGTCTTCACGCGGCGTTCATCAATGTATTGAATCGCGTCCAGGATGGCCGCTTCCACGTGGGGGGGAAATAGTGTGGGCGTTTATTAAGCGCGTCTTCATCATCTGTATTTTATCATCATCACCATGCGTTCTGCATATCTTCTTCCTCGCTGGTGTGTGATCATCATCATAGTGTTTTGCGCCCAGCGCGTTGGCATCATCGAGCGACCTGCCGAGCTACGGAGAATAAACGTCGACCAAACCGAGGCCTCATACCACGTACAATTTTGTGCTCTCCTTGCCGTTTCGCTAATGGGATGTTTACGAAAATTGGTATGCCACAACATGACATGACAAACATAAATGGTAGGTCATAACATAAAAATCATGATATGCATGTCATGAGCGGCATGATTTACATGCCACGGCCTCCGTGCTCTCCTGGCCGTTTCGCTAATGGGATGTACAGGAAAATTGGTATGCAGCAACATGACAGCATGAAGAACATAAACTACAGGTCATAACGTGAAAATCATTACATGCATGTCATGAGCGACATGATTTACATGCCAAGCGTTTCGTTAATGGCACGTATACGGAAATTGGCATGCCACAACATGACTGCATGACAATCATAAATGACAGGTCATAACACGAAAACCATGACATGCATGTCATGAGTGACATGATTTACATGGGACGGTCTTGGTGCTCTCCTGGACGTTTCGTTAATGGGATGTATACGAAAATTGGTATGCTACAACATGACTGCACGACGAACATGACGGACAGGTCACAACATGAAAATCATGATATGCTTGTCATGAGCGACATGATTTACATGCCACGCGTTCCGTTAACGGGGTGCATACGAAAATTGGCATGCCACAACATGACTGCATCACGAACGTAAATGACAGGTTATAACATGAAAATCATGACATGCATGTCATGAGCGACATGATTTACATGCCACGGTCTTGGTGCTCTCTTGGCCGTTTCGAAAGTGGGATGTATAGGAAAATTGGTATGCAGCAACGTGACAGCATGAAGAACATAAATGACAGGTCATAATATGAAAATCGTTACATGCATGTCATGAGCGACATGATTTACATGCCAAGTGTTTCGTTAATGGCACGTATACGGAAATTGGCATGCCACAACATGACTGCATGACAATCATAAATGACAGGTCATAACACGAAAATCATGACATGCATGTCATGAGTGACATGATTTACATGCGACGGTCTTGGTGCTCTCCTGGCCGTTTCGTTAATGGGATGTATATGAAAATTGGTATGCTACAACATGACTGCATGACGAACATGACGGACAGGTCACAACATGAAAATCATGGTATTCTTGTCATGAGCGACATGATTTGCATGCCACGCGTTTCGTTAACGGGATGCATACGAAAATTGGCATGCCTCAACATGACAGCATCACGAAGGTAAATGACAGGTCATAACATGAAAATCATAACATGCATGTCATGAGCGACATGATTTACATGCCACGGTATGGGTGCTCTCTTGGCCGTTTCGTAAGTGGGATGTATAGGAAAATTGGTATGCAGCAACGTGACAGCATGAAGAACATAAATGACAGGTCATAATATGAAAATCGTTACATGCATGTCATGAGCGACATGATTTGCATGCCACGCGTTTCGTTAACGGGATGCATACGAAAATTGGCATGCCTCAACATGACTGCACGACAATCATAAATGACAGGCCATAACACGAAAATCATGACATGCATGTCATGAGTGACATGATTTACATGCGACGGTCTTGGTGCTCTCCTGGCCGTTTCGTTAATGGGATGTATATGAAAATTGGTATGCTACACATGACTGCATGACGAACATGACGGACAGGTCACAACATGAAAATCATGGTATGCTTGTCATGAGCGACATGATTTACATGTCACGCGTTTCGTTAACGGGGTGCATACGAAAATTAGCATGCCACAACATGACAGCATCACGAAGGTAAATGACAGGTCATAACATGAAAATCATAACATGCATGTCATGAGCGACATGATTTACATGCCACGGTATGGGTGCTCTCTTGGCCGTTTCGTAAGTGGGATGTATAGGAAAATTGGTATGCAACATGACAGCATAACGAACATAAATAACAGGTCATAACATGAAAAGCATGACATGCATGTCATGAGCGACATGATTTACATGCCACGGTCTTGGTGCTCTCTTGGCCGTTTCGTAAGTGGGATGTATAGGAAAATTGGTATGCAACAACATGACACCATGAAGAACATAAATGACAGCTCATAACATTATAATCATGACACGCGTGTCATGAGCAGCATGGTTTAGATGCCACTGTCTTGGTGCTCTTGCGACCGTTTCGTTCATGGAATATTTACAAAATTGCTATGGCACATCCCGACTGCATGACTATTATAAATGACAGGGCATAACGTGAAAATCATAACATGCATGTCATGAGCGACATGATTTACATGCCACGGTATGGGTGCTCTCTTGGCCGTTTCGTAAGTGGGATGTATAGGAAAATTGGTATGCAACATGACAGCATAACGAACATAAATAACAGGTCATAACATGAAAAGCATGACATGCATGTCATGGGCGGCATGATTTACATGTCACGGTCTTGGTGCTCTCCTGGTCGTTTCGTTAATGGGATGTATACCAAAATTGGTATGCCACAACATGACTGCTTGACGAACATAAATGACAGCTCATAACATTATAATCATGACACGCGTGTCATGAGCAGCATGGTTTAGATGCCACAGTCTTCGTGCTCTTGCGACCGTTTCGTTCATGGAATATTTACAAAATTGCTATGGCACATCCCGACTGCATGACTATTATAAATGACAGGGCATAACATGAAAATCATGACATGCATGTCATGATTTTCGTGTTATATGTCATGACCGATATGATTTACATGCCGTGGTCCTTGCGCTATACTGCCGTTTCGTTAATGGGATGTATACGAAAATTGGTTTGGCACAACATGACTGCATCACGGTCATATATGACATGTCATAACATGAAAATCGTGACATGCATGTCATGAGCGGCATGATCTACATGCCACTCGTTTCGTTAATGGGACATATACCAAAATTGCTGTGGCACAACACGACTGCATGAAGAACGTAAATGACAGGTCATAACGTTAGAATCATGACATGCGTGTATGAGCGGCATGGTTTACATACGACAGTCATGGTGCTCTTGCGGCCGTTTCGTTAATTGCATATGTAGCAATCTCGGTATGGCGAGACAACAATGCAAATCCATTTTAAGTTCCTGATGCGTGCCTCGCATATCCTTGATTCCCACTGCATGGGGGATCTGCCAAATTTTTTTTTCATTTTTTATCCTTAAATTTATTTGAAGAAGCAAGCAAAGCAACAAGTCTTTAATTTGTATATTGAGATACATTGTTTTATTTTCACTGCTTCTCTCTTAACTTCTAGTGCCACGTTTTCGGTAGCGTCTACGAAAGAAAACAATAAAAGAAGATCGTTGGTGCCGTGTGTGCGGCGCAACGCCACTTCGTTAAATGTCTTTCAACCTCGTAAAAGACCGCTTACACAAAAGACGTTGTGCGCGCCCGTGTGACAGAGGTATGAGTGTATGCTGCACGTCAAGCGCGTAGAGCACCTAAGATCAAGAAAAGTTCTACACTTTTTAAGGCGGACAAGCTTCTGTAGTAGTGGGACTGCGCCTGCAACAGCCACTAGTTGTGACACCCGTCGATTTAGCTCAACAGCGCTAACCTAGGCATTTGAATATGACATGCGAGTGCGATGTCACCATTTGTAGCACAAGCAAGGGGTGGAAAGAACATGGCAGGAGCACACACCTTTCTGGTTATGCCTGCCGCTTTATTCCCATATCTTGACGCACTACAGTTGAAGCGGATCCAACTAGTTTATTCGATCAAAGTTCAGAGGGCACGCTCAAACAACTGCTTGATCGAAGTGCTTGCATTGAAGTGGAATAATTTCTATAAGTTCTGATTCATATGTTTGTTGAAATGTTGACAAGGCCACTGAAGTTTATTACAAAGCGTTTTTCAATTATTCTCCCCAGAGTATTAAAAAAAGTTCCGCAGGCGCGTTACAAGGATGCAATCATATTGGTGTTTGCTCTCGCATAGACCATGTCACACAACTTTTCTTTTTCAATGAACTCAGACAAATAACTCTTGCTCATGGTTTACCCAATGGAAACTGCTCATTTTAAAGGGGTAGAAGTATTCGAATTAGGGTCCGGGCAACGTACTTTAATAGTGCATAGGTTTCAATTGTTCCGTGATTTTCAAGAGGAGAAGCTACAACACTTTTCAACGTAGTCAGAAAACGGTGCAGGTCTCTTGACGATACTCCATTGAACATGTCAGGGAAATATTAATGCACGGCAAGCACCATTGAATTCACAATTTCGTTTTAAACACGGCTGCAAAGCACCCGCTCTTAATTTCAACAAATGACATCACTTGGGCTAAGACTACTCCACTTAATTTTTGCAGCCCGTTAAGAGATACACGCCCATTTTCTTTATCTGTTGAATTCAAAACGAACAACTAAAGCGTAAGAGATTATATTTCCGCCCTCATGAAATCAGCCAACGCTGTTTCTTTCGCAAGAGAATTAGCCGGCGCCCCCAGTGACGTCACTTATTGAAAGAAGAGCGGGCGCTTTCCAATTGTGTTGGAAACAATATCGTGGCTTCCCAGGAGCGTGCAGTGCAATAATATTTGTCTCACATGTTCACAGCACCCTTCACGACTGATCGGCACCGCCTTCTGACTACCTAGAAAAAAGAAAAAGAAAAGAGGGCTTCAAGCCTGCAGAAAGCCGCGAAAAGCTCAAACACAAAGCTGATCGGTGACATGCTTATTGCAGTGACGAGGTTTACTGAACTTGGCCACGTATTCCAGGTCTGCTCGGCACCGTCGATTTCGTATTCGCGTAGCGGTAAGCCTTGATTTTCGGATCGCGGTTTCTTCATCGGGAGTGCGATTTAGCTTCGGGCTACCCATGGCTGCATGCGTTTGTGCATAGCCTCGCGCTATGAGAGGACGCATGCTCTCTTGGTACGAAGCAATACACAAATGAAGACCTTCGCGAGACGCTGTGCACCAAACATATCGACGCATTTGTCTTCTTTTTTTCCTGCTTGCGGCCGCCAGCCGCCATTTTGCCAGTATAGTAGCGAGCTTAGGCCATGTGCTCTAGAGAAAAAAGAAGCGCGCGTGTGGTAGCGCCGTATCTGTTCAGGAACATCATCATCATCAACACCGCGTATTCGGCATTGCATAATCCGCCCGCTATCTTGGGGGCATGAACTAAGGATGATGATAGTTTTTTGGTTCGTCGGACAAGGAACCATTTGCTAAACAGCTTTGCTGTTAAGTGTTGCAGGACCCCTTTAAGAAAGTGCGCAAAGCTCGAATGTACCACGTGACTGGGCACTTGCGTGCAGTGACATCAGCTCCTTCGAACATATACCAACAAGCAATCGATGATGCACATAGACCGTACGCATTAAGCCGAGAGGGCGTAAAGTGTGGCCACGTCTTATCAACATTCTTGTGGCGTGTCCAGTGCTGTCTGTCTTCGTGCACCACCGATCATCCTGTTGTAGCATGTTTGAGAGCGCTAATGACAAGGCTTGGAAACGATTCATCACGTGGTATTTTTCGAATCTCCCAGGCCTTTTTGGGAGCCCAAAAACGTAACGCCACTGAACCTATTATCATGAATTGAGGTTAGCAGGACCCTAATTTGCATGCTGTAAATCTTCCCAGGTGAGCAATTCGCATTTTAACGCAGCTGTTTAAAAGTTGGGTAACAGTATAATATTAATTACCTCAGTTACAGTGAACAAAACTAATACGGTTGCGTCCTTGAAGTGCACTCGTGAACTTTTACAAACCCTGGTGTAATTTTTAACTGACACACCCTGTGTGTTAACATGTTTTGGCCAACCCATTTCTGCTTCCGGTCGACAAATTGCGAGGCTAACAGAGCAACCTGCTTCAGTTAACAGTTAAAAGGGCTGGATAAAGGTACAGTAAAATGATACTATATGCCCTTAGCCCGAATTTCAGGCTTACGTATTACTGTACCTGCTGAAGAAATGCACACTGCATATGTCTTACCTCTGCCTGCTCATCCAACTGGAGCTCTTGTCATGAAGTTCTTTTTTTAAAACACAACACCGGCTGGCTGTGCGACTTATTTACTGCGCAAACATTAAAACATTTCTGTAGGCTTAGCAATAGCGATATAAAAACCGATACACAGGGTGTCCCACTTAAATTTAATTTAATTTTGTAAACTTGGTGTTAGTTTTTAACAATGACGGAGCATGCTAGAGAGTTGCAACAAACTCAGCCGTGTTGAGGATCAGGTGTCCTAGTGTTACGAGTTTCATTTTTCATGATCAGTTAATGAGAATAAACTAATTAACGAACTTTTTATTTGTTTGCTTCAGCAAGAAATTGTCAACACGACAATTTCCTATTTGCGTGCGCCCACTTCCTTCACAATGTCAATGCGAAAGTTGTAGATGGACTAAAAAAAATTTGCTTAAGCAGCCTTGGACGATCCGCTAGGGGGCCACGGAGTGCAGACGTGCTTCGCGTCGGCTCCGCAACTCTCCTATGTTTTTGGCGGATTATCGTGCGTTTCGAGATAGCTCTTGTTACCAGCGATCAGCGGAAGCTTCAAGCTCTACGCCGACACCAAGATTTGCCAGGTGGGCCATTCTTGGTCGATTATCGGTGCCTTTGCTCCGCCACGCAGGCGGGAAACGCTAAGCCTAGCGTCTCCACGAACGCCGCCATTGCCCTGCCGCTGCGGCGGTAGGGAACGCCAAGCCTCCCTTGTCGCCTGATCTCCTCGGAGCTCCCGACTTCAGACGACAACGTGTCAGGCGTTCAACAGCGTTTAAATGGACGTCGTAGTTGTAGAAGGTAAACAGCTTGGGCCGGAAGATTTCGCCGAGGGAGCCGGATGGTGCGAGGTCAGGAAGAAGAAAAAGGCCAACTGCCCGACCGAGTCGGCGGAAAACCATCAGACGCAGAGCCAGCGAGAGACACCGGCCACGTCGACTATGGGGATAGACGCTGCTGGAGCCACGGCCGCGCAACTAAAAAGAAGATGTGCCCGCCAGGTGCAGAAACTTGCCATGGCGAGCCGAATGCCGGCGCTACCGGCAGAGGACTACAAAATCGTCGTACGCCCTCGAGGTGGCTTCAACGTGACCGATTACGGCACGGATCGTATCTACTGCTGCTTACGTAACGCAGCCGGTATAGGCAAAGAAGCGGCCGAAGAAGACAGCATCTGTATCAACATTAAACAGAACGTCGTGGTGCTCAGCACACCTTCCGAGGACAGAGCCATACGCTATGGAGCCATTTGCAAGCTTCGCATCGGAGACCGGGAGTTCGAGGCGAACGCCTATCGAGCCGCCCCGGAGAACACTTCCAAGGGCCTGATTAAGAACATCTCCAAGACCGAAACCCAGGCGGACATTGTCAGTAACCTCGTGACGCTGCGCAACCCCGGCGTACTGCACGCGAAGCGCATGGGCACTACGGATAACATAGTCGTCTTGTTCAAAGGATACCACGTACCGAGGTACGTCTACTACGGCCCCATGCTCGTCAGATGCTCCCTCTACAGGAAGCACATTGAAGTGTGCTATCAATGTGGACGCCTGGGACACCGCGCTGATGTGTGCCCAAACCCCAATAACAAGATCTGCCGCGGATGCAGAAGCACCAATCCGCCTCCTGACCATCAGTGTGAACCGCAGTGTCAACTGTGTGGCAAGAATCACTTCACGGGAGACCGCAGCTGCAAGGCGAGGTACAAGACCCCGTACATAATCAAGCGTCGCCAAATGGAGAGGCCAAGACGAGACGAGGAAGCGGTCGCAGCATATGACAGCGGTTGCTCCAGCAGCAGCATCAATTGTGGCAGCGGAGGCTCCTATTACCATAACCGAAGAGGACGCTCGAGTAGCGGCGGCTCAAGGAAATCCCAATCCCGGTCTCGCAGCCGGGCACCGAGGTCGAGAAGCAAGTCCAGGACGCGCGGTGGAGGAGGTCCGGGCGTCTCAGCTGTAGACTGCGTCTGTCAAGGAAATCAGCAGCCGCAACGAGGTCACCGCGGCAATGTGCACCAGGTGAGCTGGGCGGCCGTCGCCGCTTCTCCTGGCGCCGGCGCCGCTGG
The DNA here is from genome assembly GCA_013339685.2 of Hyalomma asiaticum. Lineage (NCBI taxonomy): Eukaryota > Metazoa > Arthropoda > Arachnida > Ixodida > Ixodidae > Hyalomma > Hyalomma asiaticum. The sequence continues at coordinate 139,076,254 of CM023483.1, read as the reverse complement.
GGAGGGACGCGCTGGTGGCCCCGCCGCCGTTGGTGCCGGTGGGAGCGAGCTCGAGCTAGCGATAGAGCGAGCGCTACAACAACGCCTAAGGCCTTTAGAAACAACGATTGCCGAGCTTAGACGCGAAAACGCGCTCCTTAGAGAAGAAAACTCCAAATTGAAAGGCGCCGCTCCGCGACCGCAACAACCGCAGCTGCAGGAACGACACGCGACGCCATCGACACCTCTATCTCCAACTCCGTCACGGCCCGAACCGGCCGGGATGGACACGGACGACGAGAGTGGTTCGGTGGAAACGGCGGACGAGCGCGAGAACCGCCCGCCTACCGGAAAAAGAATCGCTCTAGATCCCGCAAGACCCGATAACAAAAAGCGTTGCGGCCGTTACGAAAAATTAAGGCAACGTGTAGACAACATCGAGAAGAACCTTGATGAACGCTTTGCAAAACAGATGGCACAGATGGATGAAATGTTCAATAACGCGATTGCTAAGCTGTCTGAGCACATGACACAAATGTTCGCCACGCAATCGACGCGCATAAACGATATAGAGGCGAGGCTCCCGCCAGCTGCGGGTCGACCGATTAGAACAATAAAGAAGCCGTACGCTAGACAGCAACCGAATCAGCAGCAGCAACAAAATACGCAGGCGGATGTGGAGGCGCACTCTCAGCAACAATCGAGTCACCTAGACGGCGACGGGCTGCACTAAACACGGGCATCACCATGGCGGCTAAACACGGAAAGAATCACACAGACACTAGCAAACATTACACGATCTGGCAGTGGAACTGCCGGGGCTACAAGAGGAAGCGGGGTAATCTTCAGCAATTCATACGAACCCGCGCGAAGAAACCGGACGTGATCCTTTTGCAGGAAACAAACGTTCCGGTAAAACTAGCTGGGTACAAAGCCATAGACGCGGCCGCGACGGACAACAGGCAAAGAAAACGGGCTACAGCCGGCGCGGCGGATGGCGCGACGCCGGATGCGTCCGCGGTGGTTGCGGGGCGGCCGTCGCGTTCATCGCCGGTTGCTGCCGTGCTTGTTCGACGTAATGTCACTGTGGCACAACGCGAACTTAAGAGCGTTAAAATACCTCATGTATTCGTTGAAATACTTCCTAAGCGCGGCCGAGGGCTTTTCGTACTTAACGTGTACAGTAAACCTGCGCTGCAGCACCGTTTTGCGGAACTACTCCGGGGGGCGCGCACGGCCGCCCGCGACGAGCCTCTACTGGTTGCGGGCGACTTTAACGCTCCCCACGGAGCCTGGGGCTACAAGCGAGAAACACCCAAAGGCAAACACCTTTGGGAAGTCTCGCAAGACTTAGCGCTTGAGCTCATTGCGAACCCCGCCAATCCTACGCGCAGAGGGAACAGCGTGAGTGTAGACACGCTACCTGACCTTGCGTTTGTGTCGAACGTTACTGCAGCACATTGGCAAAATACGCAGGAGGACTTGGGGAGCGACCACTCGCTGATAGAAATCACGATAGACACGGGCCCCCGCACTCATGTTTCTAACCCTCAGGGCAAAGGGCGCAACCTCAAACTCGTGAAGTGGGACACGTTCCGCAAGACGCGAGAAGAGGGGGGACGAGGCGACGAGCCGATTACGGACATCGAAGAATGGACCGAGGTGCTCAGAAGGGATGTAGATGCGGCAACGTGCGATGTCCCGCCCGAAGCGAACCTCGAAGTAATCGACAGCAGGCTCCTACACATGTGGGAGGCTAAACGCGCACTCCAAAACAGGTGGAAAGGCCAAAGACACAACAGGGCGCTGCGTAAACGCATTGCGCAATTAGACAGAGATATAGAGGAACACGCGTTCCAAGTGTGTAGGGCACAGTGGGAAGACACATGCAACGGCCTCGAGAGGCTGATGAGTGGGGCTTCCGCTTGGCGCTTCTTTCGGCACCTATTAGATCCGGAGGAGACCCGGCCCGATCAAGGCCACAAGATTCGTAGGCTAATAAGAGATTACAAAGGAGATAATTTGCTCGATGCATTACGTGACCGTTACTTTAAAGCATGCCAGCGCATTCAACATCCCGACTACGACGGAGTCACAAATGACAAATTAGACGAGGAATTTAGTGAAGCGGAAATTCGGACAGTTCTATTCGAACTAAATACCCGGTCGGCGCCCGGCCCGGACCGGGTTACTAACAAGACGCTGCGTAATTTAGACGACAAGTCAATCTCCCGACTAGTGGCCTACGTCAACGAGTGCTGGCGTGGGGGCTCCCTCCCCCAGGCGTGGAAACGGGCGCGCGTTATCATGATTCCTAAACCAGGCAAGCGAGTAACGCTCGAGAATTTAAGGCCAATTTCTCTCACGTCTTGCGTTGGCAAAGTCCTGGAACATGCAGTTCTCAATCGAGTCAGCGACTTTCTCGAAGATCATGACGCGTTCCCACACACCATGCTAGGATTCCGCCGCAATCTCTCCGCACAGGATGCACTGCTTCAGCTAAAACATCAGATTGTTGACGACAATAGCAGCTGCACCAAGGCAATCCTTGGCCTCGATATTAAAAAGGCTTTTGACAACGTAAAACATGAAGCAATATTAAACAGAGTTAACACATTAGGACTAGGTCAGAGGACGTACAATTACATTCGAGATTTTTTCTTGTTGGCAGGCGCTCACGTATTGTCGTCGGCGATGTGGAATCGTCGGAATTTGAGACGGGATCGACGGGTACGCCACAAGGCTCGGTTATATCACCATTACTCTTTAATTTAGTTCTACACGGACTTCCTGAGAAATTAACGCAAGTGGAAGGGTTGCAACACAGTATCTATGCGGATGACATAACCTTGTGGGTTACCGGAGGACGTTGCGACGGTCACGTTGAAGAAACGCTGCAGGCAGGAGTACATGCTGTCGAGGACTACCTGCAAGGGACGGGCCTCGAGTGCTCAGCGACCAAGTCCGAGCTCCTGCTCTACAGACCCACAAGCCGAGGTAGAAGAACCCCACGCGACGATGGACGCGAATACTCCAAAATACGCGTTGTATCAGCAGACGGTACCCCCATACCGCACGTAGACAAAATTAGAATCCTGGGGTTACACCTACAGGCGAACGGTCATAACGGGGAGACAGTGCGAAGACTGTGTCGTTCGGTGGATGACACAATCCGGCTCTTGCGTCGCATCACGAATAGACGCAGCGGTATGCGCGAACACTGCGCGATCCGTCTAGTGCAGGCATACGCGATAACTCGCATAACATACGTTGCCCCTTACCTCAAATGGCTAGGCTCGGAAAAAAACAAGATCGAACGCATGATACGAAAAGCGTTCAAGAGGGCGATTGGCGTTCCAATTAACGCGGGTACCGACAAGTTTCTAGAGCTCGGCCTTCACAATACACTCGATGAATTAATCGAAGGGCACAACGTTGCGCAATACGAAAGGTTATCCAGGTCGAAGTCAGGTCGACACATCCTCATGTCCCTCGGAATTATGTATGACACTCAGCATGGAGAAAAGACAGCGGTTCCGGCCTCACTCCGAGACCGCCTAATTGTCCCGCCGCTTCCAAAGAACATGCATCCGACGCACCACGTCGGGCGGCGTAACAAACGTGCTAGCGACCTTCAAGCGAAGTTTGGAAATAGTAAAGAGGTTGTGTACGTAGACGCCGCGCGATATGGAGGAGGGAGAAGCGCACACGCGATCGCGGTTGTTGACCGCACAGGAAAATGCCTCGCGTGCGCCACTGTGACCACGAGACACACGGAGGCGGCTGAAGAAGCCGCGATTGCTCTAGCCCTCGCCGCGGTGCCAAACGCCGAGGTCGTGATCAGCGATTCGCAGGCAGCAGTCCGCGGTTTCGCGCGCGGCCGCGTCTCGTGGGAAGCGGCCCGCATACTCAAAATTTGTGATGACGGTGATTCGAAGTCGCCCTCACAGCACCAAAATTCGACGGTCTTCCTCATCTGGACCCCGGCACACACCGACGTCCCGCTCCTGGGCAACGAGGCGGCCCACGCCGTGGCTCGAGGTCTCACTCACCGAGCCGCGGCCGATTACGTGGCCGCCGCCTCCGCCCCCGAGAGCGGGCTGTCGGACCTGCTGGATCGTGACAATACAACAAACACGCAACAACAAGAATCACAGTGGTCGTGGGGTGATCGCTTGACCACATTCAGAGACCTCACCCAGCACTACAGACTCGAAAGACGCCAATTTCCGCCACCGCATGTTAAATTAAACAGGAACGAAGCTGTAACCTTACGCTTACTGCAAACGCACACCTACCCAAGCCCAGCCGTTTTACGCCATTGTTATCCAGGCTTGTACGAGACCGATGCGTGCAAAGCGTGCGGACGGAGAGCAACGCTGCGACACATGCTCTGGGAGTGTGATGGCATTACTGAAACTGCCGCCGTTCGTAACGCGCCTGTGACACAGGAAGCCACTAGCTCGCTCCTTCCCGCTGTCGCCCCGGCTGCGGGGACCGCCGGGGATCTTCTTCACCGGCGACGCCGCCGCTGGGAGGCGGCCCTCAAAAGTTCAGAGCTGGAGGAACAGCTCTGGGCCGTCCGGCAAGCCCAAGATGCCGCCCGAGTTCAAGGACTTCGAGCCGCCATCTGAGGCTAACAGCCGGCGTGTATAAATAAAGTCTACTCCTCTCTCTCTTAAGCAGCCTTGATGGGCCTTCTTATATGTACCGTTAAAGAAAGCCCACGAAATGTAAAAGTAACCACGTGACAGCGCCACTAATTCGGCGCAAGAAATACTATGCATGCACTTGTACCCGCAGCACTGTCGCTATTGGGCGCACAGTGGGAGTGGCGACGACAGTGCGTTGCGCTCCGTGGTGCTTCTATTCGCAGGGGTGGAAGTGCTGCACCGTATTCGCCATTCTACGCCAAACAGCCCTATTGCGCCAAGCTGCGCCAAACGGCATTTGAGTACGGCTAGAGTCGGCGACCGATTTCTCGGACCCTCTCGGGAACGTAAAGACGTCCGGAAAGTCGGGTAGTCCGGAAAAATGAATGCAGTCAGAAAATGTAGCATTTTACCGCTGTTTCTTTTTTTATATAGAGGGCGAAGTACCACACTTCGAAACCACGAAGCAGCCGTTGGGACTGATGCGCGTGCGGGCCTCGGTGGAATTGCTACTCAAGAACTGCCGCAACGTTTCTGGCGCCGCGCTCACTATGAAGTTAGTATTTGTTGTCACTGTTCCTGCTGTCGAAGAGGACTGATACGGTGTTGTGAAGGAATGCGCGCAACAAACGCGCGCAAAGTCCAAACGAAACTGCGTTCTAACGAAAATCGCGGTCTGTTGACGCGTTCACGGATGGTGGCTGCCATACTCAAAACCGCTGCAGGCACAATAGCGGTCGCTGTGATTATTAATGACGATGACAAATGCTCTAAAAGTACGCGCACGTCCAGAGCACACAATGCCCGGAGGTAGGTTTTACCGCTCGCTGGTCTTAAGAACAGTAGTCGATACCGACGCGTTGACGTATATGGGCACCTTAAATTCTGAAAGTAGTACGTGCGCACCCAACGCGCAGTGTATCGAAGCAGCGCTGCTTTCCAGAAAAGTTGCGGAGAAAACCGTGCCTTCAAAACGTCTGAAAGCAATTCGCGAGCGCGAGCGCTCAGAAGTTCTCGAGGGGCGCCGTGGCGTAGAACGAAATGGAACAGTAACGATGCAATGTCTCGTGCAGTGGCGCTTGGTGAAGCGGTGGTTTCGGCATATCAATTCACGTGACCTACCGTAACTATGATCCAGTGGTTACCAGCTGGTGTGGATAAAAGCGGGCCGTATATATCTTTGCCAACACGATCAAATGGTCGAATACGGCAGGGAAGAGGTTGTGAAGGGTGGGCATGTCCGGGCGGCAATTTTCAGAGTTGACACTGAGCATAGCAGCGGAAGAACTTTCGCACGTAGTTGTATATGCCACGCCCGTAAAATCGGAGGCGAAGCCTAGGTCTTGAAGAGGCCGGCCCGTACAGACTGGGGATCGGCATGGAAAGTATCGCAGATGACATGACGGGGATGGCGGAGTATCACGACAAGCCACTTGCGACCGTCGGAAAGGTAGTTGCAACGATGAAGAAGGCCATCGCATATGCAGAAGTCGGTGACCCGGCGACGAAGGGCACAAGGTTGTGAAGTCGTGGCGGAATCCGAAAGGACCTTGATAAGCGAAGTGAACAAGGGATTATTTCGTTGTTTCGTCGCTATGTTGAGTAGATCTGGGGAGGTAAAGGCTGGCGCAAGAGCAGATAGGCATTCACTATCCTCGTACATTGGGGAGCGAGAAAGGGCGTCAGCGTCCGTCTGCTTGCGACCATAGAGTTTCCTACTGGAATACTAGAGGGAAAACTGGCGCTAGTGTCTATAGGAGTTGCAAACAAGGCTGTTGAGCCAGCATGGGAATAACGGGTATGACATGGATTTGCTTAGTCTTCGTTCTTCTGGTTTCATATCGGTTTGCCACTAGAAAAAAAAGTAGGTCGTTTACGACAAAATATTGCACTAAAGCGAAAGATTTTGGAATAACTATGTGCTTGCGCAGATACTCGTTCTTTTTTCGCGGTTAGAAAAATACTGAACGCTCAGAAATTTACCAATATTATGCGATAGGGCAATGTTGCCTCCTCTGCCTGTGCCAAGATTTAGCAGCGTCCATTTAGGTTTAAGTTCCAGATGTAGTTGTGTTCGAATTTAAAATAAAAATTTTTGCTCTTGTAAGTGACCTGCTGACATTTTCAAGCATCTAAAATGTAGATGTATCTTCTAAATGTAATAAACGGGCTTTCGCTCGCTTCCTTTAGTGCAGCGCAAGTGCTCCACTGTATTTTATAAAACTATATGCGTGGGTCAAGCCCCTGCGCAAGGCCGTAACTGGAGCACAGTATCGCCCATCGCTTGGTGGTTCGTTTTCTGAAAAAACGTGGTGTCAAATGAACACCCGTGCCGTTAAACTCCACCGGAAACTGCACCTGAGCTTTGACCGGAGCTGACTTTTTGAGCGTCGCCCACAGGCGCGTCTGCCTATCCTCCACTGGGCGTCTACTACGCACGATTACTGTGCGCCTGCTTGGTGCGCTCGGTCGGCGATCTATTAATAAGACAGCGGAATTGCAATGCCGTAGTACAAGATATACGACCAGCCTTCTGACAAGGGATGTATGTCAGCCGTGAAAGTGACCCTACGGTTACAGATTATATCGCATCTGATACAAAACAAAAGAAACAAGCAGCAAAACCGCATCGACAAGGTACGCGAGACGCAGCGCGAATATTTGTAAAGTTGGGTAAAATACCGCTGCAAATAATATTGCTACACGCATGCCGCATTTGAGGAGCTCGGCCGATGAGCGTGGCCACCATCGACGAAGAGAAGAAGAGGAAGCTCGCACTTGGCTCGGACTCTGAGCGGGAACGGTCTGCTTTGCAACCGCTGCTGATAGCCTGCATATAGCTGCTAATCGCGGTGCCTGGTCACTCAACGTTCCTGTAACATTGTGGTGGAGGTGGAACGTTCCCCATCCTCGCCACGGAGCTTCGTAGCGGCCGCACCGTCCAGTTTTCAGCCATGGCTCCCGAGGAGAACCGCTCATCGCCATCTACAACTGCGGCGTCCACGGCAACCTATGTCACGGTTTCCAATCTGCGGGATCCCGGAACATTCTCCGCCCAAGAAGGCGTCGACGTCGACGACTGGCTGAACATGGATGAACGTGTCAGCCGAAGCCACGGTTGGGAGCCTAGCGTAATGCTCGCCAACGTCATCTTCTACTTGGGGGGAACACCACGTGTCTGGTTTGACACAAACGAAGCCGAGATCTCCAGCTGGGAAGCTTTCAAGGCAAAGATTCGCGACCTCTTTGGAAATCCATTAGGTCAGAAACAGATTGCGCGTAAAGAGCTTGCCGCCCGTGTCCAATCGGCAACCGAATCCTATGTTGCGTACATCCAGGAAGTCCTTGCGCTTTGCCGAAAAGCAGATGAGACGATGACCCAGGCTGACTAGGTGGGCCACATCCTCAAAGGGATCGCGGACGACGCGTTTAATTTGCTCGTCTACAACAATGTATCTTCTATTGATGCCATTGTTAAAGAATGCCGCCGGTTTGAGTTGGCCAAAAGTCGCCGCGTCGTGCAACAGTTTTCCCGTCTGCCTAACACGGCTGCTACATCCTCTTGCGCAGACGTCGCTCCCGCGCCCCCTTTCCATGACAGCGTTACGCGCATTGTTCGTCGGGAACTTGAAGCTGCCACTCCAGCGCCATACCACCCTCGCCCACTAGACGGAACCCTTGACCAAGTAGCTCCCTCCGTTTCAGTCATTCAAGCCGTAGTGCGACAAGAAATTGCCAACCTCGGTTTGCCGTCCGCCTACTCCGTCTCCCGACCTGACCTCCGACCACCAGTCTCGATGGCGACGCCTCGCGTCGACACCTACCTTCCACGAAGATCCCGCAATCCGGATGAATGGAGAACCCCAGACGACAAGCCGATTTGCTTCCGCTGCCACAGAGCTGGTCATATATCCCGCTACTGCCGCACATCCTGGACACCGCCCAATTGGAGCTCGAGTTCGTCCCCTCGCCGATACGTAGACCCACCCTGCTTTTCGCCCCGTCGTGTGTACACCCCATCTGACGCACCTGACACCCGCTCTTATGCTCGTTCGCCTTCACCTCAGCGCCGTCGTTCCCCGTCGCCCCAACCACGCCGCCATTCCTCGCCGACCACCTTTGGAGCCCCCCGGACGGAAAACTAGACCATGCCGCGCCTGGAGGTTGTGCTGCATCATTTTCATTGTGCCCAAATCCTCCGTTGACGCTAATTACGAACAAGAACTTAGTTGAGGTGCACATAGACGACATTCCTTTGACCGCATTAATTGATACAGGAGCCCAGATGTCCATAATGAACGCTTACCTTTGCCGTCGACTCAGAAAAGTTCTCACGCCTCCCAATACTAGGGCCGTACGTGTCGCCGATGGCAGCACTGTTGCCGTCGCTGGAATGTGTACTGCTCGAGTAGGCGTTGCCGGCCATCACGTTCCAGTACTTTTTACAGTTCTCACCACCTGCCCTCACGACCTAATCTTGGGGATGGACTTTCTTTCAACGCATTCTGCCCTGATCGACTGTTCTGCCGGTACTCTTTGCCTCGAACTTGCTTCTCTTCCGGATACTCGCCCAGAATTCCCCAACGCCCTCTGTTCTACATCCTTTGTTCGCCTACCCCCTAAAGCCCTCACGTTTGTCGACCTGGCCTCAACATCACCGTTGCCCGATGGCGACTACGTCATCACACCTCTTATCGATGTCCTCCTGGCGCGCGACATCACTGTGCCGCACTCAGTTATAACCCTGGCCGGTGGACGCATGTGCCTCCCTCTTCTCAATTTTGGGTTGGCAAAGCAAGTTCTGCCACGAGGCATATCTGTGGCCACCATCCGTTTGTTAACAGACGACGATGTAACTACCTTTGCTGCCGACGTCTGCACAGATCCTTCAGCGCGCCTAAAGGACGCCATCTGCACCGATAAAACGTTTCGTTTCATGATAGCGCCGGATCTCACACCTGAACAAGCAGCCGCCCTTTACAGCCTTTTGGTGTCCTACCGCGACATATTCGACACTGATAATCGACCACTGGCTCAGACATCTCTTGTTAAGCACCGCATAAACACTGGTGATGCTGTCCCCATTCACCGCCGACCGTATCGGGTGTCCACAGCAGAGCGTCAAGTGATACAGCAGGAGGTAAACAAGATGCTTGCCAAAGGCATTGTAGAGCACTCATCGAGCCCTTGGGCGTCGCCCGTCGTGCTTGCTAAAAAAAAAAGACGGCACGTGGCGTTTCTGCGTTGATTATGGCCATTTAAACCGGATCACTAAAAAAGACGTTTACCCTTTACCACGGATCGATGACGCTCTTGACTGTCTCCACGGTGCCAAGTACTTTTGATCAATAGACCTTTGATCCGGTTATTGGCAGATTTCCGTCGATGAGCAAGACCAAGAAAAGACCGCGTTCGTCACTCCAGATGGGCTCTACCAATTCAAGGTTATGCCGTTTGGTTTGTGCAATGCTCCTGCCACGTTTGAACGCATGATGGACTCCCTGCTCCAAGGATTCAAATGGTCCACATGCCTTTGTTACCTCGACGACGTCCTTGTGTTTTCGCCTACATTTGACACGCATCTTCAGCGCTTAGCTGCAGTTCTTAAAATATTCCGTAAAGCTGGACTCCAGTTAAACTCCTCGAAGTGTCACTTCGGACGCCGACAGATTACAGTACTGGGGCACATTGTTGATGCTACCGGTGTGCGACCGGACCCGGAGAAAATTCGTGCAGTAACGGCTTTTCCTGTTCCTCAGTCTGTAAAAGACGTGCGGAGTTTTGTGGGGCTCTGTTCCTATTTCAGACGCTTCGTGAAAAATTTTGAAGCAATTGCCCAACCACTTACTGCACTCCTCAAGAAAGACGTACCTTTTACGTGGGGACCCACGCAATCGGCTGCGTTCTCCCACCTTATAGCCCTCCTAACGACTCCACCTGTATTGGCCCACTTTGACCCGTCCGCCCCTACAGAAGTCCGAACCGATGCCAGTGGTCACGGAATCGGTCTGCAGATCCGTGGCTGCAGATCCGGAGGTCGCGGGATCGAATCCCGGCCGCGGCGGCTGCATTTCGATGGAGGCGAAATGTCGAGGCCCGTGTGCTGTGCGATGTCAGTGCACGTTAAAGAACCCCAGGTGGTCGAAATTTCCGGAGACCTTCACTACGGCGTCTCTCATGATCAGAACTGGTTTTGGGACGTTAAACCCCACAAATCATCATCATCAACGGAATCGGTGCCGTCTTAGCCCAACGTCAACACGGGCATGACCGCGTTATAGCGTACGCAAGCCGGCTCCTAACAAGTGCAGAGCGCAACTATTCGATTACAGAGCGCGAATGTCTCGCTCTTGTCTGGGCAGTTTCTAAGTTCCGCCCATATTTATATGGCAAGCCATTTTCTGTAATCACAGACCACCATGCGCTCTGTTGGCTTTCCTCGCTGAAGGACCCTGCCGGCCGGCTTGGTCGCTGGGCACTTCGATTACAAGAATATACATACACAGTGACGTACAAGTTGGAACGCCAACACCAGGATGCGGACTGCCTCTCTCGATACCCTGTCGAAGAACCTAACGCTGTGTCTGACCCTGACACCAACACCTGCGTTTTTTCTGTCTCCCAACTGCTCCATGTCGTTGATGAGCAACGCCGTGATCCTGCCTTGCGTGCAATCATTGATCGCCTGGAGTCGTCACCTTCCGACCCGTCCCTTCGCTTATTCGTCCTTCAGGATGGTGTTCTCTACCGCCATAACGTTCGCCCAGACGGTCCATCCTTGCTGCTCGCGATCAGGGACGACTGCGAGGGTAGGCCTAGCTGCCAACCTTCGGAGTAGCAGTCGTTCGCTGTCAACCACGAGCTCGTCACAACGCGCTCATTTTTACCTATACGATTAACATTTGTACACTCATGTGTCGTGCGTTAACACATGCGATTAGTTTTCTCGAAATGTCGTTGTGAATTAGGCACTATGGCAGAAAGAAAGGAGCCGCTTCGGTGAGGTGGCCTTTGCCGAGGTGTTTGTTTACCTTCACGGCGGTTGCTTTCGATCTTTCCGCTGGTTTGGAAACAGGCGTTGCTTTGCAGATTGATTCACATTAGTCATAACATCACCTAGTAAGCATTTATTTCGAGCCAGAAACATGTCATAATCAATATTTTCCACTAAATTCCGGCGATACCGGCAAAAGCCACGGTAACCTCAGCAGGGCAATCGGAGCGGAGCAGTGAACCAATGGGCGGCCAGCAGCTCGACATCACGCGTCTCTCGCGTTGCCATTGGCTGCTGCCGTCCGACTTTTCTATCCGGCTACGAGAAAATCTGCGCGGTTTGACGCGCGCAGGACGAACGGAACAGGGAACCGCTGCTGCAAGAACACCCTCGGTACACCCGGTACGACTCCTGGATTGCGTCGCCGGACGTCGGATCGCATGGAAAATCGTACCGTGTATCCATCCCTTAAGAGCCCTATCAGCAAGTTGACCGGAAGGGTCCTTAAGGGCGGACAACCAACAAAAGGCCTGGCGGTTAGTGACGACATCGAAAGGGCGCCTATACAAGGGCGAAGTTTCCCAAGTGCCGAAATAATGGCCAAGCACTCTTTCTCGGTAACCGAGTAGTTAGCCTCGGCTATAGTCAAGGTGCGGCTCGCGTAAGCGACGACATATTCGTGAAACCCATATTTACGTTGCGTGAGTACGCCACCGAGGCCGACTGCACTGGCATCGGTGTGGACTTCGGTCGGGGCTGCAGGGTCGAAATGTCGAAGAATGGGAGGGGCGTGCTTAGCAGTCGGCGTGTTTTGTCGAAGGCGTCGTCACAGCCGGGTGAGAAAGTTGAAAGTTCTGTGTCGCCGCTGAAGGCTTTGCAGTGGAGCACAAATCAAGGCGAAATAGCGAATAAAATGTCGGAAACACGAAGCCAAGCCTACGAAACACCGACGGTTAAAGGGCAACTCCGGCGGTTTTTTCACCATTTTCTGATATCAATGTTTTCCTGTGGTACTGGCAGTCTTGTACAACAGCCCGGGTGGTTGAGTTTGCCCAGAAACGCGCCAATAACTTTAAATAGCCAAAGAAAGGCATGTTCAAACCGAAACCGAAAAGGGTAGACGCTGAGTGCAGCGTATGCGAGGGCGTCACAGCCTCCCAGCCATCAGAAATACGAAGCTAGGGCCAGAAAAATGCCAATAGCGAGGTCATTCGACGACGTATTGAGCTATGCCAGCTTTTGTGAACTCGACAGCAACGATTTGAGCGCCGAAGTATCGCCGTTTTGCTTTTGACGACCCGCTGACTCAGGTAGACAGCGTTGAAAGTGATGACGTGAAAAACGCAGGGTGGCCAGCGTGAAAATCTGCTAATAATTTTTAAAATTCATGTACAGGAAGACTAAATGACTTACAACCGCCTGACTTGGCATACCTTATTACAGTACCGAGGAAAATATACAATGAGTTCACTTATATCAGTGGACACTGGACAATCGCCAGAGTTGCCCTTTAAGATCTTTGACTTTGGGAAGTCTGCTACCGCGCGAAGCTTGGCTGGACGCGAATGGATACCATCTTGCGAGACAATGTGACCAAGAATTGCAAGCTTTCGGGCACCGAAGTGGCATTTCTTGAGGTTTAGTTGAAGCCCAGCGTCGGTGAGGCATTGAAGGACGCGTTCGAGACGCCCAATATGTGTAGGGAAATCAGCGGAGAAAACAACTACGTCACCCAGGTAACATAGGCATGCGTTCCACTTGAGGTCTCGCAGTATGGTATCCATCATTGTCTCAAATGTAGCGGGAGCATTACACAGGCCGACAGGCACGACGGTAAATTCGTAAAAGTCGCCAGGTGTCACAAGTGCGTTTTTAGGTTGATCACACAATTCCACGGGAACTTGCCACTATCCGGAACTCAAGTCGAGTGAGGAAAAGAATTCCAACCCATGCAAACAATCTAGAGCATCGTCTATGCACAGCAACAGGTATACGTCCTTGCGTGTTGTTCAAGCGCCGGTAGTCTGCATATAAGCGAACGGAGCCGTCTTTTTTTACGAGAACGACCGGTGATGCGCAGGGACTGTGCAATGCCACGCTTGAGCCTGTCAGCAGCATGGTCGTCAATGACACGGCGCTCCGAGGCCGACACTCAATAAGGACGTGGCCGTACACTCTAAAACTGGAGCCGGTTTGGCACGAGTCAAACGACCGGGCTACTCTTTAGGGCATCGTTCTACTCTAGCAAAACGACCGATGGAGTGAAATGTCCGTATCTCTTGCGGCATAAGACAGTAACACGCAATTTCACTTCTGCTCCACCCATGTGATGCTCGCATTCGCAGCGACAAACATGGCGACTGGGGTGAGAGCGGACGACTGAAGGGAACAACAGTCGCTTTGTGAAGTGTTCTTCCATGCAACTAGCAGCGGCCTTCCTACGACGTAGAAGCGTGCAAGCGTACAAACGCGTGCAGAGTATGCTTAACGAATGGTGCCTTCCTCGACTACGGGCCTCAACTGACGGGAGCCACAGCGAGCTGCTTCTCCTGTGTTTTTCCCCGATTGAACGGCCGTACTCGTGCTAGTGAAACCCGCCGGCCTACACGCTTCCGATTCTTCGCTTACATGTGCGAAACGAAGAGGAATACACTTTCAGTGATAAAGTAAGCTGTTGTAATCGTCGACGGCTGGTTTCGGGAGATTCACTGGAAATAGACAAAGGTCGGCAGTGTAGGGGAACACTCACTCACACTCACTCACCCTAATTTTTCCAGCATCCGCACTCACTCGCACTTGCACTCACCTCCACTCTCACTCACTGGCACTCACTCGCACTCGCACTCACTTCCACTCACACTCATTTGCACTCACTCGCACTCACCTCCACTGACACTCACTGGCACTCACTCGCTATCGCACTCACTTCCACTCACACTCACTGGCACTCACTCGCACTCGCACTCACTTGCATTCACACTCACAAGCACTCACTCGCACTCGCACTCACCTCCACTCACACTCATTTGCACTCACTCGCACTCGCACTCACCTCCACTCACACTCATTGGCACTCACTCGCACTCGCACTCACTTCCATTCACACTCACTTGCACTCACTCGCACTGGCACTCACTTCACTCCCACTAATTGCCACTCACTCGCACTCACACTCACTGGCAGTCACTCGCACTCGCACTCACTTCCACTCACACTCATTGGCACTCACTCGCACTCACACTCACTTCCACTCACACTCACTGGCACTCTCTCGCACTCGCACTCAGCTCCACTCACACTCACTGGCACTCACTCGCACTCACACTCACGTCTATGAAATGAGTGCGAGTGAGTGCGAGTCAGTGCACTCATGAGTGAGTGCGCCGACCTATGCAGGCATCTGCGGCAAATAGAGTGACACGAGCTTTTCCTCCTGGATAGAATAAACGGCAGCGCTGCCAGTACACTGCGCAGGTTTCACCTGGTCGCCAACCTAACTCGGCACTACGCGCACTTCTTCAGTCGTGCGTACATCTCGAACTGTGAGTGCTGTCTAATGTATCAGAGACTAGAACACATAGTATTTCGCGACTGTCCCCCATTCGTGCCGCAGCAGTAAACGGCGGCCACTCTACCATTGCGCGGACGCTCTACCATTAGCGGACGCTCTACCATTGCGCCACCGCAACGGTGGCGCAATGGTAGAGCATCCGCTTCCGATGCGGTAGGTACCGGGTTCAAATCCCCGTGCCGGCCGGAAACCCACCGGTTTAAAAACGGGTAGAGGAGTACACACCTGGCGCTCGGTTTACGTGTACTTATCTCGAAAGGTGGCCCCATAAGGACGTGGCAGGTCCCCTGGGCACACCTTACCCACCACGGCCTTGGTGAAATAGTTGAGCGTCCGCCTTGCTGTGGTAGGCAGAGAGGCATCCGCCACTGCCGCCGGGTACCTACCGGTAAAATAGGGACAAGCGCGCTTCCGCCTGGTGCTCGGCTGTTGGAAGGTACTGTACGCTTGGGAGGTCACCCACCTTTGTGGGAAATGGGCGGCATGGGACCGCCCGACCTTAAATTAAGTAACCGCAACGGTGGCGGAATGGTAGAGCGTCCGCTTCCAATGCGGTAGGTACCGGGTTCAAATCCCAGTGCCGGCCGGACACCCACCGGTTTAAAAACGGGTAGAGGAGTACACACCTGGCGCTCGGTTTACGTACTTATCTCGAAAGGTGGCCCCATAAGGACGTGGCAGGTCCCCTGGGCAAACCTTACCCACCACGGCCTTGGTGAAATAGTTGAGCGTCCGCCTTGCTGTGGTAGGCAGAGATGCATCCGCCACTGCCACCGGGTACCTACCGGTAAAATAGGGACAAGCGCGCTTCCGCCTGATGCTCGGCTGTTGGAAGGTACTGTACGCTTGGGAGGTCACCCACCCTTGTGGGAAATGGGCGGCATGGCACCGCCCGACCTTAAATTAAGGTCACTTTCTTCTTTTTGGGGAGTGATATGGGAGTACAAGCAATAGATGAAGCTGTATTTCACCCGAAATAGGCGACAATACAGAATTACCAAATGCTACAAGGTCATTTTTTCAATATAAACGGACTGAATGCTAGACGTTCGGTATACCAATGCGCAAAGTTGCGGATTATGAAAAGCGACTATTAAACTTAAATGCAACTAAATTGGCTTCTTTCCATTATGCGACTATTAGACCTTTATCATAATCCTCGAGTGCTTTTCCCTGCACAGCATATTCGTCCGACTAATGGCGGCCCCTGTCACGTTTCAAGTAGAGGCGAGGTCCTAGTTACGCGTGCTGGGGTTTGACTATTACCAGTATTTATGTCAAAAGAGCCGAGTCGACATTTTCCGCGTCACAGCACATTGTTTGCAGAAGTGAATAGCTGCCATAAGTTGGGCTAGTTCGTATCAAGCGTAATGAAATATGATTACTGGCGTCCATGTCCCCTTTGCGCAAGCAGTCGTGTCTTATTATGTATATGCGGATCACTCATTCTTATCCCCATCATCATGCTTCATCACTCTTCTTCCCCTGTTGCGTTGTACCCGAAGTAGAGTAGAAGGCCGGGGTGTACTAGATCAGGCCACCCTCTCTACCTGTCTCCAGTGTATTGGACTTCAAGTACGCGAGTATGTAGCTTCATTATGAAACTGAGGTTGCTTCGATGTAACGTTGCTCGCTGTGACAGATTGTGCACTGCATTGTGATGTTGTTCATTATACCGATTATGTTAATATTTCATGCGATATTTTCTTTGAAGGTCACTTTGGTCAGTATTCATTGTCACTTGATTAGTGCTTTTGGTAGTCTTTTGAAGCTTGCCTCTTTACATCAGCTGATATCCGAGGCAAATTTTCACTTTGATACCTGGGTCATATTTGAGTTCTTTTGTTCATACTCATTGATTTTATGTGGTGAAGATACTGCATAACATGACTGAAAGCGGCTATCACACAGTCATCCATTATGCTGTCTGTGCTCATATAACAGGATGCGCTGCTCTCATGCTGAAAAGTGCATAGTTGTTTGGCTTTTGATTATTGTTACTAGTGCGCTTTCTGTAAGCCTCTAGTCGTTCATAAGTTCCAGATATATTTAAATTATTTCTTCTGCAGTTGCTTTTGAATACTTGTGGTTTTATTTTTCTCGCATTTCTCTTTTTTTTAAACTACCATAAGTTAGTTTCTCAATGAACTTTTGAATAAAATGTTGTTATCATGATCATTGGCAGTGCGGCCTCCTTGTTAGGCCGCTTGCCAAGAAAATTTCTATCCTTAACTGTAGAAAGATATGTCACAACTGTTTTTGGTATATTTGCTTCATACTATACAAAGTACAAGTTATACTGATTTTTGTATGCATGACAACTAATTGTGATCTAAATGCTAAGACTGATGAAGCCTTTGCAGACAACTGTGTGCCTACCTTACTGCACTATTGCTCTGTTGCACTCAATGCTGGTGCTTTGACCCACCAGAAAAAAAAAGTTCCACGCAAGTGCGACACCAGCACTTTTTCCTAGGACGAAAGTATTCAGCTGGGCTGGCACTAACCCCCACTCAGCAGCACCCTAAACCTTGTGGTGCAGCTGGTAATGTAGCAGGTCGCAGCTAGTACCATAAGGCAGGGACGACGTCCGTGGATCGTGGGTGCCCCCCCAAAATTATCATCCCGTTGACACCTTCAGAACCACAGAGTTAATGACTTAGGGGTGCAAAATATGCCTTGGCTTCATTTGAACCCCTGAGGCGTTAGCTCTGAGGTCATATTATCATTTATATATTCTGAGGGTGGCAACCAGATCAAAATTTTGGTTGGCGCGCCCCGTTCCCGAGCACGATTCCTGCTTCTTTTTTCAGATTACGGCTGACATTTCAGGAACAGCTTTTTGATGACGCACGTGCAAGTCTTTGAAAAGATTCAGAAATCCCGGAAAATGGGATTATTGGAGTCTCCTCGAAGCCGTCGAAAAGACCAGATTTTTGAAGACGCATGTGCGACGAGCCGGACATCAGACGATATACGACGCATCCAGGAGTAAGGCTTCTTACGCGTGCCGTCTGCAACGTTAACGTCTCGGACATCCGTTTCGAAGTCGTCATAAATCCTTTGTATGCTAGCTGGGCAGGAGAGTACCAAGACCGTAGTATGTAAATCAAGCCGCTCATGACATACATGTCATGATTTTCATATTATGACCTGTAATTTATGTTCGTCATGCAGTCATGTTGTGCCATACTAATTTTCGTATACATCCCATTAACGAAACGGCTTAGGAGAGCACCAAGACCGTTTCATGTAAATCATGCATGTCATGATTTTCATGTTATGACCTGTCATTTTATTCGCCATGCAGTCATATGGCATACCGATTTTCGTATACAATCCATTAACGAGACGGCCACGGATACATACATACATACATACATACATACATACATACCACTCACTCATTGGCCCTCACACTCACTGGCACTCACTCGCGCTCACACTCACTTCCACTCACTTGCACTCACTCGCACTCGCACTCATTTCCACTCACACTCACTTGCACTCACTCGCACTCGCACTCACCTCCCCTCACACTCACTGGCGCTCACTCGCACTCGCACTCACTTCCACTCACACTCACTTGGACTCACTCGCACTCCCACTCACACTCACTGGCGCTCACTCGCACTCGCACTCACTTCCACTCACACTCACTTGCACTCACTCGCACTCGCACTCATTTCCACTCACTCTCACTGGCACTCACTCGCACTCGCACTCACTTCCACTCACACTCACTTGCACTCACTCGCACTCGCACTCACCTCCACTCACACTCACTGGCGCTCACTCGCACTCGCACTCACTTCCACTCACACTCACTTGCACTCACTCGCACTCGCACTCACTTCCACTCACACTCACTTGCACTCACTCGCACTCGCACTCATTTCCACTCACACTCACTGGCACTCACTCGCACTCACTTCCACTCACGTTCATTTGCACTCACTCGCACTCGCACTCACCTCCACTCACACTCACTGGCACTCACTCGCACTCGCACTCACTTCCACTCACGTTCATTTGCACTCACTCGCACTCGCACTGACCTCCACTCACACTCACTGGCACCCACTCGCACTCGCACTCACTTCCACTCACACTCACTTGCACTCACTCGCACTGGCACTCACTTCACTCACACTCATTGGCACTCACTCGCACTCGCACTCACTCCCACTCACACTCACTGGCACTCACTCGCACTCGCACTCACTTCCACTCACACCCATTGGCACTCACTCGCACTCACACTCACTTCCACTCACACTCACTTGCACTCACTCGCACTCGCACTCATTTCCACTCACACTCACTTGGACTCACTCGCACTTCCACTCACGTTCATTTGCACTCACTCGCACTCGCACTCACCTCCACTCACACTCACTTGCACTCACTCGCACTGGCACTCACTTCACTCACACTCACTTGCACTCACTCGCACTCGCACTCACCTCCACTCACACTCACTGGCGCTCACTCGCACTCGCACTCACTTCCACTCACACTCACTTGCACTCACTCGCACTCGCACTCACTTCCACTCACACTCACTTGCACTCACTCGCACTCGCACTCATTTCCACTCACACTCACTGGCACTCACTCGCACTCACTTCCACTCACGTTCATTTGCACTCACTCGCACTCGCACTCACCTCCACTCACACTCACTGGCACTCACTCGCACTCGCACTCACTTCCACTCACACTCATTGGCACTCACTCGCACTCGCACTCACGTCTATGAAATGTGTGCGAGTGAGTGCGAGTGTGTGCACTCATGAGTGAGTGCGCCGACCTATGGATATAGACCTATTCCACCGGGCCTACGTCACGAAGATGCGGTGGCGCTGTCGTCGGGAGTTTTGGTTTCGCATGGTAGGCATCCGTCGGCCCGCCTACCGTAGCAGCCGCGGCGTTTTCGCTGGTGCAGGCGCTTCTCACCGCCATGAAATGAAGAAAAAAGTGTTCACCGATGACCTGCGCCGTGGGTTGGTTGCTCAGCAACGCGCAAGATATGTGCCATAGGTTTTTATCGGTTTCCTGCTTATGTTTGTCTTAACGAAAGGGACGAACCTGTAATGCCGGCTGTTTGGCGCATCGGTTATGCGCCAAACATTTTCGTCACGACTAAGCATATGTGTAATTATTTAGCGTTAGTGCGGCTTGTTTCATTTGAGAGAAATAGCATTGTCACAAGTTTGTCAAGTGTAATGCTCGACACCAAGTTTCTTGGCATAAACAAAGTGCGGACACAGAGCGATGACGGTTACTGCAAAGCGCGCACGATGTTAACTTAGCTCGATGTGTAGAAGTAACCGCGGTCGCCGTGTATTATTGAAGTGCGGAAGCTATACATACATCATACGAATTTCATTCACTCAAATGAAACAAATATATAAGAACTTAATTCACGTAGCCATGAGCGAAAGGCCGATTGCAGCGACGCTTTTGCAAATTGCTTAGGGCTGCGATAGCATACACACGAGAAGTGTCTTTGGCAATGCTGTTGTGGTTATGATGCCCTTTAAATGTTTTTCTCGATTGTCGGACTGCTCGGATGAACTACACGCTTGAAATTTGCCGCGTCGTTACAGGACTTCACGCCTTCACGATCGGAACTGAGCGTATGGGCAGAGCCGCAAGCCGCGGTTATGCGCCTTGCTGGCGGTTATTTGAGAGCCTTGTCCTTGGCACGTTATTGCTTTTTTGTGTGTGCGCGTTATCACAGCCGTATTTACATAGGTTATAGCGTCACCAATATCACATGCTCGAGTACCTATTCCGTTACACTTGTTTTGCGCAAGGATTTCGTGTAGGGATTAGAGGTTTTAGGTCCGCAACACTATTTTAGCTGCATCTTCAAGTCGCATTTAAACAAGTCTCGCTGTTGCAAGTGGTTCATCCTTGCGCTAGTTACCGAATTAAAGCATACGCATGAAGCGATGCCAACATGATAGCTCGCGATCATTCGCATCGCGTGGCAAGGTGCTTGACCTTTCGATCAGTTTCTCACATCTTGTCATAGCTGGGCGTCGGCGCATTCTTTTCTACATTCATTGAATGCTTCCTACAGAGCTAACGCAACCTCATCTCACGCGGCTGCACCTTGCAAACTGTTGTAAACACGCCGTCGGCGCTCCGACGCCCCGTGCTCGGAGGCAGCTTTCGCACACGCTTCGCCGGCGGCGGTGGCGCGACCGTGCAGGGCCGCGGCAAGCGGTGGGCGGGGCCTCCCCACCGCGACGTCTACATAAGTCCCAGTTATATCGCCGGTGCCTACCACTGTTTACCAACATGGAATAGGTCTATAACTTATACATGTAAAGAAAAAGGCTTCGCTACGACTTCGGCATCCAGCCGTATGATGACCATGAGTGCGTTGACTGTGAAAGTACTGTGACTGAACTCCGTCTCGTTCGCAAATCTGGTAAGTACATCATAGTACCCTAGACACTTCTGATGGCTGTCACGAACGTTCTAGTGTGGAGATTGCTTAGATGGAGACAGAGCCTCAAGTCAGGAAGAGCGAAGCCATTTTTTACACAACAAAAAACAACAGAATAATATGGAGTTTAAGATAAACGGGGAAAGGAGAAAATGAAAAAGTAGCCGAAACAGAGTTAAATTAATAATATGTTCACAATACCGCTAGTGGCGGCTGGCTAAATGGAGAAGGTTCAGCAGACCGTTGAAAAGGAAAGAAATGCACTTTCACAAGCTGTGGCGATGCTTGAGTGGAGTGGTGGAGTCGCTGGCAGGTGGCTGCGTGGGTGGCGGGGCTCCTCGCCGAGTGGACGAGCAGACGAGTCGGCGCACGGTTGTAGAAGGCGGCGCCCTCAGGCACAGCAGGTCGGCGACCTCCCTGCACACGTACGCAGCGTGGAGGATGGCGGTAGGCGCTTGGGCTCGTCCCGTGGCTGACACTCGGCAGTAGGACTCCGATCGACACCCGAGGTGGCGAAGTTTGCTTCCTGCAGACGTTCAGCTGCCCGGAGCGTTGGAGCGTCTCGTCCCCCCAACGTCAGCAGGACAGCGTTCGTAGGCAGGCGTTGCCGTGGAGCGTGGCGACTGCTGAGGAACGCCGCAACAGTCGGCGTCTTGAATTCCGTGGGTCGACGGTAGCTCTGGGAGCCTCTCCAGGCTGAAGGGAAGATGGTTCGCTGGCGTTGAAGGAGTGTCCCGGCCGGACAGTCACGCCTGAGCTCGCACCCGAAGCTCGACTGCTCAGGCCTGTCCACGGGCACGGGAACGTCTTGCAGCGGCAGCAGGTTGCGGAGACTCCGCCTTGATGAGATGGCTGCCCCCAGGTCTCGCAGGCCTCAGGCGGGCACCATGGCTCGAGTCCGTAACCCGACAGCCCACTAGATTGGCCGGTATTCTCCGCTGGTCTCTCCCTGGTCTCTCCTCGGTCTCTCCCCGGTCTCTCAAATAGTCATATACCATGCCTCTGACGCGTGTTACCTCAGCCAGCGGTACAACTGAACAATGGGCGGCAAACTCCTCGGAGGTTTCTGCAGGGCTTTGACCGTCATATTTTACAGCTTCTATTACCTCCTTAAGTGTGCTTGGCCTCCTAGAGACTCTACTACACATTTCATTCAGTGCGGAATTTCCGCGTTCCTTAGTCTCAAAGCTGCTTTGCGCCTCTATATATGTGCCATCAACTTAACCGCTCGCGAAGAGCCATGGAAATCTTCACTATCATCGCTCAATAACGCTTCATTCTCCTGAGCAATGCTCTTGGATAGCACCTCGAACGCCGGCACGCTGAAGCTCCCGCCTAATGTCCGCTGGCGTCTCTCTCTCACGAGCCTCGTCTGCTCTGCCTCTGCCAGCTGAAGCTGCAACTGATGATTGTGGTTCGGTTAGGAAAGGACACTAATTTCTGCAGCCCATGTAGGGAGCACGGCTAAGCATCCGTGGGGGTGGGGGAAAGAGAGTGAAAGAGATAGAGAGGAGAGAAAGGCCGTAGTGGAAGGCTCCGGAAATTTAGACCACCTGGGGTTCTTTAACGTGCAGTGACAACGCACAGTACACGGGCCTCTGTCATTTTCGCCTCCATCGAAAATGCGACCGGCGCGGCCGGGATCGAACCCGCGTTTTTTGGGTGGCAGCCGAGCACCGTAACCACTACACCACCGCGGCGGACACATAACAATGGCAGAGACCTATATTTCATTTGTGTGTAGAATAACGAAGAACGAGGAGTACGTATTTTAAGTGCGAATGCACTTCTTAAGCGACCCCGAAAACTCCGCCGGCATCCGCGCTCCTCCTCCTCTCCCCTAGCAACGGCGCAAGGAGCGGAGAGGAGCGTCTGTAGCAACGGCGCGGCGACGTCACGCCCCACGTGACTGCGCACGCTCCGCCCTCCGCTCCGTAGCTGCGCGCGCCCCGCGCCGGCTCCGCTCCGCTCTCCGCGCCGTGACGTCACGGCGCGTTGTGCAGCTGGCGCCTCCGCGCCGTGGCTGCGCGCGCCGCGCCAGCTCCTCGCACCCTCTCCGCGCAGCTGGTGTGCCTCTCCCCCCGTTAGGTTTGCACTCACCCTCGGCCGCCGAATAGGTGCTGATCTGTAGTGACGTGTGTAGTGTGTGTATGTGTGTGTGTGTGACGCACTCGCGAGGTGCATTAATGCATCATACGAAAAGCGTGAAGTGTAAAATAAATAAATAATACTTCATATATAAATGTGTGTGTGTGTGTACAAATGCATCATGACAACAACACTTTAAATCATTAATTACACTTAATCATCATCATCAGTAAAAGTGCTTTGCACTTAAAAACGGCCAGACCTCCGTGGGTCGGCTGGCGCGTGCTCTCTCGCTGCCGTCTCCTTCGCTCGGCTCTGCAGTTTAGTCGCGCGCGCCCCCTCATAGCATCACCCCGTGCTTCGCACTTCCTCATACTCCCCTTCGGGGAAATGCGGGTATAATAGATTTTGTGATCGCCAGCGGTTCTTCGCCGCTCGACGGACTCGAAAGCGGACGCCGTCGGAATGAAGCGGGTGGTAGTGTAGCACCCGGGTGCCGCATTTCTTCGCTGGCATTGATGAAACTCAGCCGCTAATATATTCGTGCTTGTTTGCGCAGGTGCATTTTACATTCTCGCGAACCAGCGCTGCGAACGCGCGTTTTCTCGCAAAACAGAATGCGCGCTCACGATAGGAATGCATTAATCTAAAAGACAGTTGTATGTTCCGCGCGTTTAGATTAACAGATCTGTGTGGCGGACGGCTACCTTTGAGCCGACGCTAAATACAGACCTATTCTATGCAAACTTTTTGTTTAATTACGCAGAACAGTATTTTACCACTGGTGCTACATAGCACGTCAAGTATACGGGTTATATATATGGGACTTCAGTGTAAGATTGTGCACCGCGAGTGTGCTGTGGGTTGTGTGCTTTGCTGTAGTTGTGTGATTGGCTGTATGTGCCTTTGTGTCATGTCAACCTACATATTATATGTTCAGTCTGATGTAATGAAATGCCTGCTCATTGCAGCGTGCTCGAAAAACGCAGTGTTTGCTTTCTATTTTTTTGGTCTCTGCTGTTCCCTCTGGTGAGTACTAGCACTCCACTTGGTGGGGTAGTAGAGCTCTCTTCAGAGTGTTCGAATCCCCTTCGGAGGCGTCCTACTATGTCTTGGCGAGAGCAACAGTACTCTGTCAGGTGGAGTGCTAAGGCCATGCCTCATGAGGTTACTGTACTCTGCATAAAATGGGGTTGATCTGCTGTGGAAAAAGGAGTTAAATTCTGGACAGGAAAGTACTCCTCGAAAGTAAGTGCCCAGCACTCTGTTTTTAGAGCGTAGGGGTGCATGGTTGATTGTGTCGATCTTGAGAGACACACTTTATGTGCGACCCAAACCATAAACGTGGGTATCAAAATGGGCACGCAACATCTGCAATAGGGTGAGAAGAATGCCACACTAGCTAGCTCAGAGTGCTACACTAGCTTAATGTGCTGAGATCCGTCGAAATGGAAGCGGGGGGACAGCGAACGATATGAAGCGTCTCAACAGTCTGAATGCGGCCGAGGCATTCACCATTAAGTAATTTTGAAGGCCACGCCATTATGTTGTTGACCAGTACGGTCATGACGCTACCACGAAGCGTAAGCAGGGTGAAGGGCAGGGGGAGCATTTGCGGCTTATGAACGTTTGAGAGCGCGTAAAAACAACGCCGTCAGATATGGCACCACATAAAACAGGCACAGAAGAGCACGATGGAATGGCGATATCGCCGGATACAAGCAGCTTATCACAAGGGGGCGCGAAGTTCGACCGAGTCAACTGACAACAAAGAGCGTAAAGCGAAAAGTCTGAGAGGTGGAGAATATTTCTGCATGGCAGCGATAGAAAAAATACCGACGCTGAATAACTACCGAAAGGGCAAAAACGACATAAAGAGGGAGGCATTTTATGAAAATTCAAGCGGAAGCGCTTTACTGTTTGAAGCGAGATCGGGCTGCCTTAGAACGCGTAGCTATAAAGCGAAATTCAGTAAGGAAGAAGGAAAATGCACATGCTGTGAGGAAGATAGGGCAACGACGGAGCATGTTCTGACTGAATGCGGAAATATCCACCCAGGTGTACGCTTGGGCACTATCCTGCATGAAGTTTCAGGGAGAACAACGAAAAGCTGAACATACCCTCGACTGAAATAAGTAAGAGACGGTTGGAGTACTGGTTGCAGAAAACCAGAGAGAACGGACAGAAATAATCATAGGGAAATATAAAGACTTTCTGCCATAAGTGGCAGAGAACTGTGCTATGAATTTATGTTTTTGCTATTATATGACTGATTTAATTGAAGTGTATTTAAAAGGCATGAGGCCAACATAAAGAGTGAGGGGAAAAAATTACAGCATATCCACGGAGTGAATGATGATGAGTGGGCGAAGCTCGGGATGTCCATCGTAGATCATGCCGAGTTAACGCGCACGCTACGAATCCTCATGGTTCAACTATGCACAAGTGAAATCTCCCGCCGGCACTTCATTGCAAGTCAAGATCCAGTGCATATATATATATATATATATATATATATATATATATATATATATATGTCTGCGTGTGTGTGGGTTGCCGGTGAACGCTTCTCCAACGCGAGCAGTCGCTAATTCTCAATCAAGAAACTCGCTAGGAGACGCTGCCTGCGCCAACGTTGTCTCTCGCGGGTGAGAGCGCGTTCTCCTTCTTTACGAGCTGGTACAGCGTTCCTCTAAGAAGGAGCGTTTCCATAGCCAACGCGCGCCTTTCGATCTCTCTCTCTCTCTCTCTCTCTCTCACAGGACAGCAGAGGCACGCGCCGCGACAGAGAGAGAGGCACGCGCTGGGAGGCACGCGCCGAGGCGAACGCCGAGGGCGAGCGCGTGCCTCCCAGCACGCGTGTTACGCCTGACGCCTGACGACTGACGCGTGACAAGGTTAGACTAAGAGGAGCTTCGCCCCTAAAAAGAAAAGTTCTTAAATTTTTTACGAGCCTGGTGGCGCACATGTCAACGCCCTGTTACAAAGGGGGCGCTCATCAACGTCGCGAAGTGCAGAAAGCTCAAGTTCGGCATTATTAGTTGCGAGGAAGTCCCAACCTAAAATGATGTCATGGTAACACCAGGGAAGCACAACTCCTTCAATGACGACTCTTACGGTACAGGCTGAGGGGACTTATGTTTGGCGCGTTCGCCATTCGAAGCATGGGGGAAGAAGAAGTTACTGAGGGCTCAAAGCTCTCTGCGAAAGCTTGTTGCTCTTCGGTCATTTCCTGCAAGGCATGTTTTTCGCGCAGTGCGCCTACTGCAAGAAGATTACAAAGCAACGCTGCGCACTTGGGCTCCCGGTGTGTGCTTCGGTTGACGTGTTATGACCGCGGTGCGCGGTAAACATTGTATATGCATCATGCATGCATTAAGGCTTTGTCGCTGCTCATGGTGGTGGTAGAGATTCTAAAGGAAAGGAAAAAGGCGCTAATTTCTGTCTCCCATACTGGGGACACGGCTAAGCGCCTTAGGGGAAGGGGATTGGGGACATAAATGTATAGGAGAAGAAAAAAAAAGACAAGTAAGGGAGTGTTGGACAGCAGCAGCACGAAGAAGCACGTCCAGCCGCGCGCAAAGGCAGCCGGTGGTTACACAGTGGCCGCACCAAAGCAACGGCGTTTCCACCGCCGGCAAGCGTGGCTACTCGCTCGGCACGGCACTGGGCAGCGCACTCGTAAGCGCAAGGACCACGCCGCGCCGCGGGTTGTCAGCCGAAAGTTCTTCGGCAGCGGACCTCAGGGTGACGAGGAGGTGCTCGATGAGCGCATCTCGTGGATCCGCTAAGGGCGCGGTCGGTGGAGCAGCAGGCGACGCTGTAGCTGCTGGGCTCGCTGCGATGGTGATGCGACGGCGCGGCGCAGGTACCGGGCGATGGCTGGCGTGGTCGTCGCGGTGCTGCTCGGATGGGCTGGCCTTTAAAGCAGTAGCTTAAGAGCGCATTCGCGGGTCTCTTCCCGTACTGCCGCTTTGACCGCCCGTCTCGAGAGTGGCGTAGGCGATGAGGCGAGCAGAATTGCCACGAGCCTTCCGTCCTGCCACCTGGGGTAAGTAAGATTATCGGCGGCGTGGCTCCCGCTGCAGTTGACGCACCGCGGTTTGCACTGCTCGTTGGCGTGATGTCGACGGCCACCGCGGATGCATTCGCCGGCTCGCTGGCATGCCTCGGCAACGTGGTCGAGGCGCCCGCATTGCCGGCACTGTAATGTCGGAAATGCGGGCGTCCGCATTGCCGGCACGACCCTCCCTTGTTGCCGAGAGCACGGGTGCGGCCGAGTCCATCTCGTCAAGCAGCTCCTCGATGGTGATTGCGCCGTCCACCCAGTAGACGCAGCCGAGGCTGGAGCGATGATCGGTTGGTTCCCGGGCGGTAACAGGCATGCCCTTGAGCTCCGTGATGGTGAGGAGCTCCGCCAGGTACACCGACGACGACGAGTCCGCAGCCACGACGTTTCGACGGTGGCCGACACGCACCGCCGTCACACCCGGCCGCACAGAGAGCGCTGCAGCCAGAGTGAGGCGAGGCGATCCCGCGAAGGAACCACCGGGAGAGGAAGGGCGGTAGAGCACTGTCGCTACCGCTGCCGGGTCGGTCGCAATGGCCGCGGCTACCAGTGCCCTCGCTCGCCGGCATGCAGCTTTTGAGACGACCTCTTGGAAGTCGTCCTAAGCAGGCACGGGGAGGGGGCTCGGGCGCGGAGGAACTGCCGGAATGCTGGGAGGTCTCGTGGGTGGCGGGGCCTCAGCTGCTTCGGGCGCGGAGACGCGGGGCTGCGTTCGCGGCTGCCTCTTCCGTTATTTTTTCCGTGCCCGCCGGGCTGTCCTGCCGACGAAATACACGGCCGCCTTAGGGGGGCCTGCCGCGACGTCGACGGGGCTGGCTGTAGTGGTAGACGAGTGCGCTACGCACGTGGTGGCTGCGGGCGACGGTGGAACGGAAGCGTCGCTCATGGCTTGCTTCCGTGGGCCGTCGTCGTCACTCCCTTCGTGGGGGCGCTTCCTTGTTATGGTGCACTCCATCTCCTCTTCATCCGGGGACGCGGGAAGAGGAACGGCAGCGGAAGCGTCGGCGGTGCTCGATGCAGGGGTGGCAGCTACATCCCCGGCAGGCGCTGGCTCGGTAGGCACAGGAGCGTTGGCGAGCTCCTGAGTTGCCGACGCGGCATGCCGCTCTAGCACTTGCTGCTTCTGCTTCTGCCAGGCCATGAACCTTTTCAGGCTCTCGTCCAGGGAGAGGCTCGGGTCGTCCTGGAAGGTGTCCGACTCGTCCATGGTTGCGTCACGAGGAATTGGAGCAGCATCACGCACGAGAGGACACCAGGTCCCTCTGTCACAGTCCAACGAGGAGACCGCGGGACGCAAGCAGATTCGGCGAACAGGGCGCTGTACACTTGCGAGCGTTGCGGCCATGCGGCCGCTTACGGTGGTGTCCGGTGGGGACCGCAGTTCATGGGTAAGTAGCATGCACCAAATATTGACACGCAGACAGATGTGCGCGTGAAACACTCTCTAAAGCACCTTATGCTGCTCGCCTAACTGATACGCGCGAGCCCAAGTCCGCCGCGATGGTGTAGTGGTTACGGTTCTCGGCTGCCACCCAAAATACGCGGGTTCGATCCCGGCCGCGGCGGTCGCATTTTCGATGGAGGCGAAAATGCCAGAGGCCCGTGTACTGTGCGTTGTCAGTGCAGGTTAAAGAACCCCAGGTGGTCGAAATTTCCGGAGCCCTCCACTACGGCCTTTCTCTCCTCTCTATCTCTTTCACTCCCTTTCCCCCACCCCCACGGACGCTTAGCCGTGCTCCCTACATGGGCTGCAGAAATTAGCGTCCTTTCTTAACCGAAACACAATCATCATCATCATCATCAAGGGCGGAACTGGCCGGAAGGCCAGGTAGTGGAGACGCGCAGAGACGCCGCGCGCGTTCACGCCTTCGCTTTGTGCCGCCGTGGCATAATGCGCGCTGTTTCCGTCGTTGCGACGCCGTGTTTTTGAGAGAGATATGATCGCCAGCATAAACATTTGGCTTTGAAGAAACGCCACGATTCGGACGCCGCAGCTTCCAGACGGCATCACTGCGGCAGTCGGAAGGGTTCAGAAACCGCGATTTCTGAAACGTACGCGCGCTATGACGTATTTTCCGTCCCCCTTGCGTTTCGGTCACATGCTGGGCCACCACGTTTGGCTTCAATTTTATGGCGTAAGGCTCCCTCCTCACATTTAAAGCGAAGCTTTGTACCTCTACCAGCCAAGGGTTCTGTCGTGTCCGTTGTTGTAATCTAAAAAAAATTACAGCATATCCACGGAGTGAATGATGATGAGTGGGCGAAGGTCGGGATGTGCATCGTAGATCGTGCCGAGTTCCGGATTAATTTAGTTAACGCGAATGCTACGAATCCTCACGGTTCAACTATGCACAATGCACAAGTGAAATCTCCCACCGGCACTTTATTGCAAGTCATGATCCACTGTATATATATATATATATATATATATATATATATATATGGGTTTTGCCGGTGAACGCTTCTCCAACGCGAGCAGTCGGTATTTCTCAATCAAGAAACTCGCTAGGAGACGCTGCCTGCGCCAACGTTGTCTCTCGCGTTTGCCGGGGAGCGCGTGGCTCGCGGCGAGGGCGAGCGCCAGGTGCCACGCGCTCGCGCTCGCCGCGTGCGTGCGCTCCAGCAGGCACGCGCCGGTGGCTACCTACTACTAACTACTACTACTACTACATACATCGGGGACGCACGAAATGGCTGCTAATGGGGAATGAGAGACAGAAGAATTCGGCTTTTAGTTAACGCGCACGCTGCGAATATTTTATTGTTCAACAACGCACAGGAGAAATCTCCCACCGGCACCACCTTGGAAGTCAAAGCGTAAGACTGGTTACGCACTACTACGACTACGACGAGGGACGAACGGGTGCCGCTTTAAGGAGCTTCGCCCCTAAAAGCGATCCCGACGAACCGCTAACAATTGCAGGTATAGCAGTATAGCTTACTTGAATTCAGGCATTCAGGCACGCGCTCGCCCTCGGCGCGTGCTTCCCGGCGCGTACCTCTCTCTCTCTCTCCCGGCGCGTGCCATCCGGCGCGTGCCTCTGCTGTCTTGTGTGAGAGAGAGAGAGACAGAGAGCGAGCGAAAGGCGCGCGTTGGCTATGGAAACGCTCTTTCTTAGAGGAACGCTACCAGCTCGCAAAGAAGGAGAACGCGCCTTCACCCGCGAGAGACAACGTTGACGCAGGCAGCGTCTCCTAGCGAGTTTCTTGATTGAGAAATACCGACGGCTCGCGTTGTAGAAGCGTTCACCGGCAACCCATATATATATATATATATATATATATATATATATATATATATACTCAGTATGCCTGACTCAGTATGCCTGGTCGGACCAACAGAAATTCCAGGTGGCCCTCAGCCACCTTGGAGAACGTGCCGTGGCCTGGCATCGCTACCAAGGCGTTAGGCAGAAGACCTGGCAGGAATGGTGTGTCAAGTTCATCGCGGCTTTTGGCCCGCTTCCCCATGTCCATGCCAACAGTCCCTTGAACTACACTACCGAGGAAGCAGCTCAGGAGGGGCGCTACCTCGAGGCTGTGGCTTCGGACTGCAGCTCATCGCCAGAGAGCATCAGGGCCTGCCCTGACGTGCTGATCGGTCCCGGGATTTGTTCTTCGACTCAGCTTTCAACACAACAGACTGAATTCCAGCCATGGCGCTCGGACCCTGTTTACACTGGTGGTCCTGCCCAGCCGCCATGTGAGTCAGATGCCATGGACCAGCCATCTCTAACCACTTCCATGGCGCCCCCTGAACACCGTGCGCATCATGAAACGTTGTTGTTCGCCGAGGAGCCTCACTCTGACCTGTGTGGAGGTGATGCCGTCCAGGGAACGTGCCAAGGAGGCTCGCGGTCACGCCCCCAGTCGTTGGGGCAGTCATTGGCCGAGCGTGCTGGGGTTCCCGGTTCGCCCTGCGGTGCCCTTCCAGGGGGTGGCAGTGCCTGTGCCGCGGATGAGGCCGCTTTTGTCGGGGACCCGCCACTGCAGCCGGGTTCTGCTCCTGGCTTGGGCGTCGCACCCGCACCCCGGGACTTGGGCGCCTCTCCTTCGGGAGGGTTGTCGTCGGGGTCCGTTGGTTCAGCCTACTTTCAGGAAAGTGCTACATCACTTTCAAGGGAAAGACAAGGCACGCGTGAAGGGCCTGCAAAACTGCGCCTTAGCAGCCACTGCCGCCCGCTTCTGTCTTCAGGAGGTCACCCCGTTAAATCGCAGCGTGGCCGAAACCTGCAGCGACCACCACGAGCCAGCCAGTGTCGCCCGCCCGAACTTGGTTTGGCGGCTGAACAGGGCTTGCTGCCTTGTGGACAAGAACGACCGCGTCGACACAGTCAATGTCGCCCGCCGGAGCCATTGCTAGCAAGTTTCCGAGTGAGTGCTCGGCGTTTCCGTGACCGCCCGCCACGGAACAGTCAGTGCCGGCCACCAGAGGCTGTCTTCGCAGCTCTCAAAGCCAAGTCGGGGCTACGTCGAAACCGTCCAGCGCGACACAGTCAGTGCCGCCCTCCAGTGACAGTTTCGCCCGTTACTGTTACTCGCAGTCGTGGCCGAGTGTAATGTATAAAAACAGAGAGCTCGCCGTGCCGAAGACGCTCGCGCTAGAGGAGCGAAGTGCAAGAGGAGCAGACGAAGAGAAAGACGAGGAAGTCAGAATAGAACAGCCGGCCTGCAGCAAAGGCGCTGTGTCTACGTCTCTCTTTCTTCTTTACAATATATATATATATATATATATATATATATATATATATATATATATATATATATATATAGCCACTGCATCTTGACTTGCAATGAAGTGCCGGTGGGAGATTTCACTTGTGCATAGTTGAGCCATGAGGATTCGTAGCGTGCGCGTTAACTAAATTAATCCGGAACTCGGCACTATCTACGATGAACATCCCGACCTTCGCCCACTCATCATCATTCACTCCGTGGATATGCCCTAATTTTTTCTCCCTTTATGATTCGAAGAGACAGATGAGATAATGGCGTCATAGCCTTACGTAGAGCGCGACTCAGTTCGGCGGAAATTGCCGATATGGCGGCTCGTGCATCGACAACCGCAAAGACGACGGTTCCCTCGATTGACACTAGTAGGGGATGGACGAGGGCTTGTACTTTGCCGCGTGGACGCAGTTCAAGCCTCTGTAACTGCGGCGATCAGTTTTCCTGCTGAGCGGGTCCGGGAGGGCTGCGCATCAGAGAAAGCAGCCATGACGTGGGGATAGTGAGCGTCGGGTACGTGCGGATGAGCGATCAGGATAGAATGAAGAGGGAGGGAGACAGGAAGGCGCGGATGAAAAATGAGGGGGGGGGGGAAGATGGCTCCCGTCGAATGGTCCAGAAAGTAAGCATGCGGGGAAGGCCAATACGCGCCACGTGACCAGCGCCGCCACAGGCAGATAATATCGGGCGGTTGTCAAAGATGCGCCACTGGTTGATGTACCCTCCGAGTCGTAGCTGGGAAACTGGGAAATGGTGCCTGTCTGGTTGCGGCAGAGTTCGCGGGGAGTAGGTGGGCGGTCCATAGTGGGTGGTCGATAGGGACTGGTCGGCGGTTCATGCGTTGAACGCTTCAGGAGGGTCTGTGGACCGGAGCGAGCAACGACGTCTGCGTACGTGAGAGCCGCATCGACGGGCGGTGGTTCATAGGCTGCAGGAATAGCGTGGGCGACTTGCTCTTGGACGAAATCGCCAGGTGTGGTCGTCAAAGGCTGTTGTTCTTGTGGGATGCAAGGCAACAAAGATAGCTGACGAGCCACCTCTGCGCGAACTCCTGAATTTTCCGTAGCAGTAGAGCGCGGTCGTCGCCGATGCCAGACTGCAGAGTGAGTCATCAAGCGCAGAGGGACGTCATGTCTGAAGACGTTGTCTGCGCAGCTCATCGCAGCTGAGGCAAAGTCCATTCACTTGAACGACAGTGCTAGGAGCCTTGTACCGCAACATTTGGAATGCATCACCCTCAATGCCTTTCATGATGTGCTTGATTTTTTCTTCCTCCTACAAGGACGCGTTGACCCCTCCGCAAGCTTTGATGATGTCATAGGTTGTGAAGCTTTCTCCCGTTTGTTCGTATTGAGTGCGCAGCCCCTGTTCGGCACAGGCTTTGCGTACTCCTGGCCGATCAAAAACTTACGTGAAGTTCCTCTTGAAGTCCGACCACGTAGTGAGTTCGGCTTAATAGTTTATGAACCAGAGCTTGGCAAGCCCCGAAAGATAAGACGAAACGTGGCCCAATTTGCTATCGTCAGCTCACTTATTTTGAGCACTTACTTGCTCATATGTGGAGACCCAGTCTTCAACGTCCTTGTCTTCTGTGCCGGAAAATATAGGGGGATCTCGCTGGCGCAAGGTACCAGAACATACCACAGGGGATATCGTAGTTGAAGTGGCACGGCTTGTGTCGTCGGGCATGACGGGACGTAGAGTGCGACTCTGAAGTTCCAGGATTAGGGCAGATCACCCGCAAGCCTCCACCACTTGCCAAGAGGTTTGTTGCAGAGACGCTGGCGAAAGGGCGGCGGTCGGAAGAACGCTCTGCCCAGCGAATGCAATCGCAAGCTCATGCCGATGGCGATCTGCTGTTCTTGCACAGGCACTCTTCTTCACTACAGAGTCAACACTGGATTGCAAAGACATGGCGGAATATAAGGCATGCGCAGATTTTCCTGGATCTTCGGAAAAGCCTCAATACCATTTCGACACTGCTTACCCCTTGAAATGATTAAGAATTCCCAAGTATTTCCAACGCTCAATGAATAATAAAGTGAGGCGGAAATACTTGGTTGTAAAGAAAAATCCATCTGCAGTAGCCGATATCGCGCGATGCGGTGTACGTCAGTCACTCTTTATAATAATGATATTTATGAAAATGTTCAACATTTCCGCTACTTGTAAATGGCTACATAATATACCGGAAAATTACCTTTGAGAGCGATGTATCCGCAATTCAAAACGAACCAAGTACTCAAGACATGCTGTGAGCAATGGGCAACGAAATTACACCTTATACGACACGATATCTCGTCCAATTTCATACACCTTGCGTGGATTAAATACGAGATATTGTTCACGATAGCCTGTAATTTAAAACAAGTACACTGAAGGTAACCAACCAAGCGTTATAAAGGCGAGAGGGATCGAGCCCAGATGCTCGCGGCGCTACGCAAGCACGCTGCCACGTGCCCACGGTTGGCTGAGCCCACGCGGTTGTGGTGTGCGTTAACCGCTCTGATATCAGTGTAAGAAACGATGCATGTGCATAACTACCACTCAGAAGGTCATTGTCTAAGCTTTGGTAGGCCCCTCCAACGAACTACGCTTACGGTACGGGCAACATCGCACCGCTACATGGGTTCATGTGCGACTTGGACGAAATGAACGGATGTGTCCACCCAACCTTACCCTTCGACACCGTCTTTCCAGCCGCCGTCGATTCGCCAATGGAATACACTCGTGACGCTATCACCCAAGCTCGTCAAGTACGTCAAGTTACTCGACAGCGCCTTACAGCATCGCAAGACCACCAGAGGCAGCGTCATGACTCCCTTCATCGAGACTTTTCCTTTACCCCGGGGGCCTTGTACTGTTTTGGACTCCAACTTTCCGCGTTGGACTTTCGGAAAAACTGCTTTTCATTTACGCAGGACCATACCGTGTGTTACGCCGATAACAAACGTCACCTACGAGATAGGCCTCTCCGAACTTTACCACCACTCTGCAGGCCATTGTCTAAGCTTTAGTCGGCCCCTCCAGCGAACTACGCTTACGGTACGCGCATCATCGCACCGCAGCATGGGTTCATACACGACTTGGACGAAAGGAACGGTTCTGTCCGAACGTGCGCAAAATACCACAGTGCAGCACCGTACCCACGGGAATTATGAAAACCCCGTTGTGACCGTGTTATGCAAACAGTCATTACATTTGCACCTGATGCTACGCGCAAGACTTGGCTGAACGCCAAACAATTCGGCATGGGCAGTTTCCTCACTGACCGCTTTGCATGACGTCGGCTGCCACAATGCGTGGGATGTGCGTAATTTTAAGTATTTATGTCTCAATGGAAAGCGGATGACGATGATGATTTGTGGGGCCTAACGTCCCAAAACCAGCTCTGATTATGAGAGACGCCGTAGTGGAGGTCTCCGGAAATTTCGACCACCTGGGGTTCTTTAACGTGCACTGACATCGCACAGTACACGGGCCTCAACATTTCGCCTCCATCGAAATGCAGCCGCCGCGGGCGGGATTCGATCCCGCGACTTTCGGATCTGCAGCCGAGTGCCATAACCACTAGACCACCGTGGTAGGTCAATGGCAAGCTGCAACAAATGGTGCACCTTTCTCTTCTTTCAGCACACGCAAAAAGTGTTGTCATAAAATTTCCAATCTTTCTTTTGGTTGGTCCTTGGTGCCCGTAAGTTCTAATGCTGAAATTCAATCACCTGTCGCGCATTCCAACATATACGGGGCGCAGCACTACGGGTGTAAGCCACACGTCATCGTGCCAAGGCTATTGGGCTCGTTGGTGACTCAGCTCGCTAAGCATTTTCAGAGGCAAAGATTGAAACGTGAAAGAGAAGAGGTAAGAGACAGCCAACCTCCATCGTTAATTGCGACGAACTACATGGCAGGTTCATCACATTATTCATGTGCGTCATACATTCGTACCCTATCATCCCATTTTTGGCATATAACAAACGGACGACACGACCAAAAGAGCAGCGATACATGGGCGAGAAGATAGATAGATAGATAGATAGATAGATAGATAGATAGATAGATAGATAGATAGATGCCGGGCAAGTGGCTTAAACAGACACTAAATAGAAAAGTGATTTTCCCCCGCAATAGTAAATTATCCCCTCCAAAATACCAAAAGCACCACTCTATCCGCGAGAGAATGCGTAGTTAGCGAGAAAACGTGCGGAAATGCAGCTGGCGGCGCCGCCTTCGCGATCCCCCTCCAACACGCTGTGACAGCATATATTTCGAAGGCGCCTGCTATGGCGCACAAAAATATTTCCGCCTAGATATGAATCGAGTAATGTTGTAGGCGCCGAAAGACTTAACGTAGAAAGTTTCATCAGATTTCTTTGAACTAATGTGGCCAAACAGGAAAGAAATGCTTTGAAATCCGTGACGACACGCTTACATTCGCGTGCCTAGGTCCGGGCACGCTGAATGAATGAATGAAACTTGAACATAAAAAGAATGAAACTTTCTTCTTTTTATGTTCAAACACTGAAGCTACGGTGGCGAAATCAACGGCAATCGCATACTCAAAAAATAATGCATCGACCTAAAGTGACTCATTAGTTTCTCTTTGGTGTCCCTTTTAGTTCCCCAGGAAGGGCTTCGCTTTTACGCTTAGGCAGAGCACTGCAATTTAAGGACGCTTCGCGTTAACAGGCACACACATGAAAACGCAAACAGCGCACATTAGGAAGTAGCTTAGGAGAGAAACGCCCAG
Source organism: Hyalomma asiaticum (assembly GCA_013339685.2). Taxonomy (NCBI): domain Eukaryota; kingdom Metazoa; phylum Arthropoda; class Arachnida; order Ixodida; family Ixodidae; genus Hyalomma; species Hyalomma asiaticum. Next base: position 139,038,960 of record CM023483.1, on the reverse strand, counting down.
AGTAACGATGTGAAGTTAACCTCGCTGCAAGCTTGTCGCCCTTACAGGAGCCATGGCCAATAGGAAAGATTGGGCAAGAGGTCGGACAAAGAAATTATATGAGCACATTTTTGTGCGTAAGTTTTTTTTTTGGTATTACATACAGAAATTCGAGATTGTTTGGAAAGCACTGTAATACACAGTACAATTTGGCCAGTGGCGACGCGGCATGGTAGACAGGGTGGTACTGCTGCACATACCAGTCAACTTGGGTTCTCCACCAGCGCCCATGGCAGTAATCGTGCGGGATCAACTAGATCTGGTGGACTGGATCGGACCGGCACCACCTGAGGATTCCACAAAAACTGAAAAAGAAAGCGCCGCCACTTTGGTGCACTGTCCAATAATAAGGAAGAGCCAACTTTTCCTAGCGCTCTTTTCTTTCTTTTTTTTTCTCTTTACAACGTCAAAGGAGACGAGCGAAGAACACTTTCAATGAAGGTTTGAGTGAGGCAGGCAACATTAGAGCAACAGCAGAAAATGAAAAACACGCGAGAATAATTGGTATAGGATGAGGTGAACTGTTTAATGCTCCAGGTGAAGCAGAGTATAAGACCCAAAAAGTCGTTATGGTTTAACAGCGTCAGGGACACCGGCAAAGAAAATAATGAAACAATAAGATGGCGCGCTCTTCATAGGTATTCCTCATTATAACAATACTACTATACTTTTTCTTTCCGTAGAAATCGCAGTAATGAATCACGGAATGAATTTGTCCTGTATATCGGCATCCAATATCAACATAAAATGCCTATATATATATATATATATATATATATATATATATATATATATATATATATATATATATATATATATATATATATATATATATATAGAACGTAGCGGTTCTTGGTCCGGGTAGGACGCGATTTATTGACGTTCGGTCGGGGACTGACTTAATCAGACTACCGAGCATGGCATGGGTGCGCTTAATATACATGCGCTTATCAGTAATTTGTAGGTGAAAAACCAGAACTGAGAACGTCATGCGATATGCAAGTCAGTAGATCTGATAAAAAGCGCGCACGTATATGTACAGAATGCGAAAATGTGCACTGAAAGCACCAAAAGAAAAAAAAAAGACGTAACACTGGATAAGACGTAACACATGACCGGCATGCACAACGGTACAACAGACGACGCATCAAACAAGTGCAATATAAACAAAAATATCTGCGATATGGATAGCTAGTAAAAGGAAAAGGAACAAACAAGTGTATTATGGTTTGGTTGCAGCACGTTGCATAAGGGTAAGATGCAGACACGTGTTCGGAAGGGTGATTATATCAGCGTACAGACTGCCAATTAGTCTTTTCTAAAGAAGCAACAGCTTGCGCTGCTACGTACGGATCCTGCGCATTCAGTTGGAAGACAAAGTTCGAAAGGTATATAAAAACGCCCGATCAGCAATCGACCCGTAAAAACGGAAAACGTTGTCAGTTGAGTGCGAAAGAAAGCTATGATCAGCTGATAAAGAAGAAAAACTTGGAAAATTGCTATGGGTTACAAAGATAGGCAACTTAATCTTCCGGTATTTTCATTTAGGCCAGACGCGATGGTATTGAACATATTCAATGACAAACGAGTCAAGGGCTTTGAACTAAACCCGATTCGAATTTGAACTAAAACGATTCAAATTTGAACTAAAACCCGATTCTAGTAAGGTGACATATTATTTCATTTATTTTATTGTAGACGGAAGTATAACAGAGGGGAGTGGGTAAGAAAAAACAAAAAATTCAAAAATACAAGAAGCACAAAAAGCAAGAACAGCGAACGTCACTAGTTAGTGCAAACGCTGATTGTTTAATTAACTGTTTAATGTGAACTAAAGCTTTTGTTAAAGTTCCTAAAAAATATTAAACATTAAGAAACGCTTTAGTTAAGCGAAAGTACCCAACGCGATTAACTGACGACGCAGCGAAACGGGCCAACGTGGACGACCGTAGAACGCCTCTTCGCAACCTGAGAAAACTGACTTCCTCACCCCATACAAATCTCGTCCTAACCCACTCGGCTTCAGTTCCGCGCATTTCAAATGTGCTAAAAAAGCATCATAATATTCTAATGCAGAGTGAGCGCCTCAGAACCATCTTCGTCGAACCGCCTAAAGCAGTACACCGTAAAGCTAGAAATATTCGAGATTTATACTAGCATCATCTAAGTCGGACGGCCATAACCTCACAGGATGCCACCCTTGTGGAAAACCGCGATACAAAGTGCGCCCCTATATGCGCACGTCGCGGCAAGTTGTTTGTACAGCTTCAGACATTCATTTCAAAATCAAAGCAAATTATGATTGTGACACCACAAACGTAATATAAAAAATTACACCATCTCCCGCTAAAGGTGACCATGAGGCGATGCGGAGCAACACGGGGGGGGATGCACAGCGCGTTTGCATCGGTTTGACGGGAGATGGTGTAATTTTTTCAATCAAGAAACTAGTACGACAGCCGACATATTCAAGCATAACATGGAGAGGATCGAGCATGATGTTCTAACGAACGGAGGGAGCCTTAAAGCGATTAAGAAACGTCTAGGCGTAGGCAAATAGACGTATGTGCTTAGAGACAAGCAATCTGATGTCATCATGAATAGAGATATCTACGGAAAGCACGATGACGAGGATATTAGTGAACGGGGAAGTTGTTCAGAATAGGTGACACCAGCAATGACAGAGGAAGTAGTGAAAGCATTCGAAGAGATGCAAGCGGGAAGGGCACCTGGTGAGGATCAGATAACAGCAGATCTCTTAAAGGATGATGAGCAGATTACACTAGAAAAGCTGAGAAGCCTGTATATGCAATCCTATGATGACTGCGACGATACTGGAATCTTGAAAAAATGCGAACATCATCCTAATCCATAAGAACGGCGACACAAAGGACTTGAAAAATACAGGCCGATTAGCTTACTGTGAGTACTCTACAAGGTATTTACCATGTTAATCTCTATCAGAATTTGTGCCACCTTAGGTTTCAATCAAGCTAACGAACAAGCGGGGTTTCGTAAAGCCTGTTCAACAGTAGGCCATATTCGCACCATCAATCAGTTGATAGAGAAATTAGCGGAGTATAACCAACCCCTATATATAGCCTTCATAGATTAAGAGAATGCACTTGACTCGGTCGGTAGCTCAGCAGTCATGGAGGCATTGCGAAATCAGGCCATAGACGAGCACTACGTGAGTCTACTGGAAGACATTATAGTGGCTCCCCGGCCACGATAGTCCTCCATAAGGAGAGCAGTAAAATACCTATAAGGAAGGGAATAGGACAAGGAGACACAATCTCTCCGATGTTATTCATAGCATGTTTACAAAAGGTATTTAGAACATTGGATTGGGAACAGGTGGGTGTACGGGTTAATGCTTAATACTTCGGTAACCTCAGGTTTGCTGATGACATTACGTTGCTAAGTAACTCGGGTGGAGATTTAAATAGCAGAGGCAAAGTAGAACGGTGGTTCTGAAAATTATTATGCAGAAGGCTAAAGTAATGTTCAATAGGCTTAGGCGAGCACAGCGGTTTGAGATAGGTGGCGATGCATTGCAAGTGGTAAGCGAATATGTCTACTTAGGACACGTAGTGACCCCTGATCCGAACCATGAGGCTGAGATAATTTGGAAGATAAGAATGGGGTGGAGTTCATTCGGCAAGCATTCTCAGATTATGAATGGCAGCTTACCATTGTCTCTGAAGAGGAAGGTGTATAACAGCTTCATCTTACCAGTACTCACTTAAGGGGCAGAAACTTGGAGGCTAAAGGGGTTCAGCTTAAATTGAAGACGACGGAGCGAACAATCGAACGGAAAATGGTAGATGTAACATTAAGGGACAAGAAGAGAGCAGGGTGGGTTGGAGAACAAACACTTGTTAAGGACATATTAATAGAAATTAAGAAGAAATGGACGTGTGTGGGCCATGTAATGCGAAGGGAAGATTGATTGGTTGATTTGTGGGATTTTACGTTCCAGAACCAGCTAATGTTATGAGAGACGCAGTAGTGACGGGTTCTGGAAATTTTGACCCCCTGGAGTTCCTGAACGTGCAGTGACATCGCACAGCACACGGGCCTTAACATTTCGCCTCCATCGAAACGTAGCCGCCGCGGCCGGGATTTGGGCGGACAAGACAACCGCTAGTCGTTAAGGGTAAAAGAATTGCTCCCTAGAAAAGGCAAGCGTGGCAGGGGGAGGCAGAAAGTTAGGTGGGCAGATGAGACCAAGAAGTTGGCGGGCATAAATTGGCCACAGTTAGCACAGGACAGGGATAATTGGATGTCAATGGGAGAGGTCTTCGTCCCGCAGTGGGTGTAGACAAGCTGATGATGATGTTGATGATGACGCTGATGAAACTTGATTTAAAAAACAGAAACTAAAGAAGGGAGTACGGCCCAGTATAGGACAAAATGGTGTGCTGCGCGATACCACACAATATTGTGCGTATATAGCATTTAAGGAAGTAGTCAGTCCTACACATTTAAAATTTGAGCTGAGGCAAGGGGGTCACTATGGCTACCATGCATAGCAGTAGGCAAGGATGCAAGCACTTGGTCGAGGGCAAGCGCGGGTCACTTAGGCCCACCCTCGACTTCTCTTTCTTTGTTTCAGTTCCTTCCTTTCTTCTTTCTTGGTCTCTCTTTCTCCTTATCTTTCTTTATGTTGTCCTTCTCGTGCATATTCACTATCGCGTAGCAGCAGTGTGGGTAGTGGGGCGCACGAAAATACAAGAACGAAGAAATTGATTGATTTGTTGGGTTTAACGTCCCAAAACCAGCTCTGATTATGAGAGACGCCGCAGGGGAGGTCTCCGGAAATTTCGACCACCTGGGGTTCTTTAACGTGCACTGACATCGCACAGCACACGGGCCTCAACATTTCGCCTCCATCGAAATGCAGCCGCCGCAGCCGGGATTCGAGCCCGCGACCTCGGATCAGCAGCCGAGTACCGTAGCCACTAGACCACCGTGGCGGGGCAAGGACGAACAAAGGCGTGACACAAGCACTCTATAATCCTAACAATCTCATACCTTAACGTCATAATGAAGCCGCCACTACAACATACACACAATGGTGGAAACACAGGGACAGGAAAAGCGGTTTCTACCAAGTGTTTCTACCATTGTGTGTATGTTGTTCTAGTGGCGGCTTCATCATGACGTTAAGTAAATACCAACTAGGCCAGCAACCTGTGTTGTTAAAATCTCATACCAACAAGCCCAAATCACTGCTTCAGTATGGGTAGAACTTGAAGGGCAAGAGTTTTTCCCTTCTGTGCGACAGTTCGCTGTTATCTGTCGACGCTGCGTAAACTTGAACCTAAACAGTTCAGCCGCTAAAATCGTGTCGACGCGTTGCCCAGTTAATTGGCTACGGCGTGTTTAGCCTATACTCGATGCGTAGCTCCTATAGGGGCGCCACTGAAAGCGGCGTAGCGGCGGCCGTTGGAACCGCTGGTGGGCCGCGTAGCAGACGCCTCATCTCACTGCAAGCATGACGGAAGTGCGCGCGTGCGATTTGGCGCTTTTACGCGTCCCAGATAATTACATTTGCGGTGATAGTGTGCGCAAAGGAGCCGCACTTTATAATAGTGGACATGTGTCCGATGTCACAGCTGCGTGGGACGACAATGTCCCCACAGGCGCCAAGTGTCTGCCACAGACAAGCGTCAACAAGCTTCCCTACTAAGTGGAGCTCATCTTATAGTGCACCGCTTTCTTTATAACGTCCCGATCACAATACCTGCATGCGTTGACGCATGGACCAACGTTTTTTCTCGACACAGTAGCTTCCTTTACGTGCCATGTGTTTATATAATACATTTTGAGGGAGCGCTGTCGCACGGGCGAATGGATTTCACGGGTGCGGCCACGCGAAAGGTCAGCGTTGGTAAAACTTTGAAACCAACACGATAAACTTGGGAAAAAAATATCTCGGCAGTTGCGCTAGTGGCGCGAGACTGAGTCACTGCGGAGCTGGTGGTCACCTAGCTTGTCGTAGCGGCTTGGCTACGTATTTGCTAGGTATTTTGCAAGCTATTACCAAGTGTTGCAAAATGGCGTTAGGTTCTACTTGATCGTCAATGCCTTCAATGCGCACAGATGCCATGGTTTACGGCCAGTATGCATATAATTGAGACGAGCGCACAACGAACATTCTGCACCGGTCGTCGCATTCCAGTGCAATCAATAGGTCGAATGCAGCCGATTTCGTGCAGCACAGGTGTGATTCCACGGCGCTTTTGTAAAGGCGCCGTCACCTGCCCCACATTCTCTGACATTGCGCTTCGTGCCATTCGTTTTTCAAGAGAGCCTTGGCATCGCGTCTTATCAGTAATAAAAACCTCATGTGCATTGTAGCGTCTACAATGCAGGCGAGGCGGCCAAGTGTAGACACAGTAGCGTTCGGTGAAGACGTAGCGACATAAATGGAGAAATAAAAACACGGTAATCGTTCTAACACTGCCGTAAACAAAGCGTGATTGCTTTATTTCGGCAGTGTTCCACAGCAATCCACCGCCGCCGTCGCTCTCGATCATTAAATAGCACCGGAAACCTGTAGAAGTGCGTTCCTGGCGATGTTTTGTGTGTGTTTGAGCAGCTGACAACGCAGCAGTTATTTTTCGACATCTCTGAAGCCCGACAGAGTCCTTAAATCACGATGAAAACGCATCCATCCGTGCACTCGCGTACACGCTCGCGGGAACACTGCTCGCCTGGACCCACCAACGCTTCCGAGCCGTGGAGGCAGATGGCGCCGTCGGCGCTTTGCCCATCGCCTATATAGATGCGACAATTTGCTCCCATGAAGTCGATATTCGAAGCAAAAGGTTATGCGCAAAGACGAGCTTGAAAAACGGCAAATCATTATCGGTATGTCCGTTTTGCCCTATCGTCCACCAGGAAGTAAGATTAACGTTCTCGATGAGCTTACCGACGCAGCTGAAAGAATGAGCACTGGTGATGTGAGCATTGGGGAACATTTCAATAAACTAATTGATCGCTGGTAGCTCTCAATTTAGCCAGTGAAGCAAAAAATTGCTGAGATTCTGTGGCCTCTTCGAGTTAACACAGCTTGTTCTGGTGCCCCCAAGAGCAGCAAACCTTTTAGATTTTCTTTTCACCAATGCGCCTCAGTTGGCGCGCTCAACAGTAGTGCTCATAGTCATAAGAAGAGGCGTGCAAGACACGGACACAAGGGGAGAAGTGAACAACACGAACGACGCAATGACGCAACGACGTCAAACAGTGCTTAAGGCCTAGTGCTAGAATTTTCTTATGATTCTCGTCCAAAATGACGTCTCCGAGGATCGTTACCTGTTCTGACGGCGATTTAGTAGAAAAAGAATTCCTCTTACTTTGTAGTAGATCCGGTACCTTCGTCCTCCACAAAAAATCCGCGCGCTGCTCAGAAACTCTCAACCAATTGGTGCAAATGCGGTTCCTTTGACGGTCTCCCCGGACGGCGCAGCTGACTTCTAAACACTGGCGATAAAATCTGACTTGCCGCCATGCTTCGGCTGAAATAATCGCGCAAATCCTGTTCGCGTGTCCCGTAGGAAAAAGAAAACCGCACATCATCTGAATCATATCAGTAGTAGTGGAAGTGCGTGCGTGAGTCAGCCGTCGATTAGTTGAAACAGAGAGGAGATCGAATGCCTTAGCAGTTTATCGCGTAGACCGGCACGTGTAAGCGTTTGACAGGTGGCGCTACCCTTCCGAGCATGCGCAGATAAGCTGTGTGTCTTCTTTCCTTTTCGCCTCTGTGCTCTGGTTCAGTTGTTCGTCGGCGTTCGTGTTGTTCACTTCTCCCCTTGTGTCCGTGTCTTGCACGCCTCTTCTTTTCACTATGGACCCTTACCAAGTCGCTCAACTTTCTCTCCTTTTGAACAATAGTGCTGACGGGCATAGGCGATCATCAAGCTGTTTTGTGTGACGTAAATTTGCAGTATGTCAAAATTCTCAACGCTAAGGCTAGACAAATCATCAGATATGACAAAGAACGAGTTAGTGGTATATATCAAGTCCTTGTACGATGCATTTGACACACAGACGGAATTTATGAAGAGTTGTGGCAGTTATTTAACGGAAAGATTATGGAACCACGTAAAAGGCATGTGCCATGTTGGGTTCTCACAACGAGGCAGAGCAAAAGTAAACCGATGTATCCACGTGACGTGAAACGCAGAGCTAGGCAGCGAGCGCGCGTTTTTTCTGCTTATAGAAAAATCCTTCGCTAAAAATTAGAGATAAACTCTATCAAAAAACCGCAGACATGAAAGCACCTTCAAAAACTGCCGAAGATAAATTCTTCCATACATAAAGAAGCGACCAAAGGAAATATGAAAATTCTTTAAAACGAAGAGCAAAACTGTCTTATAGATTCCGGCCCTTGCAAGCGGCGGCACCACCGTCAGTAATGATGTCCAAAAGGCTGAGCGCCTTATCTCATTTTTCTGTTCAGTGTACACCACTCGTGTTAACATGATTGACACTTTCGCACGATCCACTGAGGTGGTGGCAGGGGAAATGGGCGATGTAGAGACTAGCCAGCATGGTTTAGAAGCTATTATCAAATCCATGAATGCCTGTAAAGGCACTGGGCCTTGTTGGCATTTTGGCGGGGCCGAGCCGTCTTCCTGGTTTCCGCGCTACCAGGTCGACGGTGGCAAACGCCGATTCGAAAGAAGGGTTGCCGTTGTACGGAGCAGACTCGGAGACCGATGACCTTGTTAGAAGAGAGAAATGTTTGTTTGCTTGAGCACGTTTCCGCTCGCCTACTGTTGGACACCACAGTGTCCAATCACACCACCGGTGTCGTCTCCAGCCTCCACGGGAGAAGGTCACGCCCGCCTCGTCTGCTTCCCCGCTGGAAAGGTTGACGGGACTCGTTTTGCAGCCGGAATTCCCCCAGACAGTATGAAAAGGGCAGTCCCGAGAAGAGGCTGAGTAAAACACCCACAGCACCACGTGCACTCTTGTCGAAGCACGCAGTCCCGTCTTTTCCGCGCCGCGCTGGCGCCTGCCCACGCTCGGGCGCCCGTAGACTCATGCGTTTTTGCTGATGGCCGCTCTCTGTGCACAGCTGCGCCAATTCCTCCTCGACTGAGCTGGAGATGGGTCTTTTTGACACAAAACAAGCGGCACAAACGCACACAGCGCACGGCACACTGACGGTCCGCAGATTCCTGGAGCTTCCCGTGCGTCACTGCACCAGTGTTCCATTGGGGCTGCCTTCAAGTTGTGTGAAAAGCGGCGAATACACTCGTAGCGACAGCAGCGGAAACAATAGACATTTTTAGTTTATAGGGCTTAGCGTAATAGCGTAGTTATCGAAATAGCGGGATGGAAGTGCGCATGCGCAGTACCGTAAACGGCCGATACCGTTTACCGTGCCCACGGTATTTCGCAGACTTAACGTTACCGTGTTTGCGTGGTTATCGTAGTTCACGTAAAACATGGCGGCGGTTTCGGACGCCCGCTTCGATCTGAATTTAGCGTTGCTGTGGCAGGATTCACTTCGTTCGCAGCAAATGACTGTGCAAAATGGCTTCGCTTACCTTCAGGTAGCTTCGACGATGCAGTATTAGGGATAACTTAGCCGAATTTTCGAGATCGCTTCCCATTTCGAACGTTGCTAAGCCTAGCGAGAGAGCATCTGTTTACATTTCTGCAACATGTCAGTTTATGCTCTTGGCGCTTGGTTTGTATGTATTTATTTCTCTTTATTCTCGAAAAGTTAGAATTCCGCTGTACGCGGGAGTGTACGTGAGCATTTCAAGCTTTATTCATTTTCACCTTTTTTAGCGCATGTATCCTTCGCTAGATGGCGCCACAATCACAGCTATCGGGCCGTAAAAGCTTCTCCGATCAACTAAAGCTCGTTTCTGCAACGAAGGTTTGCGGTACGGTAACGATATTCCCATAGCCCCGCTATCACGCTAACGCGCTAAACTAAAAATGTCTAATGCCACTGTCCCTTTCGAGAAGATTGCAGAGACTTCCGTCCGTGGTGTTATGTTGTATTATATATTTCATTGCATACGGGAATCTATCCATGGACGTTAAAACTGCTAAGGTGACTTCTATCTTCAAAGACGGAGACAAATCTGACCATCATGCTATCGCCCCATATTCCTTCTTAGTGTCCCCAATATTTTCCATGTTTTGCACGCCTCTTCTTTTCACTATGGACCGTTACCAACCCGCTCAGCTTTCTGTCGTTTTGAAGAGCACACAACATCAACCCTTCTGTCCGTGTTTGCGCGCCTTTGCATAATGAACCGTAACCAAATGGCTCAGCTTTCTGTTTTTCTAACATGGATCATTTACCTGTTCCTTAAGCTGAAAAATATTACGAGATGCTTGGGACCACGGGGCGAATGAAAATCCTTGAGAGGGCGTTACATGACAATCTAGACAATATAAAATAAGTCTAGACAATAGTAGGCATAAAAAATGTCAACGAGAGAACCATGGAAAAGGGGCCCCTGTCACGTAGTAGGCAAGCGGTAGAAGAACACACCGCTACTAAGTGTTACTGCTTCGAAACAACCTCGAGCTTTGCGGCAAGTATGAAGGGCCTAATCCTACCCGAGAGGCACCACATAACACCTATGGGGATGGTGCATTTGTAACTCTCCGCCGAAGGGAGCGCCGATCGATGCGGCACGCCCGTCCTTGGGGTGATAGAAGCTCCGGTCGCAGGGCTCGTGGTAGCGTTAGAACCGAGTAATTCGCGTTTTCTTGCAGTTTTTTTTCTTCCAAAGGTCGTCGTACTACGGCTCGGTGTTCAGCAACAAGATTTGTTGTGTCCTCGACCGTAACAATACTTATATCAGATCACCAGGAACAAATATTTATAGCTTCCAGAAAGCTCAATCATCATCATCAGCCCATCTTATGCGCACTGCAGGACGAAGGCCTCTCGCAATCCTCGCCATCCTTGCCTGTCCTGCGCGAGCTGGTTCCATTTGACGCCTGCGAACTTCCTGATTTCGTCCCCCCATCTTACTCTCGGCCGCCCACGGCTGCGCTTACCCTCTCTTGGTATCCATTCCGTCGTTCTAACTGTCCATCGGTTATCTAGCCTTCTCATCACGTGGCCTGCCCATGTCCATTTTTTCTTCTTAATATCGTTCATCATGTCGGCGACCCCCGTTTGTTCTCTGACCCACTCGGCTGTCTTCCTATCTCTTAGTGTAACGCCTGTCTTCCTATCTCTTAGTGTAACGCCTATCATTTTTCTTTCCATCGCCCGCTGCGCGGTTCCTAGCTTCCTCTCTAGCTTCTTTGTAATTCTCCAGGTTTCTGATCCGTACGTCAGTACTGGCAAGATACAGTGTTATATAGTTTCCGCTTGAGTGATAGTGGTAGGTTAGCGTTCATGAGATGGGAATGTCTCCCATATGCGCACCATCCCGTGTTTATTCTACGGGGAATTTCTTTTATATGGACGTGTTCTCTTATAAGTAGCTGTCCTAGATATAAGTATTCTTCTACGACTTTTAATGTCCGGTTTCCAATCGTGAAGCCACGTTTTTTCGCCGTGCCACTGAGCATTATTTTTGTTTTCTGCGTGTTTCTCCTTAATCCTACCTTAGCGCTTTCTCGGCTTAAGTCTTGCCCCGCCACGGTGGTCTAGTGGTTATGGCACTCGGCTGCAGATCCGGAGGTCGCGGGATCGAATCCCGGCCGCGGCGGCTGCATTTCGATGGAGGCGAAATGTCGAGGCCCGTGTGCTGTGCGATGTCAGTGCACGTTAAAGAACCCCAGGTGGTCGAAATTTCCGGAGACCTTCACTACGGCGTCTCTCATAATCAGAACTGGTTTTGGGACGTTAAACCCCACAAATCAATCAATCGGCTTAAGTCTTCAATCATCTTTTGCAGTTCGTCGCCATCATTGCTAAAGAGTACTATGTCGTCTGCAAATCGCAGGTTACTCAGATATTCGCCGTTCATCCTGAGCCCTGTCTCTACCCAGTCAAACCTTTTGAAGATTTCTTCCAAACATGGAGTAAATAGCATTGGAGAAATTGTATCTCCTTGTCTGACACCTTTCTGTATTGGGATTTTCCTGCTTTTCTTAAGGAGGAGTAGGGTGGCCGTAGAACCTTTATAGATGTTGGCTATTGTGTTTATGTAGCTATGACATATTCCTTGACGACGTAGTGCTTCCAGAACTACTGGTATCTTCACCGAGTCGAAAGCCTTTTCGCAATCTATGAAACGATATAGAGGGGTTTGTTGTATTCAGCGGATTTCTCGATTACTTGATTCATCGCACGCAGGTGGTCCGTGGTAGAGTATCCTTTTCTGAACCCTGCTTGCTCTCGGTTGATTAAAATCAAGTGTGGCCCATATTCTGTTTGAGATAACCTTTGTGAACATTTCTAAAGTGCTGAGAGTAGACTGATCGGACTGTAGTTCCTCAAGTCCGTTACATCTCCCTTCTTACGTAATAATAGAATATTTGCGTTTTTCCAGCTGACTGGTATATTTGAAGTTTTGAGGTATTGTGCGTATAGTGTCGCGAGCTTTCCAGTTAGGAAGTCTCCGCCATCTTTGATCAAGTCGACGGTTATGCCGTCTTCTCCAGCCGCTTTTCCGCGGGACATGCCCTTAATTGCTTCAACCTCGTCCGCAGTAACGCATGGGATTTCGTAGTCCTGATCGACATCTAATACACTCATGGCGGGGAGACTCAATGCTGAAGGAGAAGCTCAATGCTGAAGGAGCAGCGAGGTCGCTTGCGCGCGCGTACCGTCGACGCTCTCTACTCAGCACACGACATGTGTAGCTAGTTTGCAATGCAACGGGAATTTATGTCCCCCGGCATTCTGCGTGGAGTACGTGAAAGGTAGGTTGTCAAAGGGAGGGAGTTGGTGCGCGCGTTCCGGCAACGCTCTTCTATTAGCAGACGACATGTGTTGTCAATTTGCAATGGTTCGAGCTGTCTTTAACGAGCTGCTTCTGTGGGCTACCAGGCTGCGACACGCATAGCCGTGTGGACTGAGGCGCTCCGTACATTTCGTTCGCGGCCAGCGCTGCTACCCTCTTCCTCTTTTTTTCTTTTTTTTTGTCCTAGAGCCCCGTCACGCATTTGAATGGTTTGGTCTTCTCTTTCGTTGGTACTCCGACCAGAACAAGGATTGCCGTCTAGTATAGTGCCTCTCGCAAAAAGAAAGGAAAGAAAAATTGGCAGATCCCACGTGCAGTGGGAATCAAGGAAATGCGAAGCACGCATAAGGAACGTAAAATGGATTTGCATTGCTGTCTCGCTATACCGAGTTTGGTACATATGAAGTTAACGAAACGGCCTCAAGAACACCAAGACTGTGGCCATACCGCTCATACACGCATGTCATGATTCTAACGTTATGACTTTTCATTTACGTTCGTCATGCAGTCGTGTTGTGCCATAGCAATTTTGGTATACATCCCTTTAAGGAAACGAGTGGCATGTAGATCATGCCGCTAATGACATGCATGCCACGATTTTTATGTTATGACCTGTCATTTATGATCGTCATGCAGTCATGTTCTGCTAAACCAATTTTCGTATAGGCTCCGTGCAGTCGAGTTTTCCATGTGCGACATCAGCGCCAGAATGCACTGCCTGGCGGAGAGAAGAAGCAAAATTGGGCAGACTGTGACAGGAAAATACGCGAACGCGATGCGCGTCTCCAACTGTATAGCAGCAGCGACCGCCCGTCCCACCTTCTTTCGTTTTATTTCCTTTGAGACGAGCGCTCCAAACCTGCGGCAAACTGTTCCAAAGGGCGACGCCGCGAGCGTTCGTGTGGTTCGCAGCACGCCCGCAAAGCAGCGAAGAAACGCGCGCGTCGCTGTCGCCTCGGTTTCCACCGTGCGCGACTGAGCCGTCGGACGAGAGCTACGTAGCGCCCTCTCGTCAGTAGACGGAGCCCATACATCCCATTGACGAATGGGCAGCATAGCGCCAGGACCATGGCATGTAACTCATGCCGGTCATGACACGCGTGTCATGATTCTAATGTTATGACCTGTCATTTACGTTCGTCATGCTGTCGTGTTGTGCCATAGCAACTTTGGTATACATCCCATTAACGAAACGCCTGGCATGTAAATCATGCCGCCCATGACAAGCATGTTATGCATTTCATGTTATGACCTGTCATTTATGTTCGTCATGCAGTCATATTGTTGCATACCAATTTTCCTACACATCCCACTAACGAAACGGCCAGGAGAGCACCAAGACCGTGGCATGTAAATCATGTCGCTCATGACATGCATGTCATGATTTTCATGTTATGACTTGTCATTTACGTTCATGATGCAGTCGTCTTGTGGCATGCCAATTTTCGTATACATCCAGTTAACGAAACGCGTGGCATGTAAATCATGTTGCCCATGACATGCATATCATGATTTTCATGTTGTGACCTGTCAGTCATGTTCGCCGTAAAGTCATGTCGTGGCATACCAATTTTCGTATAGATCCCATTAACGAAACGGCCAGGAGAGCACAAAGACCGTGGCGTGTAAATCATTACATACATGTCATGATTTTCGTGTTATGACCTGTCATTTATGTTTGTGATGCAGTCATGTTGTGGCATGCCAATTTGCGTATACGTCCCATTAACGAAACGCGTGGCATGTAAATCATGTCATTCATGACATGCATGTCATGATTTTCATGTCATGACCTGCCATTTATGTTCGTCAGGCAGTCATCTTGTGCCATACCAATGTTCGCATACATCCCATTAGCGAAACAGCCAGGAGAACACCAAGACCGTGACATGTAAATCATGTCGCTCATGACATGCATGTCATGATTTTCATGTTATGACCTGTCATTTACGTTCGTCAGGCAGTCATGTCGTGGCATACCAATTTTTGTATACATCCCATTAGCGAAACGGCCAGGAGAGCACCAAGACCGTGGCATGTAAATCATGCCGCTCATGACATGCATATCATGATTTTCATGATATGACCTGTCATTTATGTTCGTCGTGTAGTCATGATGTGCCATACAAATTTTCGTAAACATCCGACAAGCGAAACAGCCAGGAGAGCACAAAATCGTAGGTGGCTAGATAGATAGATAGACAGATAGATAGATACGCTCAAACTCGCCGAAGTTCGCTAAGAAATGCTTCGCATTTAAAAGAAGAAAAACTTATTAAAAACGAACTGCGTGCCTCTTGCATGCGCCTCCCGGCCTAGACGCCGCACGAAGGAGTTGAGGTACCGGATAACAAAACCCACTCAAAGGCGTCCTGCTGTTTTCTTTCATGTCGTGTCTTTCTTTCTTTCTTTCTTTCTTTCTTTCTTTCTTTTTGGTTTGTAACAGAATCTTTCAAAACGAGTTGGAACCGTATTAGCCTTCATTTTTTAAAAATAAATAAATGGACGTGCATTGTCGACGCTTCCTGGCACCGGCCCCGCGTTTTCTCCCTTAGTATAAGTAGGATTAACGGAAATAAACAGATATATATATAAAAAAAAAAACTTATCGAAAGGGGAGCTCGTGTCATGGGAGAAGTGCGCGCATGTGGTGTTTGGTGCTGTGGCGAAGGCGCAGTGGAAAGAGCGGGCACGAAGAAGGGCGGGTTCAGCGTGCGAGGCGATGACGAAGACGACGACGAGAGGTTGCGGCACACGGCCGCAAGGAGAAAAGATGAGCGTGGCACGTGGAGCGGGGCGCGAGGCGCCATGTAGGCAGAAGCGAGGCGGCGTTCAACCAGCGCGGACGTGGCACGGGAGCTCTCCACCAGGACCACGGTCGAGGCGTAGTCCCGAGTGCCTGGCGGCCGCCAAGAGTCGAAGTGTATGGCTTCGCTTGGCACCGAGCTCCCAATGCTGTCCACGGATCGCCTGACCAGCCGCCTGTGCGACCGACAGCACCGTCGGGTGTAGACCCGAGTGCTGCCCTCTTTCTCGGAGCCCCGAGCGGCGACGCAACGCTTGTCGCGACGCCGGTGCCCGACGTCCTCCTCGTCCGCGTCCCTCACCCGCACCGGTGCCGGCCACCTTTCGTCGACCAGGCACAGCGACGACCGTGAGCTCGCGCCGACTCTTCCCTCCTGTGACTCACCCCTCCTGAGCCCATCATCTTTGGTGAGACTGTTGCCTAGCTGTGTGGACTCGCGCGCGCGTTCTTTTTTCCATGTTCGAGTGTGTTTCTTTTCCAATAGTATCGTTTGTCGTTCTGTGTTCGTGTTCGTTTGTGTTTTCATAAAGTCTTCACGGAAAACAGCCTCGCCATCTTTCTGAACGCGTTGCCGTCGTCAGACGCAACGTGCGTTCTCATCTAATTCTCAAAGAACCCCATTACACCTAGCACTTTCCATATTACTGCTTCTTACATGTCACGCATGTGTGCATCGCTCTCATATAATGCATTCGTTTCGTTTTTCTGTGCTTCTTATTGCTGTCGTGCCCTTCTTCTCACATGTGATGTCTTTTCTTTTGTCTCAGAACTGTGTCCTGACAGGCTAATTTACCTTTTAGCTGGCATTTTAGCTCCTCCTATCCAGAACATTTTCTACAGGAAAAAAATCTCAAGCAATGAGAGGAAAGCCTCGAACACCACGAAGACACAAGTGCTAATACATTTCTTTACCATTAGCCGCTAAATCCAAATTGGCATTTTTGCTTGCGCAGTCACTCGCGAATTTTTGTAGAACTAAATATATTGCACTAATAAAGAACGCACCTACAACTATCTTGCCCTTTTTGTGAATTGCACTTAAAATTATTATTTTTTTTAATTTTGCGTTGCACGTTGCTGTTGCCCTGACGGACCACCACGCTATTGCTATTGAAATCACACAAGGAAAGCAGGGCTTCTTTGCTTCCTTGGTGTCGTCCTATTATCTCACCTACACTGTCATTTTCTAAAATGATTAACAGACTAGGCCTTGAGCATGTCTCAACAAAAGAATACGCGTGTTACTATGCACATTTCTTCGGCAGTTATTCTCTTCTTCCTCTGCTGTGCATTCCATTACCTACTGTCACGTGCTTCCTCCGCAAGAAGCTAACTCGCCCAGCGATAAATATACCTCATGTCTCTTTTGCAACGTTTGTACTGAGTTCGGCCGACGTCTGACTATTTTCTGCGATCGCGCCTTGCGACAACACGAGCGCGAAAAGCGATACTAAATTCGTACTAGGATGTGCCGCCAAGCTCCTTCGATCTACGACTTACCCAGTAGAGTTGCGTTGTCCTCGTTGAAGTGTGCAGCGTTGGGATCAACTGAATTTCCGGAACGCCCTAGCTGGCTAGCTCAAACGCCAACCACAATGAATTCTGCACGCGACACCATGAAAAGCTGTGCCGTTGCTGAAAAAAATATAAGAAGAAGAAATCATTCTGCACGCATTTGATGATGATGATGATGATCCTTCAAATATGGCGCATACCCACTACGGGGGATTGGCCATTGAAAGCGAAGCTTCCTTTTCCTTTATGTCTGGCATTTTATTATCAATGCAGATGTTTCCGCATATTTATTATTAAATGGAAAACATTTTGCAATGAACGCGGTGGCATTACCTTTGTACAAGGTTGGCTGGGGCTGGTGGTTGATTATCATCATGATGATCAGGCCTTCTTTTTGAGAATGAACGATGCGTATATATGACGGAAAGGCCGCAGAACGGGTCGCGTGATTTAAAGAACCAATATTGGGAAATATATACGTATATATAAAGGTAAATGTATAGTTAATTACGTTAAACATGCGCACTTAATAAAGCAGGCTAGTGCTTTTGTATAATTCAAAATATGTGCAGTTATTCTTCATTGCACGTACGCGTAGAAAACAATAAATGTTTCAATATACACAGACACCGCTACCCAAGGTCACACTCGAGAGCAGAACAATGTGTCTTGTATTAGCAAGTTACCTTTTCTCACAATTCCAAAAGCACCATTCTCGTGGCGAGAGAGCGATTAGTCAGATAGAAAACGCACAATGAGAAACGTGGCGACGCCGCCTTGACGTCGCGGATATTGAAGGCGCCTGTTATGGCATACAAGATTATTTTCCGTTAAAAGCGAATCCGATTAGGTTGTAGGGGCCGCACATTTACGTAGTAAGTTTCACGACATTTCATAGGCATGTGGCCTAAATACGGGGAAAAGAATAGGGCCTACATCGCGATACTGAGGTTTTGGCGCAAATTTCAAAACTAAAACTTTGACTTTTTCTATTACTGAACCTATAATGGCGGTAGCAGCGACAATGGTGCTCTCAATCAGCCAGTATGAACCAAATTAGTGTTTCACTTTAGTGTCACACGATGTGAAGTGTTTGGACGACGTAATATCGTGAAGGCCGAGACTGCTCAACTCGTGTCTGTATACCAAGACCATGGAGGGGGGAAATAAACCAAGGAGGCGATGCCTCCTGGTTGAGATTCGGCCAACATAGTTCTCGAACCACCGGGCGTCACACGATTCCTCGGCGACCCAACGATAGAGAAATACTACGTAAAGAGTGACCACAAGGGCCGTTTCGCGGCCGAGCAATTGAGGGTCTGACCACCCGCCAGATGACGTAGTGATGGCCGCTTCCACCTTGCTCCAAAGATGGACAGCTTATCATCCCTCCAGTGGGCTGCATCGGCATGTTACATATTTCTCTATGACGTCCCTTCTGTGGCGTCCCGTCGGTCCCATCTCCATAGAAACGTTGACGCTGCGCCAGCTGGGGCGCGATCGGAGATGGTATTTTTGCGAAAGTGTTCGGAATCGCCGCACGCGATTGGCCAGCGCTGCTCCGGTGTCGTCATCCGCGGGGCGTGCCTACGGAACACCTACCTATAACCAAATTAGAGAAGAGAAACTGTACCTTTGACAGTGCAACGAAAAATACGGGTAGCGGTGGCGTCCTAAACTAAAATATAAGGTCAAAAGATGGTGCTGCATGTACTATCATCATCATTGTTTAGATGTAATATGGCAGCTTTGTTTCTGGCGCCTACGCCTTTTGGCCTTAATGAGAGCCCCTAGCAGGAAAATTTCAAACTAAAATATGGGGTTAGGTTAGTAGTTCCACTCTACGCGCAACTTGATGGAACGCGCCGCGGTTGGTTTTTTTTTTTTGCCACCTGTAGCGACTTGTGGAACGTCGAGCCTTCCGGGGCCCCGAGATTTCAGTGTCGTCAAATTGACGTCAATTCCCTGTCAATCATTTTCAAACCAAGCGTGTCGTCTGCTATGCGGAGAACGATGCCTGAGGCCGATCGCTCAGCGAACGATTTACGAACAGTTTGCGAACAGCGCGCGCGGCAGCGGCTCCGCTTGGATTGAAACGGCGGCTGCGGCTGCGGAATGGCGCTTCACAGAGGGTAATCGCGGTCCACTTGGGTGCTGAGTCCTCGCATTGTCGTCGCTGAAATAGGACGCGGAGCAGCTGAAGGTTCTCGATGTATTTGGGGATTTGACAGAAAGTGAATTCCGGCGTCACTTTCGCCTGTCGAAGCGAACAGTACGTTGGCTGTGCGCCGAACTTGATCCCGAGAGAGAGAGAACAACTTTATTTTTGGAAAACAAAAGAAATCCTCGCCGCCGCCGCCTCTGCTCGTCTGATAGCCTGGAGTTGTTTCTCCAGGCTTGAGTCGCGGAGAACGGTGTCCCACGCTCCAGGCGAGGGAGTGGTCAGGAGATCGGAAATCGGGTGCCAAAGAGCGCGTTTAATTTCGACGGAGAGGAAAGAGCTCTGCATGTTGAGGATCTTTGCTGCTGGAAGTTTCCAGCGCGCTGTCGGTAGTGAAGAGTTTGTCGGGCTTTCACAGTCGGGGTGCACCTCCAAAAATACGAGAAGGAGCTCCCTCTGTCTCTGAGCACCCGCGGGCCGAGATGCGCGTTTTTCTGCGAGCACATGGCAGCAGCAGACGGGGAGACGAAATTTAGATATGACGCTACTTACGCACACGCTTCTTGTATTTCGCGCCCGCGACACCGCTTAGCGAACCTGCAGAGAAAGATATTGATGCTGCGTGTTTACGTCTGAGAAGAAGAAAGCACCGTTTTTAAAAGGAGCAGCTTTCTTAATTTCACGGGAGAAACATTTTGACTTTGAGAAGCAGACGACAAACGCAGTAACGTCATCATACGAGGAGCGCGCCGCTTCCCCATTGGCCGCGCCGGCCACGCTCCTCCCGTTCTCAAAGCATTGCTCAAAGCTATCGCGGACCACCTACTTTTCGACGTCAGTGTTCTGAAAGCGTTCTCGAGCGAACAGCCGATCTCGGACAGCCCCCCTGCTCCCGGTCATGTTCCGCTGGTTACGCCCACCTCGCAGCTGCTTTCAACACAACACGCCGGTTCGCTGCTGCGGTAAGTTGCTTCCTATTGTCTGCGAAATTAATTTGCAGTTTCTTGCGTTCAACATCTTTAAAGAGCTGTTTATAGGTGCTGGTGGAGTATATTTTGCGTGCGTGGCATACAATATGTGCTTCAGCGCCCGCCGGGGCTTGTTCGTAAGCGTGGGTTGTACTTGACGTTGCCATCATTGCTAAACCATTCTTGATGTAGCTCTCACGGATGTTTTAGACCACATAGATGAAGCGCCTCTGCGCGCTTTTAAAGACGACAGTCTTTCTTGGGGAACTTCAACGCAAAAATTTTGGTCTGTATGTGTGTGTGTGTGTCTGTCCTGCTCCGAAAGGTTAACCCCATCCTAAACGACCGCCCATCTTGCGACCACCCAGTTGCGTTCATACTTGTGATCACAGTCGACCAAAAAGCAAATATTACGCATATCTGAGGCACAACCTCAATACGTAAGTATTACACGGTGTGTTCCTTTAGTAGAAAATACATAGCTGCGTAATTCTAAAGACCCTAGTGCTTGTTACGATGCGCAAAAGTCGACGTTTCCTACGCAGTTCTGCGTACTACGCAAGCTTCTTGCGTTTCCCGATATAATGGCCAGATGGCGCCCATATCTCACGCTCGTGCCGAACGGGTAGCACAAGGCAGCGGAACGGCCGCCCGCAACTCCTACCGGTCCCTTTCTCTCCTCGCGTCTCTTCGTTTTCCCTCTCGCTTGCGCGACTCCACGGGGAAATAGAAACACGCGAACCGGGACTCATGTAGTACGGCCGGTAGAAGACTATCGTCTTTCGACGACATTTGCAGCGAAGCACGGAGATACGCGGCCTTTTCTTTTGTGTTGTTTTTGACTTGGTGTTCCGCGTTTTACCATTCATACTTCTTGCTCCTCTTTGTAATGTTATGCACACCATCAAGTGTGTGATGAGGCACGTTTTCTTTTTTGTGCGATTTCCCATGTAAACAATAAAAAATGAAAGATCTTGTACCGTGCCACCACGGCTTCCTGTTGTGTGTAATTCAGAAAAGTGGTTTAGGCTAAACAGTGAAAGAAATTACCACAACGACAGCTCTGATCGCATAATTTTATGCTGTTCGCATAAGAAAATTTCGTTTGGCATGAATAAGGATCTTGTTGATTTTTTTTTCAGTAGAAAGGTTGCAATCCGGTAGTTTATACGTGTGTATATGCTAAAAATGCAACATTGAAGCTTCATTAAAGGCGACGTAGTTGAACATTTCAAAAGCAAGGTAAACCAGTATGAAAAGCGCTGCTGTGAAAACCGAAACCAAGACAGAGCTAAGCCAGGCCTCCCAAATCTTGGGAGAGAGTAATGCCGGTGTCACTAGCCGCTAGTCGCGCTGGTATCACCTGGGCCGCAGGGCCCTACGGCGGTGTCCGCTCTTTAGCTAGGTATGTTTCTCTATGACCCAACCTCGACTTATGCTCGGTGCCGCATGGGGACTAGGCCTGCATAGTTGACGGACGGCTCGAGGTTGTTCGGACGCGGTGACCTTCAGTGGCGCTTGACCATACTAAAACCCCTAGATCTCCGTAAAGTACCGCTAAACTTAGCACTCGCCGCCGCGTACGCGATCTTCTCTCACCCTGCTCGCCCCCTTCGCGTCCTCCCGTTCTCCGCCTTTTCTGCACGACGCCTTTTGCATGGTCCGAGTGCGCATGCGTCGGGTAACAACGACAGGGATGGGTAACGACGACAAGTTGGGTAACGACGACAGGGATGCGCAGAAGCAGAGGCCCGGCAATACGCATGATCACTCAGAGCATCGCAATAAAGAAAACTAACCCGGCTAGGCAGAGTGTGCCAGTGCGTCGCCTGTTGTATTCATTCGACAGCGTGAATATAGCAACGCATATGAGCGATGGAGTTGAAGGAGTTGAAGTGTGATTCAACTCCTTAAACATTAGATCGTGCACATACACGTCATCCCCGAATTATTCGTCGATCGTTCTTGTAAGGTTACACCGCGATTCACTTCCTCCGATGAATTCTTCCAGCTGCTTCTCGTTGGATCCTGGTCTCGCTGTACATGCGTTCGTGACGGATCTTCTTTTCGCTGTTGCAGTTCACAAAACCTGTGAGGCCTCCCAGAAGTGGGTACACCGTTTTAAATTGAAAATAAGTGCGGAGCTCACAATGTGTGTAGCTGCCCGACCATGTTGTGCTACAGAGAAACGCTGCTGTACCAGACGACAGATTCGGCGCGACGCCGTACAGGCACGTGTCCGCGAGAGGGCGCCACACATGCAAAAGGTGGATTGTTCTCCTTCGTGGTTGCCCTTAGAGAAGCGCGGATCTTGGGTATTGCTGCTATTTTAACACGAAAGTGTTTTATGCCGGGGTCCACCAAGAAATCTGTGACATAGTCTATTTCAGGAGTTCCGTGCAGCAGGGCCAAGGCTACGAGGCCATCGAGCGCAGAATTCTTCCGCGGAGAGACGAAATGCCATTGTTCAGACACGCATATCCCGCTTCGTCTTCCTCCTTCCAGGGCTGCAGGTGCCACTGCAGCGTCCGCCAATGGCAGATGACAAGCCGCGGAAGGACACGTTTAACATGTTTCCGCCCTCCGGATTGGCCGAAGAAGGCTGTAGCTTCCACAGTGCTGCACGAAACTTCTGAAACAGACTATACTTCCGTAACGGAAGTGGATATTAGAAAAAAATTTACACACATTCACAATGAAAAAGTTCCACCCAAGTGGACACGAACCCACCTTCACCCGGGATTTGACGAAAGGAGCTGGAAGCTCTAGCAATAAACCACTGCACTTTTTTTTTTCTTTATTTCCTCTTTTTCTCACAAAATACACATTGGACAAAAATTCATGGCTCTGAATTCATCATTGGGACACACACTCTTTTCTGTACATTCTAAAAACCAGGAGTAAGTAAGTACTTACTTACTAAAACAGGACTTACAACTTGTCCTGCGCTGTAGTGTTAGTAATACTTCGCCGTTAGTAATTTATCCATCACAGGTAACCAATCAGGTGGCTCAGGAAGTTCACGCAATACACTTCTCACGTACAACAGATATTCATGTAGGTATACCTTAGCCGGTTTTGCGTCTTCGTGTTCATTTCTTATATCCATTCGAGTTTTCCATACACTGTGCATAGTTATCAGCATTATCAGGTCACATGGCACGCCCTCGGTTTCTTCACATGGCAAGTAGCGAATTCCAAAAGGCGTGAGCTGAAAGTCTTTCTTTATCGTCCTTTCAAGGACGTCCCACAAGAACACAGAATCGGAGCAGTCCAGAAAGATGTGTTCAATTGTTTCAGCCTTCCTACATATCATACAGTTAACGCCCCATGGAAAATAAAACCCTTTGTCTCTCAGCAGTGGTTTAACCGGGAGCGGGCCGGTGTGTAACATAAAAAAGAATGTCTTAGTTGATGATCTGATAGGCATTCTATTCACTCTTTTAAGCACGTCCCTTTCTCGTCCTAAAACATATATTGCACGGTATAAAGGTACAGGGCACATAATATCAACTAAATCCTTATACAGTTGTTTCTTTGTTACCAAGGACAAATAATCAAAAGAAAAATGCACTACAAGGAACTGAAAAGCATACACAACTTCTTTTAAAAAACCTTTCAATGCTCTCCTCTGCGAGCTGTATGCCGATACAATGTAGCCTGGTAACTCGTCGCGCAGTCGTACTTGTATAACAGCGCGTAGGAACCCATCACTTTGATCTCTCAAATAAAAGAAACGCAAAACAATCTGTTTGAGGAACAAATGCGACAAACCAAGTCCCCCTTTCTTTACCTTGCGGAAAAGATTGAGTCTGCTAGTACGTTCCCAAGTAGATCTCCATATAAATACGGCAAATATTCGATGCAACTTTTGTACACACACTCGCGACATAGATAATACCTGCAGCATATAAAACACTTTCGCAACAAGAAACACATTGCAAACCGCAGCGCGCGCAAACATGGAAAGCTCACACCCACCCCATTTAGTCGTTTTGGTCCTAATCTCTTCAGTTTCGGCGGCCCATTGCTCGGTGGCTTCCTGATAATATTGCAGAGGAACGCCGAGATACTTGGACGGCATATTTGTAAATTTGATCCCTTGTATTTGTGCTGGTTTTGCACTCCATTCACCGTGCCAGAAACCTAGACACTTGTGCCAACTAATCGCACTTCCGGTGAGTCTACAAAAGGTTCGTGCATCCCCTATAGCCTCCACTATACTCTTCTCATTTTCACAAAATATCGCGATATCATCAGCGTACGCTAGGACTTTTACTTCCGTTGACAAAAACTGATACCCTGCTATTTTTGTATTATTCAACACTTTCAAACACAAGGGTTCTAAGTAGATTGCAAACAACAGAGCTGAGCAAGGGCAACCTTGACGCACGCTAGATTTCACAGCTATGTCCGGGGTAAGTCTTTTGTTAATTACTAGTCTGGTAGAGCAATTCTTGTATGCCATTTTCACTCCATCTCTTATTACAGTCCCCACACTAACGTGATCCAGTATCGCAAATAGTATTTCGTGGCTTACTCTGTCAAATGCTTTTTCTATGTCTAATTGTATCATTGCTATTCGTCCATAGGACGCATCACAACACTCCAAAATTGTTCTTGCCGTATGAATATTAGTGAAGATGCTCCTACCTTTTATTCCACAAGTTTGGTGTGAACCAACAACGCTCGTAATCACTGTTTGAAGTCTTTTGGCCAAAACCTTCATAAATACCTTGTAGTCTACATTCGTGAGACTTATAGGCCTATAGTTTTCCACCGACTGCAACTTCTCAGCATCATCATTCTTCGGGATGAGTATAACGTGACTTGCTCTAAACGATGGAGGCAATTGCTTTAGATCGTATGCTTCTATTAACACGCGGTGTAGTATCTCCGATATCTCAGTCTTGAAAGTTTTATAAAATCCTGCCCCTATGCCATCGGGCCCAGGCGACTTACCCGTCCGAAGGTCATCAATTGCTTGCCCAACTTCTTCTATCGTTATCGGCGTCTCAAGACTTTCCCTAACGTCATCATCCAGCGTTGGCATCAGTGATAAAAACTCTCTTATATATTCATCTTGCACTTCCATTTCTATACCCAGTAATGTTCGATATCTTTCTAGGAATGCGTTTTCGATAAAATCCTGCTCTGTTGATAGCACACCCTCATAGCGTATTTCTTTAATCTCATTTTTCATTGCATAACGCTTTTCCTCTGCAAGCGCACGTTTTGTGGGCACTTCGCCCATCATGAAGCGTTCCGCACGTCCTCTTATCACTGCACCCATATATCGTTCTTCAGCGATGCGTTCCATCTGTCTTTTAACATCTTTGATTTCGTTACTGAATAATCCGGGTATTGTGCTGTCGGCATTTAGTAAGTAATCGAGCGTACACTGTAATTCTTTCTCTTTTTGTTTTTCCTTATATCGTACGATTCCTGCTCTCTCGATCGCATACATTTTGACATCATTTTTAAATTGCTCCCAAACGGCTATAATGCTCGTGTTCTCAATGGAGAGAGCGTCCCTAGCTTTCTGGCTCACAACTTTCACGAAGGTCTCATCTTTCAAGAGTTTTTCGTTTAACTTCCATAATTCCCCGTTAAACTTCATATTTTTCTTTTTTTTGCCAATTTCGACCGTGACTAGACTGTGGTCGCTGTAGCTGACATGCTTCACAGCATAATTGGCGCATAAAGGTACGATATTTTCAGCCACATAAATGCGGTCCAGTCTAGCATGGCTTTGTTGCTGAAAATGCGTAAACTGCACATAGTTGCTACGGAGAACATCACCAACGTCTACTAATGCACACTCTTCAGCTATTTCACTAAGCCGCAGGGCACTTTTATCACGTACTGGTACACCCTTAACACTATCCTCAGGCATACAGACACAATTGAAATCGCCAAGCAAAATAACGACTCTGTCGCATTTTAAGAAGGTGGCTACATAATCAAAAAAACACTTTCTATGGGACGCAACGTTTGGCGCGTACACACAAACAATTCGCCATTTTTCCCCAAATACAGACATATCACAAAGTACTAATCGTCCGTCGTCAGAAGTCACGACCCTCTCTAAAATTATACTGCTAGAACGTTTTAAAAATAGAATGCACCCTCCAGACCTCCCAACGGCATGGCACACACATACGTCATAATTAGCATTAAACATATTTACCATGCGGTCCGCTTGCTCCTCACTCTCAATCTTCGATTCTTGCAGGGCTAATATGTCTATTTCATCTTCGATGAGTATTCTCTTTACCTGCGCTTGCCTTTTTTTCGCTGATAAGCCTCGTATATTCAAAGTGGCTATCTTTAGTGCAATTGCCGAATTCGAAGAACCAGAAAGTGATGAGACAAGCCCCCCACATCGCGACTCGTACATATTGCCGGGTGACAGACTCACATCTAGCCGCTCTTCTTGAATTGGCCTAGCCATCTCTGGCCAGGCAAAGGCGTCTCCTCTTGCAGCGCACATCTTTAAACTCTGCACGTCTGCCCCCAGGCCAGTCGGGAAGTCTCAAGAGTCCACGTAACCGCTAAGGCGGATCTGCTGGCATTGTCTTCGCTGCTGGTGGTGTCGCCCTCCTATCAGGCGGCACCTTGGGTTGTATCTTGAGGGTCGGACGTCTGGTGAACTGCGCCTTTGGGAGTGGTTCGCCAGCAGAAGCTTCCGACTTGCCGTTTTCTTCGGATACTTCAAGCTGTCTCTTTCCGACCGCTGGAGTAGCACTTTCTTCGCATTCCATGTCAAGACCATCCTTAGCTGGTCCGCCCGCACAGGCCTCTGTGGTAGCCTGGACAATGTTTTCCCTCTTGGCATCTTCCTCCCTTGCATCAGGTGCCTTTATGCTGGCAGCGAGTACAGCTGCGCCGTCGCCTTTTTCCTGGCTGTCACCGGAAGCTTCCGTCTGTTGCTTTCCACCAGTTTTCGCCGAATACCCGCCTTCCTTGGCGGTCGCCTCCGCATCAGCCTGGTCCATGTAGTGTTCTTCCATGGCTTCATTTCCTCCGGGGCCCGTCACGTTAGCGTAACTGCGCACGCACTGGGTCTCGTCGTGACCGAAGCGACGGCAGAGCCCGCAGCGTGGTACTCGGCACTCGCGCCGTATGTGCCCGGTGCCGCGGCACCGGAGGCAGAGCGGTGGTCTGCCTGGGACGTGCACGAGTGCGTGGTCTTCTCCAACACGAAGTTGATGCGGCAAGTCTTCCACGGTGTATCCCGCCTTCAAGCGCAAGGACACCAGACGCGTGTGAGACCCTTTGTCCGCACAGCCTTGCACACGCCATTTTTCCCGGGAAATTTCGGTCACAGTACCGAAGGGCAAGAGGGCGGTTCTCACAACTTCATCCGGGGTTGTGTGCAAAAGCCAGTATAGCTTCATCCTGACATCTTGATTACAAGGGTCTATCACGACACACTTGTGATCTTTAACGCTTAAGGCTTTGGTGGACAGCATCTTCTTTTTTCCGTTTTCATCCTTGAACGTAATCGCCCATACGTGATTCATTTGATAGGCACCTAGGGCCATCACTTCCGGCATAAGCTGCAGGCGGCTTAAAGCATCGCGGAAATGCTCAACTCGATAAGGTCGCGCCTTCACGTCAGCGTGTAAAAAAACGGTTGTTGTTACGGTCGTACCTGTAGGCAGTTGTGGCAAAATAAGCTGGTATTCCTGCGTCGGCGTATCCATGAACCTGGTACCGCGACCCAGCTGGGCCGCTAAATCCGCCCCTTTCGAGGAGCACGACATTCCGCGTCCGCTCACTACGGTGGCCGGAAGTGGAATTCAATAAACCACTGCACCATCGCGCATATACGGAACAGATGCACCTTTTATGTTCACGACAGCATTACAAGTTTCATTTCACTGTCATCCGGTTACAGTTAAGGTGTTTAATACGGAGAACTATAGCGTTTAAAGCGTTATCAAGCAAAAATCCTTTAAATTAACATCGCCTTCCTTATACTGCACTCTTGCATCGCTTAGGTTCGCTCTTGTGGTACCGCCATCTAGAAACGATAACTGGAGCAAAGCAGATTGTCGTAACGCCACCTAGAAAAAAAGGCCTTCGCACGCCGGTGTGACATCACGCTACCCAGGCAGCACGCCAACACAGGACTGATGTAGGCGTGAAGTCGGCCAAAGTCGGCAGCGATATCGGGCCTAAGTCGGCAAATCGCGCTCGCGCTACTTTCACCCGCATCTGCCCGATGATGGCCAGCCAGAATGCCTCCACTGTGGCGAAGGCACCATGGGTCGAACTTGGCCAGCCAGCGTGGGCGAAATTTGGCCAGCCAGAATGGGTCGGATTTGGCCAGGTAGCATTGGCCGATGTTGCGGGCATTCAGGTTTTTTTGGTGTGTTGTCGGCCCCGCCGACATCGGGAAACCCCTTGCGCGACAGTTAACAGCCAATATGGTGTTTCTAGTGTTTACCCCACGTGTGTCGCGCCGTTTCGATTGCAAAAATTTTTATTTTTGTGTTTTCACATTTCGAAGGGCTATGAAGGCCTTTTCGAAGGACCAACAATAGTTTGTGCAAATGTGCCTCTCATGCATACGCGAAAGCTTTATTAGCACAGTAATAAGTGGGGCTAAGTGGATCCTCTGTACTTTCTATTACTGCGTTCTAAACAAAACAAATAACACAACAAGAGAGGTTTATAGGGAAAAGCACTATTTCATTTATTTTGTGAACTCTGCATTGATAATATGCTATCCTCGTGTTGCACCGTCATAGTGGAAAAGCTTCGGCAAGGGTGGAACCTGCAGGAAAAGGCGTGAAAAGTTAGCACAGCTGTGGAGCACATCAGCACTGTAGTTATAATTGTATGCAACTTATGTGCGACTCATGAACAAACGCGGAAATTCAAGAAATGTCAGAAACATCTCATAATCGGGCACTACTTCATAAAATAACAACAGAAAGTTGTCCTTTTAACTATATAATGAATCTATGTTCAATATTCAACCCCCAGATCTTGGCTTCGTGTCGCTTTAGATACCCAAGGGAAAAAGAAAAGAAACATGAGTAAAGGTTCTGTTGCAAAGCAGTTTTAAAAGTGGCGCATGAGTTGAAACAGGTGCATTTTTCATTTTAATAAATTTCATATTTTTGGCATACATCGAAAAGGAAAACATGTAGACGTGAGCGAACACGACACACGCCATGGATGGGGTCTTTAGGCAAAAATGTCCTTAAATGAGAGCTGCAAGGTGCATTATGAGCAGATATTAGAGGAAGAACATCTTTTCAAGGCTACTTTAAAAATGCCATCGCGTGCCGAACTGCCGCACGTGTCCAACACCAAGGAGCGCGTGCTCGGTATCACGTTACCTTTAAAAATACGGGCAAGAAAAAAATGTTACGAGAACTACAAGTCACCACACAATGGGTGTTCGATACAAGCACAGGATTAACTATATGAAGTAAAATTGCTTTCGGACAACGTGCGTAGGCTCTTTATTCGAAAATATAGAGCCTACGCACCTCACGACACAAAAATATATAAAGGTGGAACCGGTGGTTTAACATCGCAACAAAAAGTGCCAGGCCCCATTCTGAAAACTGGCCAGCAACTTATCGAATTTCGGCGTCCGCTGTGCACTCTTCAGCTGTGTGTCAGCAATACAAATCCGGCGACGGCACTGTAGTCTCGCCAAAAGGCGCAGGCTTGTGTTCATATGCAACCGATGTCACAGTTGTGATGCGCGTTGTCTTAGGAGGTACACTGGCCAAGGAATCGAATCGCGCAATCAACTTGATGATCGATAAAGTGGTACATGCGCCAACACGTGCAGACAGACTGCGTGCAGCCGTTGAAATTCGTACACCTTGCATGTCGGTAGCAATGCAGCCGCGACGAGAGAATGCAGCCGCGCGGAAAGTTCCCCGATAACTGCGCGGTCTCCCCCTCCGAAGGGCCACCCCACCAATGCCACCAAAAACAGGTTCAGAACGACATTCTGCAAACTGTAGGTGCGCACAATGGACGTGCATAGAGGGGGCCGTGACGAGGGTGGTCAGTTCGGGAAGGGACGCGGGTCCCCCCCACTTTCACACACTTTTTTTATTTTCAGTTGCTGCTAGCTTAGCATGTGCTAGGCTATGCTTCTTCTTTCTTTTTTTGTGGTTGTCGCAAAACGTGGAAGAGAGCATTTCTGCGGGGCAAACATTTATGCACAATGGCGGGGACACCCGCCGGGACTGCATTTGTTAAGTGCAGCCTGGTGCAGCCTATGGAGTATGCTGGTATGCATGTGTTCTCTTGCCAGCTACTTGTAACACAGGATTTCGCAGAGGCTGAACCACCCACTCTAGCTCAAAACGCGAGCGAAATGCTGCACTGAACGCAACAAACGTAGCGAGGACGCACGGCGCCGCCATTCTGCTTGAATTTCTGCCATTTTCTGCAGCACTGGAAAGACATGCACGTGCTGCCTTTCCGCACGACAAGAAATACTGAGATGACTCTGTCTCTACACGCCCTTCTTTTGCCTTTATTGGTTATAAATAAATTAGTTGTTAAATATCAGAATACGCACATGTTTGCTTATAGCAACGCCATAGTCTCATACGAACGTCAGTGATAAATCCGACACACTGCACAGAGCATGCAGTCAAGCTCGATATATTCTGCTCATCTAACTAGTACAACGTAACCGATGGCCGATGCGTAAACGAATTGGAAAGGTACGGAAAGAACACACTGACGGTAGGTACACACAAAAAAAGCAAAAAAGGAGGAATTATACACAACGCCGTGGGCGTATTAAGGAATCAATGGCGTATTGTATCTGCGTGGTAGCAGAGAGCATGGAGGTGGAAAAGGGCGCTATAAGTTTACCCGACAAGTAGACGATTATTCTTTTCTGTTGCTAGGCTTATGCGAGCTGCGATACATGCGTTGGGCTGTACTGGAGCTCCTTTTTAAAGGAATCCCCCTAGAAGGGGACGTCCAACTGCAGTTTCTCAGGACCAAAATAAAGTTCTGTGCCTGCCTGCCTGCAGTATCACGAACGTACTGATGACATGTAGTGGAAGGGCACGTCAACAACAGCTTGAATTTGGCGAGTTGATTTATACTGTAACCATGCAACGACATATGAAGAAACTAAGGGACAGAGGAGAGATCTTACTTTCAACAATTTTTTTTCACTGCATGCTTGCTGTTTTTATATACTATGAAATACGCAGATCGCCTGCACAAGAACACTGTGTGATCACATACACTCTAGTATAACTAACCAGAAAAGCTCTCTACATATCAATTATAGGTGTGTGCATTGGATTGCTACCTTTGAGATGAAAAATGCTTTCTTTTTTCGTTTTTGCCTTTTTTGCAAATGTCGCTTTCTTTTTTTTTCGTTTCTGCCTTTTTTGCAAATGTCGTGGTCTTGAAGCACTTCATTTGAATTTGGAATGCAAAGGGATCTATGTATTTCATGGTCCTCTGAATATAGTTAGCACTCGATCTGTTTTGTTCCCTCACTGTCGCGCTGTTAGCTCCGTATACCGTTCCTTTGCATAGGTTGGTAAATGTCAGTATATAGTATAACTCCGGTTGCGAGAGTTTATTTCCGCTTCAGCGCACCAGAAAGTCTGCACTAGATCTTTTTGTCTCCTCGCTGTTGCGCTGTTACCTCTGTAGGCACTTTCCTTCCATAGGTTGCTAAGTGTCAGTAGTATAGCGCCGCTTCCGACTGTTTATCTTTGTTTAGCATATGAGTGGTGGTTATGGCGATCGATGTAAGCACGAGCTAGTTCGATTTCTGTGAATTTTAATTTTCTGATATGCACTGTCATATAATTTTCCACCATGCTTGTCTATCCTTCTGGCTAATGTTCACTGTTGCGCCAGCGTATTTCGCAAAGTTCCCGCAAAACAGCCTATATATATATATATATATATATATATATATATATATATATATATATATATATATATATATATATATATATATATCAATAGTTTCTCTATATGCATGTTCTTTGTGCACCGTGTTTATAAAGAACAAAGCGCGCGAACAAAATATTATATGCTGTTCAAAACGCACGTGCACTATGTTCCGGCACTGAAACGCGTATACATGAATATTTGAAGCCCGACATCTGATTCTTACGTCGAATCTCTCAAGTGAATTTCGGTCATGCTTGTCTCGATCGGATCTCAATTATTATATACAGCAGGCTTCCAAAGAGGCCCGCCGATATCAACCATGAAAGGCTGCGGCGTAGTCGACGTTGCCTCTCGGACGGCAGAAATAGCTCAATGTTTCCTGTGAAATAATCTTTCTGGGCAAATATCGCGCCAAATTCGCCATTCCTAAGGCGATGCTGTTGAGCGGCAAAATCGGCGCCACATTTGCCAGAGAAAGTTATCGGCTCAGCCGATGGCGGCTCTAAGGTGGCATACTTGGCACAGTGCTGCCGATAACGGGCGTCGGCTAGCCCATATTGTCAGTAGAAAGGCAATATCGGTGCCATAGTTGCCGTTGAAAGCCGTCGCCTCAGCCGATGTCGGCAGTAACGTGGCATATGCGGCCCCATGTTGCCGATTACAGTAGACGGCCTGCCGATATCGGCGTATCAGCGGATATAGTGGCCCGACGTTGCCAGTCATTGACGGCTACTTAGCCGATACTGGCTCGCTGTCAGCAACATTAGGCCATGGATGGACCGAACTTTGCCGCCATAAAACCAATATCGTCCCTACGTTGCGTACTGCCTGGGTAGTTGAATGAGCCGCACAGTCGACGCCTCGCGGTTACTATATGGCTTCGGAAAAAAAGTTAAGTGACAGCAACGTAGCAATGGGCTCCGTCCACTGACGAGAGGGCGCTACGTAGCTCTAGTCGGACGGCTCAGTGTCGCTGACATTGGCCGCTTGGGGTGCACTTATGAGACGCGCGCGCGTTCACCCATAGCGCGTGCATGGTGGAAGCCGAGGCGACAGTGACGCGCGCGTTTCTTCGCCGGTTTTAGGGCGTGCTACGAAGAAAACCACGCGCACGCTCGCGTCGCCCTCTGAAACAGTTTGCTGCAAGTTTGGAACGCGCGTCTCAAAGGGAACAAACCAAAGTGGGACGCGCGGTGTAGACCTACTGCTATAGAGTTGGAGACGCGCGCGTCGCGTTTCCGTATCGTCCGGCCAGTCTGCCCAGTTTTGCTTCCGTCCGCCAGGCTGTACATTCTGGCGCTGATGTCGCACATGGAAAACTCGACTGCACGGAGCAATAGTATGGACGCAACCGCTGTAGAAGCCTAACATGGCAGTCCTCATTAAGCCTGTTTTCTCAGAGTCGTCTTCTCGCTATAAGTGCTAACAATAATAAGTCCTGCAATAAAACTTACTCCATCACGCGAGGTACTTTTTTTTACTGGTTAGGTTATAAACAACAGTCGGGCAACTTAATGAAAATATCAGTAGATGCCCGCTATTCTGTGCTACAGGAGGTTATAAATTTTTGTGTCAGTGCGCAGAGTTTGTTCTCGGAAGGCATAGCACAGAGCTGCGCAATACGACAGGCAATGCAGAAGAGTGGATTGGCGCAGATTGCTAACCGACAGACTTGAAGTTCCGAGGAAAAGACAGACCTTATACGTAAACTAACCGCTTTACAATTTGCATCTAATTAATGTCCGGTTAAAGCAAACCTATTTTACAAGCGAAATTGCTCTTAAATTATTATCGCCTCCCTTTCATTGCACTCTTCGTACTGAGCGGTGGTGCTGCCACCTAGGAACGATGGAGCGAAGCCGGAAATTGTCGCCTTAATATGCTCGTCGGCAGTTAGCGTTTCAGTAGTTTCGACACCTCTGTCTCCGCACAGGCTCTGGCTTCCTACTGGAGCGTTGCTTCAACCACGGCCGCTACATAGTCTTGTGTGAAGTCTGTGGTAGCCAGTTGCGCTGCGACGTGCTCTACTCCAGAAACGCGGACAGCCGTCGACCAGCAAATGATGCGCCTTTCTCACAGCGAAGTATGCGATCACAAAACAATCCGCTGAAAAAGAGCTTGGCTTCGCTTGCAAGGTTTCACAGTTTCCGAAGGCTACTGGTTTTGTGCAAGTTTGCGTAGGGCGCTTGTGCGTTCAATGCAGTGTCTCCTGAGAAGTGTGAGTCGTCCGAGAGCTCTCGCTTATGTGCAACTGTCCAGGATCCCTGTACCGTGTCGAGGTGTCCATGACGTGTACATACAAGGGGTTCATATGCTCAGAGTACCCAACTCATCTCCCGCCCCTCGATTAGTCAGATTGCCGCTTTTGTGCGAAGAAAGGTTTCACTTCCATGTTATACCGATTCGTATGACAGAGCGAACAATCACATTTTTTTTTGTAATTGCAGAGGTAGTATATAACAGCCGCTGACAACAAAGCGAGGGCGTGGTGCCTTGTAAAAGGCCAGTAGCACAGGCACAGGATGTCCTAAGTTCAATATCTGCCGAGCGCGAAACACACGCTTGCTCCCGCGTTTTCCCTCATGCGTCACTCAGCTGGCACCGAAGCACTCCTCCGGCACAATAAATATCCTAACAGAGAGGAGATTGAACTTATATATCCAACGACGCCGTATACGATTCCACTGTCTCGCTAGGCTGGAAAACAGGCGTCTATGTTTAATGTAATCAGCACTCTCAATATATTTCAGGCTGAGAAACCTGTTTCTGTAACAGCGAAGCTCTTGCTTGAACCATGAAGGAGGCGACCGTATGCCAAAACAATCATCATTCATTGTGGTCCCCCAGGGCGCGCGTGCGCATCTTGTATTCAATCATTAATGTACGGCGTTCGCAAGTGCGCGTATTTCGTCTCTTTCACTTATTCCCTCAGCCCCCTACTCTACTGGCAAAACTGCGGCTGGCGAGCGCACGTGTTGCACGTGCAAGGAGAAGACAAAGACAGTGTGCGTCGATTTGTCCGGTGGGCAGCACTTTGTAAAGCTATGCGTTTCGACGTGTCTTCGTGCCACGACAGCCAGTGTCCTCTCGTGGCATCCAACCAGATCCTAGACCAGCACAGGTATGCATAGAGCAGGGTAGCAAATTTGTCGGATAGCGTCAAGCCGAGACCACGCGTACCGCGTCAGCCACCGTATCTGGTTTTAAGGCGAAGATCTTTACGCTGAGCTCAGTGCAAATCTTCCAGAAGCATTCGCTGGCCCTTGCAATGCTTAGCAAGACATTTCCCGATGCATAGGCAGGCCAAGGGCGAAAGGCGGGTATGCCGGAGGCAAACCTGGACTAGTGAAGTGCCCATCAACTTCGCTGCTTAGTTACCCTTGTGCCATTAGTGCAAGCATCGCTAATTTTGAATGTGAAGCAGCTTATGGTCGGCGCTATCTCGCTCCCTCCCTCCATCCATCCATTCATCCATCCGCCGTGTGGCGTCCACACCTGCACTGCGCATGCGCATCCTCCTCCCCTCCTCTCTCTGTATCCTCTCCGAACGGCGCGCGTTGACTATGCAAATGCTCTTTCTTCGATGAACGCTTTACCAGCTCGCAAGGAACGACAACGCGCCCTCGCTCGCGAGAAACAACGCTGATGCAGGCAGTGCCTGCTAGCGTCAAAGCGATCCAAACGCGGTGTGCACCCCCCGTGCTGCTTCACATCGCCTCATTGTCCCCCTTAGCGGTAGATGGTGTAATTCATTTAGGGGCGAAGCTCCTCTTAGTCTAACCTTGTCCTGCATCAGGCGTCAGGCGTAACCGGCGTGCCGGGAGGCACGCGCTCGCCCTCGGCGCGTGCCTCTCTCTCTCTCACTCTTCCACCTGCTTTCTTGTGAGAGAGACAGAGAGGATGATGATGATGATTGTGGTTCGGTTAGGAAAGGACGCTCATTTCTGCAGCCCATGTAGGGAGCACGGCTAAGTGTCCGTGGGGGTGGGGGAAAAGGGAGCGAAAGAGATAGAGAGGAGGGAAAGGCCGTAGTGGAGGGCTCCGGAAATTTAGACCACCTGGGGTTCTTTAACGTGCACTGACAACGCACAGTACACGGGCCTCTCGCATTTTCGCCTCCATCGAAAATGCGACCGCCGCGGCAGGGATCGAACCCGCGTATTTTGGGTGGCAGCCGAGTACCGTAACCACTACGCCACCGCGGCGGACTGAGAGAGAGAGAGCGAAAGGCGCGCGTTGACTATGGAAACGCTCTTTCTTAGATGAACGCTCTACCAGCTCGCAAAGGAGGAGAACGCGTCCTCACCCGCGAGAGACAACGTTGGCGCAGGTAGCGTCTCCTAGCGAGTTTCTTGATTGATAAATACCGACTGCTCGCGTTGGAGAACCGTTCACCGGCCACCCATAGGCACTGGATCTTGACTTGCAATGAAGTGCCGGTGGGAGATTTCACTTGTGCATAGTTGACCCATAAGGATTCGTAGCGTGGCGTTAACTAAATTAATCCGGAACTCGGCACGATCTACGATGAACCTCCCGAGCTTCGCCCACTCATCATCATTCACTCCGTGGATATGCTGTAATTTTTTTTTACTTGCACATATATAGATACTGTACTTACAGTGCGTGAGCACTTATTCTTCAATTCAGCTTTCTCAATATTTCGGGTTCGTTAGGCAATTTAGCGTGTTACTTGTGTAGGTATCGTACACTTTCAGTCATTCTCTGTGTCAACTGAGTAGGCGCGCATTTAAAGACGATAGTCCTTTTTTTGGCAGCATGAACACAAAAAACTTAGCCCATTTGTATGTATATCTGTCACTAAATTCAACTGCCCTGCAAAGCAGATTGAACTGGGCGACTTATTTGCACCAATGCATGATGTCATTCATATACGTCGGTGCCCCGCCACGGTGGTCTAGTGGCTACGGTACTCGGCTGCTGATCCGAGGGTCGCGGGATCGAATCCCGGCTGCGGCGGCTGCATTTCGATGGAGGCAAAATGTTGAGGCCCGTGCGCTGTGCGATGTCAGTGCACGTTAAAGAACCCGAGGAGGTCAAAATTTCCGAAGCCCTCCACTACGGCGTCTCTCATATTCAGAGCTGGTTTTGGGACGTTAAACCCCACATAACAACAATTCATATTCGTCAACCTTACGCCTACAATACTGCGCTGCATGAGACCACCGCTTTCAGCCCGGTCTACCTCCTCTACGTCCGCCGACCACGCAGTACCCTTGACAACATTCTCCCGTTTTCCGAGGAGGAAAAACCACCTCTTGCTGAGACACGCCACGCAGAGGAGGCGTGGCGCATCGCGCGGCTCGGTACTTTCGCATCAGGACCGCTCAAAGGAGCATCACGACAAGCGACATCGACATGTATCATACAGAAAAGGAGATTGGGTATGGCTATGGACTCTGTACCAAAAGCGTGGGTTGTACCAAAAGTTCCTGGCCCGCTACACAGGTCTTTTTGTCGTGTTGTTGTGTTTTGGTCACGTTACGTACGTCGTTTCCCGACTCACATCTACCGGCCGTCGTTCAAGAACTGACGTCGTTCAAGTTGCCAGGTTGAAGCCATACCACGCGTGACACTGAATGACTCGCAGATGGGCATCGTCTGCAACGGGGGAATTGATACCGCACCTCGGACGAAGAATGAAAGAGGACAACGAAGTGAGGCTCAATCGTGGGCTGAGTGCCACGCCTTCCGCGACCATCCATCACCCCGCTCTGTAAAATAAACATATTGCACCGTGACAGTACATATAACCGTAATTCGCAGCGCTCGTTAAAATAAGAATACAGATTGCACTGGTGTTTAAATTAAGAATGAATGCGTTTGAAACGGTGTCGAAGTGACGTCACAGTAATAAAACTTCCCAACAAATGCGAATGCGAGAACATTGACTTCAGCAAAAGCATCCGTCATGAGAGGAGTCGGAGGGGAAGGGTAAATTATGAGGGATGGGAGCGGGACAGAAGAGCCTGTTGCGTATGAAGGGAGGCAGTAGACAATCGTCCTTCGGCATCATTTGCACTGTAGCAAGCAGATATATCGCCATTTTTTTAACTTCTTCAGCGGCAGCGCACGCACTTCTCTACGGAGTTAGTTCTCGGCACTTTAGTCGACAAACGACCGCGACAATATAAGAAACACTGAGCCTTCTGTAAAATGCACACTGGACGTGCTCATAGTGTCGTGAGTTTGTACAGTGTGCGGCACATTCCTCCGGGCAGTTTTCCTAGGGCGTTACCTATTTGACGGGTACAGGAGATAGTCGTCCATGGTCTGTAAGAGGAGCGACGTCTAAAATGTCATTTTTGTAGGCTTGTAATGAAAATACCCAATAACGAACTCTACCAGCGTTTCAAGTATGACTTCTTATGCCATTGCCAACAAAATAAAGGATGACTTACTTAAAAAGAAATGTCCGTTTAATGATGCTCTCATTCCAAAATATTGCTGTATAGCTGACATTTCAACATAGAACGCGTCCTCATTTCTGCAATGTAATATGTAGTGCCTTGAAAATTATGTGTGAACATCTGACACTGCATCATAATGCGCACCTGATGGGGTTAATTAAGTATTCGCACTATCGAAGCTGCGTAAAGTTATTTCGCCGTTTCGATACTGAAAGTCACTGTATCTTGGCCGCCATGGGTTGAGAGGAATATCTATGCACGTTCTTGCGCGAGTCAGCTGAGATGGTCTGGCTTATTTAATATAGTTTGAACTTGTTTAATGTAGGCATCACGTACATATTCATGTGCTGTCTGGGTGCGGACTACAACGTGCGCGATTCTCTGGAAGTAAAACATTTGCAATGTTTATGCTTCGCATGGAATTTTTAGTATAACCGTCTTGAGGTACTGGAGGCCTGTTTTTGCGCTTGTTCGCTGACCTTGTAAACATGTTCCTCAAATTGAACACAGCGCGTGTGCAATGTTGCGGTGACCACTACTTGAATAAAGTTTTCTGAGACGCAGCTCACTGTTTACGATATTTTTCAATGACGCTGGCCTGCACAGTCTCACACTCACCACATCCGTAATGTTCTTCAGAGTGAGATATCAAGAATGACAACCTCTCGCTCGGCTCAAGGACGGCACCAGCATTCCTGAAGTGGGCACTGATGGATATACACAGCATCTACGCAGATAACTTCGTGTGACAAAGCTTTTTATTTTATTTTACATAATACAGTCCAGTAAGGGAGCACTTAGTTCTCAAGCTGACATGCACCGATATATATATATATTGTGATAAGGAAGTTCAACCCAACCGCAGTTGTGGATGACGAGGTCGGCACCGACTGGAACACACGATGGAGTCTAGGCTTAACCAGCTAGAGCAGCAAATCACGTTCAGCTCACGCCCCACTAGTGCAGCATTGGCGATCCGGCTTCTTCACTACATCTTTCCCCCTCCCTGGAGACGGAGCCACTCCGGTGGTCTAAGGCGCCGTGAGAACAAGCGGTTCATGGTATTGTTTCAGGCGGTCTATGTGCACAGCCTCGCGGCCGCGACGTTGCATGTCCGTGGTGGGTGTGACTGGTTCGACGAGGTAGTTGACGGGAGAAGTTTGCCGCAGGACCCTGTGAGGGCCGTGATACTTCGACGCAAACTTCGGGGTGACACCTGGCGTAGAAGTGGAGGACACCCACAGCCAAACGAGAGCGCCAGGCGGGAACTGCCGGTTTGGCAGTTAGGCGTACGTTACATATGGGAGAATGACGTCCCAGTCAATGTGGTTGGAGGCGACATACATCGAAATCATGTCGCCAAGAGTTCTGTTAAAGCGCTCGGCCAGCCCGTTTGTTTGCGGGTGATAGGCGGTGGTGCAGCGGTGAATAATACTGCATTCAGCAAGTAGCTTTTCGACAACATCGGCGAGAAAGACGCAGCCTCGGTCGCTCAGGAGTTCGCGCGGAGCGCCGTGACGAAGAACGAAGCGGTGGAGAAGGAAAGAAGCAACGCCATGAGATGTCGCGGATGGGAGGGCAGCAGTTTCCGCGTACCTCGTGAGGTGGTCGATAGCCACAATAACCCATCGATTTCCGGCAGCAGTGTATGGCAGGGGTCCGTATAGGTCTATGCCAATCCGGTCAAATGGTCGCGATGGGCATGGCAAAGGCTGCATTGGCGCAGAAGGGCGGCAAGGACCAGGCTTGCGGCGTGGCACTCTGTGCGGGATCGAATGTACTTTTGCACAAAGGTGTACATGCCGCGCCAATAAAATCTGGGGCGCAGACTGGCGTAAGTTTTGAAGAGACCAGCGTGTGCGCACTGAGGATCAGAATGGAAAGCGGCGCATATAGTTGCGCGGAGCTGTCTCGGTATGAGGAGAAGCCGTTTGCGCCCATCTGGTTCGTAATTGCGGCAATAAAGGATTCCATCCCTGATGGCGTAATGGGAAGCTTGCCGGCGTAGAGCTCGAGATGGAGGGCTTGCTGAACGATCAGACAGGTAACGTGTCAACGATTCAGTCCAAGGATCCTTGCTCTGCTCCAAAGACATGTCGATGGAAGTAGATAGCGAAAATGAGCTGTCAGTGGCGGAGAGGCTGGCAACGACGCTGTCGACTGGCGACCGAGAAAGAGCGTCGGCATCGCTGTGCTTCTTTCCTGATCGGTAGACGACACGGATGTCGTACTCTTGCAGGCGCAGAGCCCATCGGGCGAGACGACCAGACGGATCTTTGAGGGTCCACAACCAGCAAAGAGCGTGGTGATCAGTAACGACATCGAAAGGCCGGCCATGCAGGTATGGCCGAAATTTTGTAATGGCCCAAATGATCCCAAGACTTTCTTTCTCGGTGACTGAATAATTCGCTTTAGCCTTCGTGAGAGTGCGGCTTGCGTAGGCAACAACATATTCTTGGTAACCGGGCTTTCGCTGCGCGAGGACAGCACCGAGACCGACACCGCCGGCGTCCGTGTGGAGTTCCGTGGCAGCAGTATGGTCAAAATGGCGCAGTATCGGAGGCGTTGTGAAAAGTTTACGTAGGGTCACAAAGGCACGATCGCAAGCCGGCGACCACGCAGAAAGGTTGGCGTCTCCGCGAAGGAGGTCTGTGAGTGGTGCCATAATCGATGCGAAATTGCGAACGAAGCGGCGAAAGTACGTGCAAAGGCCAATAAAACTACGCAACTCTTTTAGATTCTTTGGCCTTGGGAATTCTTGGACAGCCCGCAGCTTTGCAACATCGGGGAGAATGCCGCCCTTCGACACAAAGTGCCCGAGAATAGTCAGCTTTCGTGCCCCAAAGTGACATTTCTTTAAGTTGAGTTGTAGGCCAGCGGAGGTGAGGCAGCGTAACACCTGCTCCAGGCGATGAAGATGAGTCGGAAAATCAGGTGCAAATACAACTACGTTATCCAAGTAGCATAAGCACGTGTTCCATTTGAGGCCTCGCAGAATGGCGTCCATCATGCGCTCGAACGTGGCGGGCGCGTTGCAAAAGCCAAAAGGCATCACATTGATTTCGTATAGGCCATCTGGTGTAATAAATGCAGTTTTAGGTTTGTCATCTGAGGCCATAGGCACCTGCCAATAACCAGATCGTAAATCAAGTGAGGAGAAGAACTCGGCACCTTACGAACAGTCAAGGGCACCGGCGATTCGCGGCAATGGGTAGACGTCTTTTCTGGTTATTTTGTTTAAGCGGCGGTCATCCACGCAAAAGCGAATCGATCCGTCTTTCTTTTTGACTGGCGATGCCCATGGACTCTCGGATGGCTGTACTACACCGCGCTTTAACATGTCACCCACTCGTTCATCAATGACGCGGCGTTCCGTAGATGATACGCGGTATGGCCGCTGCCGCAACGGTGGGTGGGCACCTGTGTCGATGCGGTGACACATGTCGGAGTTCGGCCAAGAGTACTGCTCTGGGTATCGAAAGCATGACGAAATTTGATGAGCAGGCCGAGGAGTTCGTCGCGTTGCGTGGGGGTTAAGCTGTCGTCAACAACATTGCTGAAAATCTCTTGAGGCAATGGCGCACTCGAAGAACAATAGGAGAGGATGTTCACCTCCGCCGATCCATCTGTGACGTCTAACGTAGCAATAGGTTCGTAAGGCTCCACAGTGCCAACCGACTCACCGCGAAGCAATGTAATCGGGAACAGGAATCGGTTGCAGAAAAGAAGGTTAGCCGCACAATCTTCAAGGGCAAGCAGAGCGCTTGGAAGCGGTACAAGGTGGCGATCGGTGAAAGCAGTGGAAGGGGTGGAAGGGGTGAAGAGTACATTGGCGTCGGAGGCAGCGGGACAGCATACAGGTGCCATGACATACGTGTGCGGAGTGACTTGGATGTCGTCTGCGATAACCAACTTGGCGCGAGAGGACGGAACGTCGTCAGAGATGGCACCGCCAAGAGAACAGAAAGCGACTTCTGCTCGGAAACAATCAATGACGGCCTGGTGACGATAGAGGAAATCCCATCCGAAAATGATGTCATGCGAGCAGTGGGGCAATACGAACTCGACCGTGTAGAGCTTCCCTTGAATTACAACTCTCGCGGTACACGCAGCCACCGGCTGGACGTGCTCTGCTGTGGCTGTGCGAAGTAATGGACCAAAGAAGGGCGTTGTCACCTTTCGAAGTGAACCGCATAGTTTTTCGGCGAGTACGGAAATAGCAGCACCAGTGTCAATGAGCGCAAACACAGAAACACCTTCGACGACGACATCTATAACATTTGGAGGCGAGCGTAGAGGGCTTGGGCGTTTCGACGGTGACGCAGTTCTTGCCTCGGGAACTGCGTAACTTAGTTTTCCGGTTCGGTAGAGGAGGGACGCCGACGCATCGGGGAGAGCGAGCGACGGCAGGGTGAAGGATATCGGCGGCCAGGTGGTGGTCGAAAGCTTGGCTGGGGTGGTTCTGTGTCACGGTCGGGAGCGTAAGACAGCGGGT
Organism: Hyalomma asiaticum; assembly: GCA_013339685.2. Lineage (NCBI taxonomy): Eukaryota > Metazoa > Arthropoda > Arachnida > Ixodida > Ixodidae > Hyalomma > Hyalomma asiaticum. The sequence goes on along the minus strand of CM023483.1, from coordinate 138,995,718 downwards.
GATCGTAAACAGGCGTGCGTGCGTCGTACTGTGGACGTAGTGGACGACGGCGGCAGAAGCGGGCGACGTGTCCGGGTATTCCACACGAATAGCATATGGGCTTATTGCCTGCTGTGCGCCACGGGTTCACGACTCGACAGACTGGGGATCGTGGCGGCACTGGGGCAAAGACAGGGGTAGCCACGGGAGCTGGAGCGCGGTTCGTCTGTGGTCTTGGTTGCGATAATGCGTCGGAGTACGTCAATGGAGCGGCGACCTGAGGAGACCGCTCTTGCGGGAGAACCTCGGACACTTGCTCCTGTATAACATGCCGAATGGTCGGGCTGAGGCACGAAGTTGACTGCGGCGGGGTGGAGATGAGCGAGAGCTGGCGGGCAACTTCCAGCACGAAAGCTTTGATCTGCGAGAGAAGGGCGGGGTCTTCAAAACTCGGTACCAAGCGACTCCTGATGTGGTACAGGGCGGCGGGTCACAAGGCGTTGTCGGCGAAGCTCGTCGTAGCTTTGCCATAGATTGATGACCTGGGTGACAGTTGAGGGGCTCTTGGAAATCAGCATTTGGAAAGCATCCTCGTCAATACCCTTGAGTATGTGCTTGATTTTATCTCCCTCGGTCATTGCTGGATCGACACGCTTACACAAATCGATCACATCTTCCAGGTAGCTAGTAAAATTCTCACCGGGCTGCTGAGATCGGGATTGAAGGCGCTGTTCTGCGCGAAGCTTTCGAACTGCCGGACGCCCGAATACTTCGCTGAACCTTGTTTTGAAGGCTGTCCAGCTGGGGAAATCTGTTTCGTGGTTTAGAAACCACAAGTGGGCAATTCCGGTGAGGTAAAAAGATACGGTGGCTAGTTTCGCGACGTCGTCCCATTTATTGCGGACACTCACGCGTTCGTATGTGGAGAGCCAGTCATCAACGTCGTGGTCGTCGGTGCCACTGAATATCGGAGGGTCCCGCAGACGGGTCGCTCCATGGCAGACGCTGGTCTGGGGAGAACCTGGTGTTGAGCTCGAATCAGTGCCGGTAGCCATGGTGGGACGGAGAGTCCGGCTGCGCACTCCCAGGGTGATAGGAAACCCAGCGCTTCCACCAATTGTGATAAGGAAGTTCAACCCAACCGCAGTTGTGGATGACGAGGTCGGCACCGACTGGCAGACACGATGGAGTCTAGGCTTAACCAGCTAGAGCAGCAAATCACGTTCAGCTCACGCCCCACTAATGCAGCATTTGCGATCCGGCTTCTTCACTACAATATATAGGACTGTGGCCTTAAAATTTCGTTGGTCAGAGAGTGAGGGTGGCGAACACCAACCTCTACGGAGGAGGCGACACCTCCCTGGGTAAGATCGAGGGGGCAAGCTCCTTCCTGCCCTCCGTACTCCTACGCCTATGCGGAACAGACAAAAGAAACGAGAGAGTTAACAACAAGAAGCATTTTAAGCAATAGCGGTTTTAGTTTATGTACCTTCTGTGTGAAAACAAATCACAAGGCACGCACTATGGTCGCTTAACAGCTAGGCGGTGGCTTGTGAAAGTCGCGGGATCGAATCCCGCTGACGGCGGCCGTATTTCGATGGCGGCGAAATGCGAAACGCCGTGCACTTACAGGCGGTGCTTAAGAACTGCAGGTGATCAAGGTTACTCCTGGGACCTCCACTGACAACCAGCCTTTCGGACCTCCACTGACAACCAACCTCCACTGACACGGCCTTGCGACGTTAAAAAACCAGGAGAAGGAACGTTGCAGCCTCTCCAGTACCTCGAAAGCCGGACGATTCACCCCTTCTTTGAGAACTCCCTCCCACCTGTCCCCGCACACACACACACACACACACACACACACAAACAAACAAACACACACATACGCACCACTTGTCGCCGCCGTATGCGTCATCTTCCATCGTCACCGAAGGACGAGTTTTGTGGCTAATTTGTGTCATCCAAATGTCACTTCTCCCTTCCCCTACAAGCTTTAGGATCCTCACCACACACTTACGAGATTTAACAGTGAAGAAGGCACCAAACAGGGTCCGAAACGTTGGTTCTCAATAAAACTGTTTATTTGGAGTGTTTGACAAAGTCATAATCAAGTTCCCAAGCAGACAAGCAACTGGGTCGAAATGTTTCCCTTCAAGTTCTACAATTTCGTAATCCCTTTATTTTGTAAAGGGAATAGCGATCGATCATCGTAATGCGATTACTTATTTCCTGTAATTGATAACAATACTGTTTTAACGTATATCCAGTTATTGTACCAGATACTCGCGGATTCGCGTTGAAATTTCAAATTTCATACAGCTATGGGCACCACTAAAATAACCTATAAAGAAAAATAGTGGTGCGTATTCCCGGATAACTGTTGTTCCGGCCTGGCTTACGAGAAGTCTCGCCATTTATTCCAAAATGTTTCTCTGCCCGGCATCAAAAGGGGCTGCACTGAAGGTGATGTAAAAAGCAATTGATTACGCCCGATACCTCTTTTAGTTGCATTTTTAAAGCGGTACTTCTTTTCACTAATAGCAATATTAAGAATTTCTCGAGTTCAACCTGCCAAATCACGACAAATGCCGTAGTGGAGGACTCTGGAAATTTCGACCACCTGGGTTTTCTTAACATTCACCGGTAGTCTAGTGGTTATGGCACTCCGCTGCTGATCCGAAGGTCGCGGGATCGAATCCCGGCCGCGACGGCGGCCTATCCATGGAGGCGAAATGTTGAGGCCCATGTGTAGTGCGATGTCAGTTCACGTTAAACAACCCCAAGTGGATGAAATTTCCGGAGACGTCGACTACGGTGTCTCCCATAATCACAGCTGGTTTTGGGACGTTAAACCCTAAAAATCAATGAAATCCTTAACACGCACTGACGTCCCTCAGCACATGGGCCTCTGGCATTTCGCCTATATGAAAATGCCGTCGGCGTGGCCGGCATTCCACAACCTTCGGGTCAGCTGCCGATTGTCATGGCTATTGGAACACCGTCGTGGGTCGACTTAAATTCGGTAGCGGTAGTGTGTACTACGTATGCGACACACATATGTAACGAACAGGCGTACTCGTACAGTTGAATATGCAGCATCGTTATGCTTGTGAACGCATGTGCTTGTTTGTTTGAACACCCCTGGAATGCGAGGGACAAGAACTACGTCAGAATGTGTGGTAATAATTAACTTATTTTATTTCTGTAATGCATTCTGCTTATATGTGCAGCACGAATGTAAAGTAACTCAAATCACACGTAGAAAGGAGCACTTTCTAGAAAGCAATTCCAGTTCCGCTCAGGATTACCAACGCGGCGCTGAAGCCATTCGCACCTTAATTTGCAGCAGGCACATCGTGTGTGACCCCGTAAAACATAACTGATAGCCGAATATCCGTGCCATGACACAATAGGGAGATTTAGCAACGGCGGGTTACCGTACGGTAAGTACGGTAATGCCGTACCGCGGTGGTTGGCATGTACGAAATTGAGCGTTTCAGGGGTTTACAAGCAAATTTTATCACCTGATGACGTTTCCGTACTCACCTAGCAACTAGCGCAGCTCTTTCTGACATAAATCTTGCATAAAATTTTATCCGCAATTTTACGCGCTTCAAGAATGCCATCCAAAAAGCAGACTCAGCTGTATCTTAACCATTACTTTCATCGATACCGCCTCTTTTATATCACCTACCCCTCATGTAAAGTTCCATACGGAACCTTTGAGGATATAATAAATAAGAAAATGCCGCATGCCGATCATGATGCTACGGCATTACCATCATTACCGTACGGTAAGCCGGCGCTGCTAAATCTCCCTAATAAAAAACTACCTCGAACCGGTACGGTAGCTTCCACCGAGCCCAGTGCACGCGAACGCATGCCCCCCTTGCTCACAGCGGCGCCTCTAGCGGCGCTCCCTCCCGTTTAAAAAAGGCGCAAGGACTTCAATGACGAGAACAGCATTCGGCGACTCTTCTATAGAGTAACTTGTTTGCGTTACGCACGCAGTTTTCATATTGGACTGAACCGGGTACAACGACAGTTCGGAAACTTCTGCGTAAATAAGCAACCTCCATTTCGCAGTGGCTGCTTGTCAAAGGGCTGCTGAAATCGCACTGTCTCCGATAGCGACACCTGAGCAACGGCACCAAAGGCCATGTCTTTTAGAACATAGAGCTCTTTTCTGAAAGCAGAAGCTGCAAATCAATAAGGTGAGAGCAAGTAGCTGTAAAGTGACGAAGAAACCCCTTGATGGGTGACTCTCAAGCTCTTGTGTGATCTCCGAATATAACATATATGAATCACTAGAACGTTCTGGTGAGCTAATTCGTTCTCATATTTTAGAGGCCGCTAGAGGGCGACGAGACGAGCGGACGCCTCCGTATCGGCTCCGCCTTTCGGCTTTGATTTCACCGGTCAAACGTGGATAATGTTTCCGGATTACCTACTGATCGTCTTCGACAAGTTCTGGGGTACAACCGGATACCATTTTTGGCCCGGTACACCCATTTTATTCCTCTTTTGGAGCACAGTTCTGATCTCGCAAGCGAGGCCTCGCGTAGGCCTGGCTCGACTACCGCGCAGCGCCGGCACTCCCGCCGCTGCGCGGCCACCATGCCTGAAGCCATGGTAATAGGAGAAAAGATCACCCCTGAAGAAGCCAATTCACCTCGCTGGATTACGGCCCACAAGAAACGACCCGCAAGCCCGCTACAAGCTACCGGCAAATAACATTGCGCCCCCGCTGGCGCGAAGTATGCCGGAGCACTGAAGAAGGTTGCAGCCGCCAGCCGGCTCCCAAGTCTACCCGCTGATCAATGCCGGGTCATCGTCCGCCCGGGCGGGGAACTCGACGTACGTAAGTCCAACAAACTCAAAGTCTTGCAATCACTACTACTCGCGGCACGGCTCCCGCCGACAGCTGCCGACGAAAACATAGTGTGTACCAACGACACGCAAAACATTTTCGTTATAAGTACCCAGAGTACCGTTAACGCTGCAGCATACGCTAACGTGCGAGAGATTGTTTCTGCCTACGTCGCCGCCCCCGGCAACACCAGCCGAGGTTTCGTGCCAGGGGTCGACGCCGACCTACCGGACTGTGAACTACAACGCCTCTTTCTGACGCCGCACAACCCGATGCTTCTCGGCGTGCGCCGCATCAAGGATACTACTACTGTGATTCTCCTGTTCAACGGACTGAAAGTACCAAACTACGTGCGCTGCGGTATGTTACTGCTGCGTTGCAGCTATACAAGAGACAAATAGACACTTGCCGCGTCTGTGGCCGCGTCGGCCACCGCCAAGATGTGTGCCCGACTCCGACCGAAAAAGTGTGAGAGCGTTGTGGTGCT
>CM023483.1:138884963-138990279 GCA_013339685.2 Hyalomma asiaticum | reverse complement strand
TGTTCAGAACACGGGGCATGGTGCATGGAAAGTTGTTGGCGGTGAGGCCGATGCGTCAAACAATTGGAACGATACAATGAGCAGTGTTAGGTGTCGCAAATTTTTAGGACGTTTTGAAGACGTCACTCTCTACAGCGCCTTTTGAGAAGCAGTCTAGCCGACTTGCTCGGTGGGTCTCAGCTACAAGGAGACGTCGGTAAGCCTTTTATTTAAGGTTCAGGCCGCATGCATCGCACAGCACACGGGCCTCAACATTTCGCCTCCATCTAAATGCAGGCCGCCGCGGCCGGGATTCCCGGATCCCGCGACCATTAGTATCTGCAGCCCTACACACGACCGCCGGTTCGGTCCTCTTGGCCGTTAGACCCGACAGTCCTTGATAGCCGCCTCTGACCCCGCGCTTCAGCAGCACTGTACACCACGTGCTGCAGTAGCGACCCACAAATTACTGCGCAAATTAGTGTGGGTCATTGCCCTCACGAGCACACTTTCCGACCCTTTCACCTATCCTGTACTTCTTTGTACGACTGTCGGCTTGGTACTCGGTGACTGGATGGTTGATCCCCAGAACTGCCTGTCTGGTGGATGCAAGTGGTTTCTTGCCATTCCCGTTAAGTTCAATGCAATGACCTCCTCATCGAGTCAGAAATAAAAGCACACCACCCTCTTGAGAACACGCGATACTGTACGCCCCACGTAATATCCGCACGGAATACGTAACCACGCTTCTAAATTAACTTCCCTCCCCTGACTAGCGCTACACCTGAAATTCACCTCTTAAATAAGTCAACCCGTTAAAACGGCCTTTCTCAGTTCGTCGGAATATTTATCATGACTGTGCTAATACTATGGACCGCTACTATTCGTTTTAGGAGCAACCGCTTGATTACTCTTGCTGTAGATCACTTGACCAGGCACGCCGGAACTGCCACTCAACAACTGCCACAACTCGCAAAATTCGTCATTTTTTTGTGGCGTTTCTTGTTATACCACCACTTCTGTCATCAAATCATGATCAATAGACGTGCGCCTTGTTTTCCAATGCTTCCAAGGCACTACACGAGCCATGCCATGTGCACAAGTACATGTGCACATGTACTTGTGCACATGTACTTGTCATGTGCACAAGTACAGTCTATTGTCCACACAGTAGCGGCATGATAGGGATTTACACTATAATTTTCGTGTCTGCACTCCAGGCAATTCGCTTCTGACCGCACTAATGTGGAAAAGGGCAGCCCTTTGACTAAGCACGCTTGCGATTTTGCAGCCGAAGCTCGATTTTTCCGACTGTACTTTCTACACATGCTGCATTCGCCAATATATTTCATTCATTCATTCATTTCAGAATACCTTTGGCCCTCAGGCCGTTACAGGGTGGGGTCACAGTAATACATAAGAATACAACAGACCTAGTTACAGAGTAATATATTAATTTGTTTCACAGCTAGTTAAATTCGACGTAAAACAATTCGAGTTACAAAGCAATACAAGATAACATCTGCATGGAACAAACACAAAGCGTACATGCCTGCTTAACAATGCAGTAAGTAATACGAAAAATACCGCTATCTGGTTTTTAACATACAATTTCAAGATAACTCATTTCTCAGGGTAAATAAATAGGTATGCGGGTATTTAACTAGTCAACCTAACCATATAACTAAAGAAAAAAAGAGAATATTTATATTTAAACTCTTATAAATCAGGCTTTGCAAAAAATTACAGCATATACACGGAGTGAATGATAATGAGTGGGCGAAGCTCGGGAGGTTCATCGTAGATCGTGCCGAGTTCCGGATTAATTTAGTTAACGCCCACGCTACGAATCCTCATGGTTCAACTATGCACAAGTGAAATCTCCCACAGGCACTTCATTGCAAGTCAAGATCCAGTGCCTATATATATATATATATATATATATATATATATATATATATATATATATATATATATATATATATATATATATATGGGTTGCCGGTGAACGCTTCTCCAACGCGAGCAGTCGGTATTTCTCAATCAAGAAACTCGCTAGGAGACGCTGCCTGCGCCGACGTTGTGCCTGGCTGGTGAGGGCGCGTTCTCCTTTGCGAGCTGGTACAGCGTTCCTCTAAGAAAGAGCGTTTCCATAGCCAACGCGCGCCTTTCGCTCTCTCTCTGTCTCTCTCTCACAAGACAGCAGAGGCACGCGCCGGGAGAGAGAGAGGCACGCGCCGAGGCGAACGCCGAGGGCGAGCGCGTGCCGGGAGGCACGCGGGTTCCGCCTGACGACTGACGCCTGACGCGTGAGAAGGTTAGACTAAGAGGAGCTTCGCCCCAAGTACTTTTTGAGTCTATCCTTAATGTCTTCTCCAGCGGTAGATCGGAGCAGCGATGGAGGCAGTGAATTCCATTCTCTTCTTGTTTTAAGAAAGCATGAATTGGCGTATTGCGTGACACTGATATCTCACCTCATTCTTTCCTATAAGCGTTTTGCACCTTAAGGTACTGCTCTTTCACAAGCTGCTCGACATTAACAATAGCAGCCTGCCCTCCGCTTTTTCACCGAGCGGCCAGTGGCAGCAGCAGTCCTGCCAACCTGGAAACAGCTCTACACCAACGGTTTTCTCTTGTATATTTATTCTGCCATTCAGAGCCCTCAACACCATCAAGTCAAACCACAATAGTGGACCCGAGACGCTTCAGACATTACCCTGTCTGTAGGAAAAATCCGCGATCAATTGCCCCTAAAGCCATCAACAGACATACGCAAGTGAGGGTGCGAACCGTCCGCATGTTCCGCAGTCGGCCCCTGTACCACCCACTACTTATGTGGCCTCCTTGGGTTCTCAAGATGGCTACTTTCGTAGCGAAAGGAGATGGTAGTGAGGAGTAGCGTCTGTTGAAGGGCGTCGTCAATGGCAACAACACTGTGATTCTAATTCAGGCACCACTGTGGACCACTGTGCGTTTGCATGCGCGCAGTACGCAGTTGTACGTGTATCCTGTGCGAATAACGAGTTTCGCTCTGAGCCGTACACTACAAGCTAGAGTTACCTCCAGCAACCACACGCTCTGCGGTTGACTCGGGGATTGAGACACGGGTATTGCTCTGTTGAGTCCGCGGAGTGCTGCTGTCTTCTTATCCTTATGTCGATGGCGCGCTACTATTGCTTTACATTTTACATTAACTCGGCGATAGCAATGCGATGCAAACCATTTTGAGTACAGCGGGCCCTTCGACGTGTTTCAAGAAGCCAACTGAAACCGATAGCGCACTACCGTAAGAGCTTCGGTGGCACTCTCATGTACTTTCTCAACTTCTCCACGATAAAATATTGTTTACACGATGTCCTTGGGGGTGCCCAAGGGGTGAAGCCGGCCCAACACTCCAAGGGGACACCATAAAATCGTAGAGGATGCGTTATTTCATGGGAATCTCTTGCCAAGACACACACGATCACTAGAATGAAGAAATACGGGCACATGATTACATTAGGAAAAAAATTTCAAGAGCACTGTAATCATGTTGCTAAAACACGAATATGAAATAAATTTTCAGTCCCGAACTTCTGCACACGTGGACGTCCTTAGACGGCTAAATGAAAGGCTTTTCTGTTATCCACTAATGCACTCGTACAGGCAAACTCACAACTGATTTCTATAAAGAAGGCCACCACGTGATCAGAACGATTACTTTATCCCATAGAGTACAATGGACGCACCCCTACTCCCCTACGGCGTTAGGCTGGGCTGCATTCTTGCGTGTTTGAATGAATATCTCCCACAAAAACACAACTACTGTAGCAGCCACCATTGTAATGAACACACAGAAGAAAGACCCGACCCCAGCAGTCTTGAGTGCACTAAATTCAGGTGATGTTTGCTCGTCATATTTCTCCAAATATCGAGCTCGACGTTCCTTTTCCAGAGGTCGAATGAGCCCTCCTTCCAAGATCTTTCTGATAATCTCTTGTAGACCTCTTATATGTGGATAGTTCTATCGAATGGCGATGGTGAGTAAAACAGGATTGACGTGCTCCCGAGATTCAACGAGCTTTCTCTTGTAGGGGTTTTTGTACCAGGAAAGCAGCGATGGCGCATAGCAGATGCGGCCTTCCTTTAGAGCACACTCCAGACAATCATAATATGACACCTTTGCGAGCTGATCTCGGTCACTGTGCGCCTTGAATGCTGAGCGAAGCTTTCTGTGGAGGCTTCCTACGTACTGTTCCTTTGTTAAACGTTCGTGGAGGAATGTGTCTTTAACCACGCAGGGAGCCACTCGCTTTTCATCCAATCCACGCTCCAGCTCCGCCAGAGTGTCCATGTGGTCTGGGAATGATCGTAGTGTCACCCGGGACGTCAGCTCACTTCGAAAGTAGTTCGAGAACGGTAGCATTCCCACCATCCACAAGCTGCAGACGAGCCCGCCCAAGCAAGGAAGACGGCCTATCCTAGTAATGGAGTAGGACGTGGAATAGAACAAGGCCAGGAGGAACATGAACGTGGCTGTGACTGCATGCAGGCTCCAACGTCTCACGCGACGAGCGCCAGCAAATGCCAAGAACATCAATGTTACCACGAGGCAAACTTGGACTCGTCCAAGATGTCGCTGAAAGATAGCAGGACGACGTTGTCTCGCCTGACATAAAAGCTCTCGTACCAGTAAGCTATTACTCCTGGCATGCGACAATCTCTTAAAGCAACTATTGCGCAAGCAACACGGACACACAGGAAGAGTACACAGGACTAGCGCAGTCCTTTGTGTGTCCAACAAGAAGAGTCCTGTGTGTCCAACACGGACACACAGGACTCTTCCTGTGTGTCCGTGTTGCTTGCGCAATAGTTGCTTTACGATGTCAAACCAACTAGCCCGCCTGTCCGTTTTAAGACAATCTCTTGCACCCACCGGGTTTGCCGAGGCTAAATTGCGGTGAACACCTACGAGGCAATCACACATATCTTTAGCAAGTGGAGCTACACCGGTGTAAAACGTGTGAACCACAGTGACGTTGCAACATTTTACTGCAGCAAATATAATGTCAGTCTGAAAATAGTTGCAGTTAGGCTTACTGCGGGATGGTCGGAAATGTGGTATGTCGATGCACGCAGTCCGGATAACGGTGTTCCGCAGCTCTGAATGTTTGCCAACAAGTGCTTTTCCTCTCGGCTCAACACAGCCCCTTGAGAATATTGCTGGAGCCACATTGCCAGACATGGCTTTTTTCCGTCGAGTATTCCGTTCACTTTCTGGGAAGTTACAAGTGAAATTTCTGAGATATGTCTGTGAAACATACCGGCTGAGTGTTCTTTTGATTCCGCATCTGGTCTCAATAGGATCCAATCTACTCTGTATATAAAATGCTGTGATGTGAAAAGGGAATTCAGGCAGACGGATGCCCATTTTTCAAGACTGTCTAAAAGGATAACGGTCTTCACGCTGTCGTCAAGGTTTCTTCTGATGAAGTGTTTCAGCATTCTGTCACCACGCAGTTTCCACATAGCTACCGCCCAAGGAAGTCGTTTCAACCAGAGCACACTCTCGGAGTCGCATTGTCGTCCGCATGTCGCTAGCACAAATTTGTCGTAAAGCCTTATGTGCGATTGTAACTTGCTGATGAAATAGTTAACGTTTTCCTCCCGTAATGTCACGCCCTGTGTTTTGGTAGTAATGACTTGTGCTGCTCCAAGCAAGATTAACGGTATTTTCAGGTGGTATAGCGGGGGCATCGTGACAGTAGTCATAAACTTGTTGTTTAATGCTGAACTGTCACACATTTAGATGCTCTGTATTCCGAATGAAAACTGTGTTCAGCTTAAAATTATTACGCCTGCAATGAACTTTTTCAAAATTGCCAATATTCTTATTACCATATGAGCCTGAGAACCACCGTCTAATTATCCGCAAGTGGACCGTCCCGAAGTATTTCAAGCTACCCAATCCTTAGAAGAGCACTTAAGAATGTTAAGTTGAAGCACATCTTCTCTGCAAAATACTCTTGTCAGCATACGAAGATTTAGTCTCACTTTCCAATTTGGCGAATGACAATAATGACGAAGCCGGCAAAGGAAACCTCAGCGTGCATGAAGGTCAACTGAATTACACAGGAAACCCATTTGCAGTTTACGTACTGGAGACAGGTAGATTTAGGGTTTCACTTCTCACGACGTGGATCACAATGGACAAACTGCTCATATAGCATTAAACTTGCTAAGCATGACAGAACAAGTAAATGATACACTCTTTTGGGTCATGAATTAGATAGGACCACATGTGAGAATTAATTCAGATGTCGCAGTCGAGACCCTTGGCGTACCTTCGTGGTGAAAACGATGAAGAACACTTCCTTGCTTAGAACACGCAGAAAGTACGTCCAGTGTCAATGCAGCTTGGTTTTGCCGCTGATATTCCTAACGAAAACTGAACGAAGAAGCAGCCCGGCCTCTTTGGCTTCTAGCTCGATGAATGTTGCGAGGGTCCGATTATTCACGGCCGTAAGTTGTGTGGATTTAAATATTGCGCTGGTCCGAAGGAGCGTTGTACTTCAGGGACAACAGTATGGAACATCGAATGTGGTTTCAATTGACTTGCACTTGGAGAGAACCTGTCTGCTGTCAGGGAGCTTATTCTTCAACAACTGTCCTGCATGTCATGGCAAACTGAGCTTGGTAAAATTCCAATTGTGGTTATATACTGAACGCTAAATTGAATTGTCCCATCTCTCAGAAAAAGGAAAGTGTAAGAGAGTCGTGATGAATAGCCGTCGTTTAACAACAGAGCTCACAATATGTGGATGAACTAGGACGCTGGATCTCGGATTAAAAGAGCGGTCCTAAGCATCTAGGCCCATATTTGCCGACATAATGCACTAGTATGCTAGTCATAACGCCGTTTTGTATGTTACGCTTTACGTAAGTTCTCATGGCCGTAGCTTCTGGAAACTTCCACGTGGTCGCCGCCCAAGGCAGTCCTCTTAGCCAGAAGGGATTGATTTCATCCCAGTGTTGTCCACAATTCACTAGACCAACTTCGTCGTGTGGTCTTACGTGCGAACGCAAGGTGCTTTAATATGGCGATCGTTCTCGTTCCTTAGCGCTGTGTTTACTGCCCCAGAATGAAGCCTTTTTCTTGAGATCAGTATGATTACAGCCAATACCAGCACAGAGGAGCTGAAATTTGCCACTGTTCGAAGGATTTAAACGTTTTTGGGGCTCAGTGGTCATAGGAATTACCAAGTGGTTTCCAGGAAACTACCAAGAGCAACCTCTCCAAAGAACGTTAATTCAGTACGCGCAAAGCTCTTCCTTCTGCTTATGTCTCAAACGCCTAGTTATCAGTTCTTGAATTTTTAAAGTTCCTGCAAATAGAAATAAAGGGAGCTTGGTTGACCAAGCGGCGAAATAGTGCAATGGAAAAAGATGCACTCGTTAACATAAACCTGCTTTGAAATTCTAACAAGTGGCGAAGAACAGCACCGTACTTTCAAAGTCCCTCTAGGGAATACAATACTGTAGAGTCTGAATGGCTCATCTTTTCACAGGAATTTCTGGAAGGTAGAAGGAAAGCATTTGCCCTCAATACAATGTCAAAATCTTTTCATTGCTACGCTGTCTCACATATGAATAGGTCCAGAACAAGTACTTTGTCTTGCTCGACTATTCATAGGGCAGTTCAGGTAGCTTCGGACTGTCGTTAATGGTGAAGGAATTCCTTTGTTAAAATGTCAAGCGGATTCAAGTCCATAGCACAAAACGGCGGAACCTTCAGGGACGCGCATCGGGCGAAGCTCTGGTCTGGACGGCACAGGTTTTGAGCGCTATGCCCGAAGTCATCCGTCAGGCTTGAAAACTACCATGCGCTCAACTACAAATTTTGCTAACAGGCTGAGCTCGCTAAGGGTAATGCTGTTCAATAAAGCTTTCAAAGCTTTGTCTATGTTTATTTCTTCCGTTTACGAGTGTTAAGAATTTAAGCAAGTGTTTCATCACGTGACACAAAAGGGCGTACCTGTTCTGGGTGGTAACTATAGCACTAATTATCATAGCAGCAAAAGTAGCAAACCGACAATCGTCCTGGCGATTGGCTTTGAAGAGGTGCACCTATTTATTACGCCGAAGATTAGCCTTCTGAAAAAAAGCTGCACTTATTCTTCCACTTAAGGAACCGTTGATAAAATGGTAGAATCGGCTTTCTATCCCGACGTCCTGTGAACTACCTCTGTTTTTGTGCCGTGTCTTTTCGAGCTCTGAAGCCTGGCTAATTATGTCCCTACTACGCTGTTAAAAGCTGGTTTCAGGCTACCTTTCGACAAACTAGTGTACGGAAAACCACTGGGTGCTGCGCTTGGTAGTACAATTAAAGGTGTTCAGACAACTTTCAGCACCATGAAGAATCATGCCTGGGACGAAATATCTAGCGAACGATGCAAAATTTCATTCGTCGTGCTGACGAAGGAAGTAGAAATATTGAACTGTGGAATCAATACTACCTCATGTGAATGTGCTAAGCTGAAAGGAGTACAACAAACTGTAAAACAGCTAGCGTGTTAATTCAGGATTTTGTCTGACACAAACAAACGGCGCAAACATAGCGTTCAACGTCCTGCGGGGAAGCGTACAAGCCAAGTGTTTGTTGTGCAGAGCATAGGTACAACAAAGGACACCCAACAAAAAAAAAATCGTACACTTGTCTCAGATCCATCAGAGGCCACACTTTCGACACTTTTAGCTGTCAGTGTCACTGAAGTGACGTTCGATCCTACGCATCCAATGAGTGAAGTGTGTCCTTGAGCACCTTCCCTCGACCAGCTAATCTGCGTGCGTGGAAAGCAACAGCGTCACGATGTATCTAACTCGTAATGCAGCCTCACGAGGTGGGTGAACTAACTCCTCTGCAGGAAAGATGTCTGGCTGTTTTTCTACAGTCCGATACGCTGCTTTGATTCCATGTGATAAGCTACAGCGGCAGTATTTCGATGGGGCCCTAATTTATCCGGCAATCAATGAATCAATCCCCCAATCAGTAAGTCAGTCATAGAATTAGTGTTCATATTTTACCAAAACAAACATCCTGGTGAAAATGGGAACACGGCTAGAAATGCCACGATGCGACAAATTGACTGAAGACTTTTCGTACTGTCGCAGCTATGACGGGGTGAATAAAAAGAAATGCAGAATAACAGGCAAACAAACAGCAATAATGAATAAACTTACAAGGTAAATGTACAAGCGAAAGAAAAGGTGGATAATCATAGCCTTGCAAGGAAATTGTCAGACACTTAACAAGATTTATCCTGCGTAATACAGGTCTAAAACAATTATGTCGTATTATGCTTTGTGAGAGCATTGCATATAACAATACAAAGCATTACAATTTAAAGAATGCGCTGACATAAACACAGTTAGGTTACATTTGTAGTTTTTAATGCTTTGATTTCGACGTTACGTTTCCGGTAAGCGCTTAGGATAGATGGTAATCCTTGGCTGAGCCTTTGCCTTCCGTAAAATATGCGCAGTGATGGTTTTATCTCCCGGTTTCGTGTTTACGAAACGTCACTGCGCTCTTATATCTCATTACTGATAAACAGCAGCCTTGCGAGACAGAAGCCCTCTTTTTACGAGTTCATGGGATAGCTTTGTGCATTTTAGTATAGTTCTGGTTCCATTTTTAGCGGACATATGCTAAAGAATGTAACAAACTTGAATACATTAATCACAATGTGCCTCTCTTAAGGGGTTTGTAAAAAGGATATGGCACAGAATGGCGGCTCACACCTTCAATAAGCATTCGACAAGCTCAAAAGGACAGACAAGCTGATTCCAAAATATTCCGGCGTGATATTCAGTGTGTACTTTAACAAAGACCGTATCAAAATCTAGTGTCCTCGCTCTCCTAAAACAACCGTTGAATACCACAGGCAGCCATAACACTATTTATTGACGTCAACTCTTACTTATAAAAACGGAAACACACCGTTAACTTACGTATGCTCTTATATAGCAGACTTATGTGAGAGCTAGCAAGTGAGAAAATAGACCAAGTACGTCGCACGCAGTATGGCGTACGCAAGCACGGCTGCAGCTCTTTCTTTTCCCGTCGCCTCCAACGGCGCGTCATTCTTGGAGAGCAACGTGGCTACTAAGATGATGTCATTTGCACATTTGAGGGGAACACGCGCCGAGAATTTTAAATCGTCTTTTCATCCCTCTAAATTAACCAAGACGATGCAATGAAACAATGCGTATTATAGGTTGAAGGGCCAGGATTCCGAATACACACAAAGCGCAAAATCTTTAGAACTTGTTTCAATTCCCCTTTATTGAAGGTTTTTGGTGGGAATCGGATTGTTCCCTGGCAGACGGAAGTCAAGAAAAAATTACACCATCTCCCGCTAAAGGGGACCATGAGGCGATGCGAAGCAGCACGAAGGATGCCCATCGCGTTTTCATCGGTTTGACTAGGTGTCGCGTTTGCATCGTTTTGACGCTAGCAGACGGTGCCTGCGTCAGCGTTTGTCAGCGTTGTCTCTCGCGGGTAAGGGCGCGTTCTCGTTCCTTGCGAGCTGGTAAAGAGAGAGAGAAAAAACATTTATTAGTTCCAAAGGAACTGAAGCCCCAGTCTGGGCCTCCTGGTAGGCTCACGCATTCTGGCCCAACACGTCCTTCACTTGCTGTACCAGAAGCGGCCTCCACAACTTTTGCACTTTTCGAGGGGCAGTGGTCCACTCCTCCCAGCTGCCAGGTCGCTTCTTTTCTGAGATTTTCGATAAAATTTCGTTTCTAAACGAGTAGATGCCAGAGCATTGCCACAGGATGTGTGTGTGAGGTGGGTAAGCCCCGCAATGCGTGCAAGGGGGTGAACCTGGGTGTCTGTTGATGCAATGTGTGTAGTTGGGAGTGAGTAATGTGTGTGTTT
This sequence comes from Hyalomma asiaticum, assembly GCA_013339685.2. Lineage (NCBI taxonomy): Eukaryota > Metazoa > Arthropoda > Arachnida > Ixodida > Ixodidae > Hyalomma > Hyalomma asiaticum. Next base: position 138,979,379 of record CM023483.1, on the reverse strand, counting down.
GGTGTCTTCGTATAATTGTTGCGCCCTCTCGCGAGTGAGTGTAGGATGGTGTGTGTAGTGGTGTGGATGCTTCCCTGCGACACTCAAGCAGGCTTCGCCTTTTGTTACGCTGTATTTTCCTCTCTTTGCTAGGGTTACAAGTGTCTGCGACGGGCCAAAGAATAGGAGGTCCCGGATTTTCTGCGCGGGAGAGCTGGTGCGCTTTTAGATTTCCTCGCAACACTTGATGGCCTGGAACATAGTTTTTGTATGTTTTATGTTTGTACAGTATAATTTTGTTTTGTTTTTTCACTCTTTGTCTACGTTAGTTGATCTTTTTGTCACTGATGTGCATTGACAATATATGCCACTGTTTCTCCTTAGTTATCATAGTTGTATTTGTGTTCTTGAAATGTATGGTGTATAAATTCTCTGTGTAACCCCCCCACTGTAATGCCTGATGGCGCTGTGGGTATGAGAGTAAATAAATAAATAAATAACCCATTGTATACGTACGTGTAGGAGGGGGGGAGCATGCATGTACATGTGGAGTGTTGTGCGTATGTGTAAGGGAAATCATCATTTTGAATGTCTCTGCAAGCACACTGACTGTCTGGTCGGATCGTAGTTTTGTCAGACGCATGTGTCATTTCCGTGATTGCAAGCATTATCGACCGCAGCTCCGCATCTTGAGGCGTTGGGACTCCCACATAACTTTTCGCAAGCTTCGAGCTGTGACCTTCGACCGTTGCATTACTCCTTTCAGCGTTATGGCTTGCATCCGTATAGTAGGTGTTTTAGTCGTCCGTCTGCTGCATGAATTCTTTTGGAACGCCCTTCTTTATTCTTTTCCGGGTGCATGTTGTTTGGAATGGGCTCTACTTTTATTCTTGGTAAATCATCCCATGGTGGCAACTTCAACGGAAGTTCGGGTAAATCTGAGGTTTCGTATAATAAGCTGTTTATTATGTTTCTACCCTAATGAGACAATGGAAATCTTTGTATTAGCGCTTGGTTATGCACATCTATTCTTTCTTCGAGCGAGTTAAAGAGTCAAGTGGCTTCAATTTTATGGTTGGGTGCGAACTTTGGAACTTCTAGGGCAAGCCTGGTGCATTTTCTAACTATGGTGTCTATCCTTTTTCGCTGTGTGTTGGTTATCTTAGCATATCGCAGGCAGTACATTATCCTGGAAAAGATCAGGGACTCTAAAACCTTGCGTAGCTCATGTTCTTTCATTCCTCTCTTTTGTCTGGCTATTCTACGAATCATTGCAAGGATTTGTTCTAGTTGTACGGTCGATTTCTGGATCTATGTTGTTGATTTTCCGTTGTCCTGCAGAAAGAAACCAAGGATTCGTATAGTTTTTTTGTTTTTTTTGCGTGGTAAAGCGGCGGTTTTCGTTCGCAGTTGTATTAATCTCCTGTATTCCTCTGCTTGTTTGCCCGCGTCTTCAGTAACGACAATGTATTCGGATTTAGGCGCATCCACATATTGTGTCTAATCCTCTTTGAATGATGTGTTCTTGCCAGCCGGGGGATGCTCGACAGCACCATATTGTTATGCCATGCGCATACAAATTGTGTTCCAAGTCTGGTATTTCTTTTAGTAATGGGAGTAATTTCATCACTGCAATATTAAATAAGGTCGGCCATAGAATAGACGCTTGGGGAGTCCCTGATGTGATTGGGTGGTCAGGTGACATGTAATCATCACGCTAAGAGGTTTATTGGCAGAGACGCAGAGACAGGAGCAGCGGTACTGTCACGAGCTCATGCCGATGGTGATGCGGTTGTTGCACAGGCCACTCTTCTTCACTACAATCACCCTCCACTGAAAAAGGCGCCATCCTGGCGTCTTAAGGCGCAGACACAACGATGGGGTCGGACCCACTCTACAGTCTTGGCATCGGAGACAAGCACGTTCCTCTGCTACACAAAATTCAAGAGTTCATTCGCGCAGAGTTGTCTCGTCAGCTATCTTTGTTGCCTTGCGTCGCAGGACCACAACAGCCTTTGACACCCCCACTTCGCGATTTCGTCCAGGAACAAGTCGCCCAAGCTATTTCTCCAGCCTGTGAACCACCGCCGGTCACTGCGCCTCTCACGTACGCCGACGTCGTTGCCCGACCTCGTCCGCAGACGCTCCCGCCGCCGTCAATGCACGGCCGCCGACCAGTCCTTATGGCCCGCCAACCGGTCCCTATGGACCGCCGAGCAGCCCCTATGGACCGCCGACCTATTCCCCCCATCTCTGCCGCAACCACACAGGCATCAGTTCCCGGCTTCCGAGCCACGACTTGGAGGGTACGCCAACCAGTGGCGCGCCCCTGACAATCGCCCGATATGATATGCGTGTGGTGGTGCTGATGACGTGGCGCGTCTTTGCCATCGCCGCATGCTTCCTTTCTCGAACACTCGATGGGCGCCATCTTTCCCTCCTCACTTTTCATCGGCGCCTTCCAGTCTTCCCCGCTTCATTCTACCCTGATGGCTCATCCGCACCTACACAACGCTCGCCATCGCCACGTCGTCGCTCGCTTTCTCCGATGCGTCGCCGTCCCGGACCCACTGAGCAGGAAAACTGACGGCCGCAGTTCCTGAGGCACGAACTGCGTCCACGTCGAATAGTACAAGCCCTCCTCCCTCCCCTGCCAATGTGATCCAAGTGTCAGTCGAAGGAACCGTCGTCTTAGCGCTTGTCGATACAGGAGCCGCCGTATCTGTAATTTCCGCTGAACTGAGTCGTGCTTTGCGTAAGGTTACGACGACATTATCTGACCCGTCTCTTCGAATGGCGAACGCCCAAAACATAACGCCCCTCGCTGCGTGTACCGCTAGACTCGTCAATCAAGGAGTTGTGCATACTGTCGAATTCGTCGTGCTTCCCTCGTGTTCCCATAACATCATTTTAGGTTGGGACTTCCTCGCAACTAATAACGCCATTATTGACTGCTGCCGCGCCGAACTTGAGCTCTCCGCACTTCGCGACGTTGACACTGTCTAACTTCGCCACCCTTCTGATAAGCTATTTGTATCCGAACATATCGCCATACCGCCGTGCTCTTCTGTGCCTGTCCCTGTGTCATGCGCTGCCATATCTGACGGAGTTATTCTTTTTACACCCTCTTAGACGTTCGGAACCCGCAAATGCTCTCCTCTGCCCTTTGCCTCGCTTACGCTTCATGGTGGCGTCACGACGATGCTGGTCGACAACATAATGGCGTCACCTTTAGAACTATTTTATGGTGAATGCCTCGGCAACGTTCAGACTGTTGAGGAGCTTCACATTGCTGACGCTTCGCCTGGATCCACTTTGACGGACCTCAGCACATTAAGTGATGATCCTCCAGCTGACCAATCACTACTCGATGCTTTTCATCGCTCCAGAAACGTCTTCAGAACGAAGCCAGCTCCTCACCCTACTGCAGAACTTCCGTGCCTCTTAGAGGGCGCCCACACTACCGGCAAAGCAGCTTGCCGTTCGCCGTTTGCCGTTCTGAACTCGCCGGGCGACGGCGATAGTCCTCAAAAACGGCAAGTATTCCTCGCCGCAGAGCTTGCCGGAGAATTTGGTGCCGAGACCCAAATTGTCCGGCAGCCGGCGGCCGTTCCGTTGGCGGCCGCCGGCGGCGATGTGACCAATCAGCGATGGAGGATTGGTTGCTATGATCATACTCGGGAGCTGCCGAGACGGCGTCGTCAGCCTGGCAGCTTTTCGCATTTTTTTCTTTTCTTTGTACCCAATCGTCGACTTCGCAAAAAAAAATTTCACACGACGAGTGTTTCAGAGACGTTTGTACCCGTTTTATTACGGTAAAAACAAACTCGGAGTACAAATAGATAGACATGAAAACGAATAAATAACATTCATCAAGAATTTATTTACAAGAAAAGTACATGCACATTGTAACATTGTAATTGCCCGTGCCGCGATGTTGTGCTCGGGGTGTTGGAAAAAGTATTTGCTGTACGTCCCCATGCTATTACGAAATTCAGAAGAGCAAGTGATCGGCGGCGTAAAACTAGATTTGAAGGCGATTGAACCACTAGAAGCGGCCACCGACGTAGCGCCGGCAAAAAGAAAGCAAACTGGTCGCTCTAGCCCACGAGAGACAGCATGCTAGGAGACAGCGCACTAGCTCGTGTGGCACATACCTTTGCGTCTTACATAGACCTGCAATATGACACGCACACACAGACGCACGTGGCTTTCTTTTGCGATCAGCACTTTCCTGCATGTATAGAACACACCGCTTGACATCACCACTTACTGCACGCACAGCGCTGCTTTTCAATCAAGTCGAGCAGCCGAACTAAACTTGAACGGTCGTCGATGTTTCGATATATCCAGCTTGGTTCCATTTCAACCATTCGGCGTCGTGCCTAACGTATGCCGACGTCGTAGTAGGAGGCAGCGCACCAGGTGATTATACATCCACCGTCGTTGCGATATATCCGTATTCGTGCCGTCATCAGGCGTCACAGCTTCACGATTTGTCACACAAAAAAACAGCCATGACGAATTTCGCGGCGTAGGCGCGTAGACAACGCAAAGCGAGTGAAACGTCGCCTTCGCACGACCATGCAGCGATTGGCCAGACTCGAAGCGCGCAAAACCTCGCCGTCTGTTCGTGTCACGTGACTACCGCGCCGCTGAAACGCGCCGGTGTGCCGTGTGGACAGCGCTCGCTCGGCTGCTGTCTCAGGTATCCGGAGGCCGGTGTACCGTTACGTGAGTTTTCCGGTAGTGTGCGCGCCCCTTTATGATACCCAGGGTTCTGGTTTGAGTCGAACATCAACCTTGTCGCACCAGAGCGACACAGGAAATCATGCCCCCCTACGGCAACGTCCTTATCGAGTGTCGGCCTCGGAGCGCCGTGTCATTAACGACCATGTTGCCGACATGCTCAAGCGTGGCATTGTGCCACGAAGATACGTTTATAGATACGCGTTAGGAACGAAGATACGCGTTTATTGGTTGAGGCCTGGCATATTAGTATTAGTGGAAGTGCATGCGTGAGTCAACCGTCGATTATCTTAAACAGAGAGGAGATAGAGTGTCTTAGCAGTTGTCTATCGCGTAGAACGGCACGTGTAACAGTATGACAGGGGGCGCTACCATTCCGAGCATGCGCAGATAAGCTGTGTGTCTTCTTTCTTTTTCGCCTCTGTGCTGTGCTTCAGTTGTTAGTCGGCGTTCGTGGTGTTCACTGCTCTTCTTGTGTCCGTGTCCTGCACGCCTCTTCTTTTGATTATGCATTGTGCAGTCTTCACACAGTCCCTGGGCATCCCCGGTCGTTCTAGTAAAAAAGAAAGACGGCTCCATTCGTTTCTGTGTAGACTACCGTAGCTTGAACAAGATAACGCGCAAGGACGTATACCCGTTGCCGCATATAGACGATGCGCTCGATTGTTTGCACGGGTCGCCATTCTTTTCCTCACTCGACTTACGCTCCGGATACTGGCAAGTTCCCGTGGAATAGTGTGATCGACCTAAAAGCACATTTGTGATGCCTGATGGCTTGTACGAATTTACCGTCATGCCTTTCGGCCTGTGTAATGCTCCCGCTACGTTTGAGAGGATGATGGACACCATACTGCGAGGCTTCAAGTGGAACACATGCCTGTATTACCAGGATGACGTAGTTGTTTTCTCCGCTGATTTCCCTACACATCTTGGGCGTCTCGAACGCGTTCTTAAATGTCTCACCGACGCTGGACTTCAGCTAAACCTCAAGAAATATCGTTTTCGTGCCTGAAAGCTAACAATGCTTCGTCACGTTGTCTCTCGAGACGGCATCCTTCCGGATCCAGCCAAGTCCCAACCGCGCGTATACGCGCGGTTGGGACTTCCCAAAACCATAGAGCTTAAAAGAGCTTCGAGGCTTCGCAGGCTTGGCTTCGTATTTCAGACGTTTTATTAGAAATTTCGCCTCGATTTGTGCTCCACTGACAAGCCTTCTTAGCGGCGACATAGAATTTTCAACTTGGTCATCCGCCAGTGACGACGCCTGCTAACCACGCCTCCCATTCTTCTCCATTTCGACCCTGAAGCCCCGACCGAAGTGCACACCGATAACAGCGGAGTCGGCCTCGGTGCCGTACTCGCGCAACGCAAGGAAGGGTTCCACGAATATGTCGTCGCCTACGCAAGCCGCACCTTGACTAAAGCCGAGGCTAACGGCTCAGTTACCGAGAAAGAGTTCCTGGCAATTATTTGGGCACTTAATCTGGTAAGGGATGTTCATTTTCGATAGGAAAAAAGTGTGCAAAAATTCTTCAGGAAGCTCGTCTGCCTTTTTATTGTGCAGCATTAGAAGCTTAGTTACCGCGTGCATTTGTTTGGGTTGTCCTAGAATGTTCCTCAGTATTTGCCACACCCTCGGGGTGTGCAACTCTCCGTTCCACATATTTGCGGCCAGTTTTCGTTGGCTAATTCCTGTGCATGGTTTTGTGCTTCAATGGTTATTCTTTTAATTGACTTTCGCAATTGTTTGCTTGCTTTATTCTTCTCGTATTTACTGATTAGTCTGTGCCGCTTGTTCCAGAGATTGACGAGATGGGAGTCAACATAGGGGTGATCCTCATCTCTTAGTCTTCTTCTTGTAAACAGAAATGATATCGTCTACCCAAGCATCACTGTCATCCCCTGGGTCTCTCTGTAATAGTTGAGCTCGCATATCATCCCATTTAGTAATCTTTGTTTTAGCGAAATTTCTATCAGTGGTTCGGCCTCTTTCCACGGCAAGCTGCGTTATGAGAATGTAATGATCGCTACCCAGGTTTTCGACACTTTTGTCCCATACAGCGCTTATGGGTCCTGTGAACTATCTTAAGTCCGGGTTCGTATCCTCGACGCCATTGCCCGTTCTAGTAGCAAGTGTAGTATCGTTTAATAAGGTAACCTGCGCGTTGTTCATGATGCCTTCTAACTTTCTCCCATTCGGCACTGTCCAGTCATATCCCCATGCTTTACTTGGACTGTTGAACTATCCTGCCAAGAGCATCGGGTACTTTTTAAAGCCCTTTACATGATTTTCGAGCCACTGACTGTTATTATTTGGTTTATTTGGAAGCCAGTAAGCGTTCGTGAAAACTATTTCTAGCGTGCTCTTGGGAATTCTGCACTTTACCGTGACGTACTCCTGCTCCTCTGTATTGCCTCCTGCCGTATCAAGCTGCACTGCCGCTAAGCCACTCCTAACGTAAGTTGTGATCATGCCCTGTGCGGTAGTCTCTTGTGCACCCTTCCGATGTTTCTTTTAATACTACGTTGACTGAATGCCTGGTATCCTGGCAGAGTTATGATCCCGTTTTTCTCCTGCACCATGATTATATCGGGAGGTTTAGATACCTGTCTGATACGCTGCAATAGCAGCGCCTTTTTCTTTTTGAGAACTCTGCAGTTCCAGTGCCAGATTATTAATTTAGTTTTCGCTGGCCAGGTTCTTTTACTGGTTATGCTGCTGTGCATGTTTGTTTATTTATTTATTTATTTATTTCACAATAGTGCAAGCCAGCATGGCCCAGGCAGGAGTGGAATTACAGACAAAAGGAACAGTATAGAAATAATTGATAATAACACTGGCAGCATAAGCAATACACCACTGTCGCTAGTACAATTGTAGCAAAGGAATAAAAAAAATAAAAGGAATAAGCAATACACCACTGTCGCTAGTACAATTTTAGCAAAGGAATAAAAAAAAAGGAAAAGAAAAAGAAACAGCTCCAACAGTTTACAACAACACTCGCACGACAAGTAAAAACACAGTTTCAATGATTCAGTAATCAATACGACAAATGTTCTTCAAGGACTTCGGCAATATTGTCTGCTTCGCAAACAAACTCGGGTAGACTGTTCCAATCCGAAACAGTGCGGGGAAAAAAACTCTGTTTGAATGCCTCCGTTTTGGCAAAAATGTGTTGTAGGGTGTGTTTGTGATTGTTGCGCGTAGTTCTCGCTGTAGTGGTCTTTAAATATGAAGGTGTAGATATACCAAGTTTTCCGTTCAAAATGTTGCGCAAGAACTTTAGTCGACTAATTGTTCTGCGAACAGCCAAGGTGTCGATGTTATGAGTTTTCATGAGTTGAGTTGGTGAATCTAGTCGTTTGTATTTATTGAATATAAATCTAATGGCTTTCTTTTGTAGCGCTTCTAAGCTCTGTATATCTTTTTTAGTGTACGGATCCCATACAACGGACGCATACTCCAATTTAGGTCTGATAATAGAATTATACGCTTGAAGTTTAACATTCACAGTTGCCTTTGCAAGCTTCCTTTTCAAAAAACACAGTTTTTGAAAAGCTGAAGTGCACACTGACGAAATTTGCACCCGCCACGTCATATCACTTGAAAGAGTAATCCCTAAATACTTATATTGCGTTACTGATTGAATGGGAGAGCCATGAATATTATAGGCAAACACACTAGGATTTATTTTTCGTCTTATATTTATAAGCACTGTTTTATCAACGTTTAATTCCATGTCCCATGCTGCGCACCAGCACTCAATATTGCGAAGGGTTTGCTGCAATAGCTTATGGTCATCAGAACAAGTTATTTCTTCAAACAGAACACAATCATCCGCGAAAAGTTTAATAGACACTGAGTCAGGGATTTCTTGCACTAAATCATTTACATATGTAAGGAACAATAGTGGCCCCAACACACTTCCCTGTGGCACACCAGAAGTTACATTGAGCGTCCTAGATACATTAGATTTTATTTCAATGAACTGTTTTCTATTAGTTAAATAAGATTCAACCCATTTAATAAGATAAAACGGCAATCCTATGTTATGTAATTTCAGAAGTAATTTACTATGCGGCACCTTATCAAACGCTTTATAAAAATCAAGTAGAAGTATATCAATTTGCCCTGATTGATCTAGAACTGCCATAAAATCATGGATAGTTATAACCAATTGCGTTGTTGTGTACAATCCCTTCCGAAATCCATGTTGACAAGGAGACAATATGTTATTATCTGCTAAGAAGCACTGAATATTGTGAGCCACTATGTGCTCTAGTAACTTGCAACTTACTGAAGTTAAAGAAATCGGTCTGTAATTAGAAACAATTGATTTATCTCCCTTCTTATGAATAGGCACGACACGTGCAATTTTCCAGTCGTCCGGAACTTCCCAACTACGCAATGATCTATTGCCAAGAAATCGCTTATGTGTGTAGAATAGCGCTTTAAAAATGTATTTGGTATTTGGTCTGGTCCTACACTCTTTTTGATGCTCAGTTTTCTTAGCAAAATCAAAACACCTTCTTTTGTGAAAATAGGAATGTCCACATCGTTAAGAATAGCTGGTAGGGGTGCAGAAGCACCTGGAGAAGTGAAGACGCTGTGAAAATATTTATTAAATGCCTGCGATATTAAGAAGCCGTCAGTTTCGTATTTCCCGCCCAGTTTAATTCGATTCACTGTTTCATTGGTTTGAGCCAAAAATCTCCAAAATTTACCAGGATCTTCTTTAATGAATGAAGGGAGAGTGACTTGATAGTAATGTGTCCTAGCATCATTTACTTTAGTTGCCAAACTTCTTTTCAAAACGTCAAAGGTCTCGGGTGCTACGTTTTTACGCTTTCTAGTCGTTTGATTCTGCGTTTAATGTGGATAATCTCCCGAGATATCCATGGGTGTTTGCGGTTCTTGCGTACCTTCCCGAACGGGACAAACTGCTGAATGGAAAGCAAGACCGCACTTTTAAATCTCGTCCACAAAGCATGGACATCATCGTTCGTACTATATCTTAGTACACTCTCTAAGTAATCTGTAATTGATGTATCATCAGCGCGATCAAAATCATTGACGTCCACTGAATTTGTACTCGAACGCACTACAGAACATCGATAAGGCCAAGAGAAAAACCATAAGCTGTGGTCCGACACTCCGTTTTCAACAGTGATAATACCGTTTAAGAATATATCGCTTACAAAAAATGATGATGATGATTTATGGGGTTTAACGTCCCAAAACCAGTTCTGATTATGAGAGACGCCGTAGTGAAGGTCTCCGGAAATTTCGACCACCTGGGGTTCTTTAACGTGCACTGACATCGCACAGCACACGGCCTCAACATTTCGCCTCCATCGAAATGCAGCCGCCGCAGCCGGGATTCGATCCCGCGACCTTCGGATCAGCAGTCGAGTACCATAACCACTAGACCACCGTGGCGGGGCGCTTACAAAAAATAAATCCAATACAGCACTGTTGCGCGTAGATTCACAGACAATTTGGTCAATGTTCAGAGCTAACATTCCGTCTAAAACAGCATCACTCGATTTAGATTGCCCGTAGGCTAAGTTCTTCCATTTGACATCTGGAAGGTTGAAGTCACCTGTGATCATGATGTGACGTGTGCGGTTTAAAAGAAGATGGTCGTAAAGCCTTTCAAAGAAAGAATCTGACACTTCCGATGCTTTATAAACAACAGAAAGCATAAAGGTTAAACCATTTACAGTGACGTTCAGAAACAAGCTTTCGTGATCGGCCATCTGATTGATCAAACATACATCAATACCAAGTTTAGAAATAACTGCAACTCCTCCGCCACGTGTGCCTCGATCACGCCTGTGCATCTGATAGCCGGGGGGAACAATTTCGTCATCTCGTACACCATCGTGCAACCAGGTCCCTGTGATAGCAACCACATGAGGGTCGATCGTCAAAAGCAATAGTTCTAATTTGTCCGCTTTGTTCACAATGCTTCTTGCGTTGAAAGAGAGCACACGCAGGTTCTTGAATGCAGACGGTGAAAGCTACGTTGTTTGTGTAGGATCTTTCCCAGATCGAACAACGACACGCGTGTTAGAAACATCATCCCATGCGTATAACTGGGAATCAACACGCAATTTATTATTCACCAGCGCAACCTTCTTGCCTTGCTCTTTTTCGGCTTTGGCGCTTTGCCATAGCAGTTTTCGTTTTCTTAGGGTTTCAGCAGAGAAGTCGTTTTGCACGGAAATTTGTGTTCCCTTCAGCTTTTTGCAGTTCCGTAGCACTTCTTGTTTTTCCGTATAATTTTGAAAGAACAGGATTACAGGTCGCTTTCCAGGACGTTTTCCCAAACGATGTATTCTGGCAACAGATAAGCACTTTACGTCGAGCCTATCCTCGAACACCTCTTTTATTACTTTCTGCCGTAGGACATCCTCCGTTTCATTCGCGCGCTCATCTATGCCAAACACAACAAGATTCGACATCCGACTCCGGTCTTCAAGCTCTGTAAGTTTTTCCTGCTGCAGCATGAGTGTTTGCTGAATTTTTTCAGCAGAATTGTCAAGAGTTTCAACATTATCCACTTTCCGGGCTATTTCTCTTACATTTGTTTCTAATTTGGTCATTCGGGTCGAGAAGGAAGTAACACTTTTCTCGGCGACTTCCAACCGTTTTTTAAGTTCCGTTAATCATCCCTAATAGCCTGCTGGCCCTGTATTAGCGTCTGGAGCATTTCAGTATTGGTAGGACCTGGATTCAATTCCACGTCACCACAAAGTAACAATTTGCACACATGGTAGCACTCGTACGCTAAAGCAATCAAAGTCCGTGGGCACGGCACGGCACGTGGGGAATATTGTTGTCTTATTCCGGAACTACAACCTCGTTAGATGCTTCATCCTGCGAACGAGGCGATAGATTATGAGCACGCTTTCTCGTCATATTGAGAATCGTCTCGATGCGGTTAACTGTCCTCTCTGCTTGTTCTTGCCTTTCTGTGATCGGTGCATTTTGCTCCGCTAATTTTTCTGTTATGGTATCTCATTTCTGCATTTCTGCTTGCAGATTCAGAATATTTCCATGCATATTAGTAACTGCGACAGTGATTTGATCTAGTCTGCGTAAAACCTCTGCGATTTCCGTCACATTGTTATACTTTATGCCGTGTCTCGCTCATTCGCTTTAGCGCTTAGTGGGAAATGTCTCATGTTTCCCTGAGATTGCGATGTCTGAATAGATCGCAGTGTTTGAGTATAGGAGGGGGGAGGGTTAACCGTGTGGTTTGAGGGTAATGAAGATTTGACAACTGGTGAGAGGTGTGAACCATTCACGCACGTAGGTTGCTTCTCTCGGGGACCAATGTTTTCTTTGTTCCAAGTGTGGTCCTGTTCTTCATTTGTTCGTTGCTTCTCGAATTCTGGTGTTGTCGCTGCTCTCTTCCATCTTGCTTGCTAGCTGCGGTGCTCTTGTTCTGGGCGTTGTCTGTGCCACAGCTGTAGCTGGAGCCGCGTTTTTTTTTTTTTTCTGTTTCTCGGCTACCAAGTACTTCAAAGCGGTTTCTCATGGGAGCTCTGGCTAGTTTGTTTTACTGCTGTTCCCATTTCGGCTGCGATGTTGGTTGTTTGTGTTCTGCGACTCATCGGTGTGCTCGTGCTGTTCGTCCTCTTTCATAGCGTTGAAGTAACGTTGCTTGCGACGACTGTCAGCTTCTCTTCTTGCTTTGTCAGCTTCCTGGCGTACTGGACAATCGGGATAAGTCGCTGCGTGCTCTCCACCGCAATTCCGGCAGCGTAGCTCGCAGGCATGAGGAGTGTCCTCGTTGGATCCTGGAGGTAACTTCGCTGCGCATTTTACGCAGGCGACATATCTGTTCTTATGAGGACAGACGACCACTCCGTGTCCAATTTGAAGGCACATAGTGCACAGTAGGCTACGGGGCTTCTACTGGTACATTCGAATTACTGGTCTGCCATAGAGATCATATCGTGGTAAATATGATCCTTCAAGTGTTATCAGAATTGTGTTCGACGAACCTACGCGTCTCACTTGCAGGATTTTAGCTCCTTGCACTTCTACCTCCCTTTCAAGTTCTTCATCTGTCACAGAACACTGTATACCATGAATTACACCTTTGACAGTGTCCGTGCCATGTGCGCGGTATGTGAGAACCGGGTGCTGCGTTCCCATTATCGGGACCGGCCGTATGCGTAGAATCCTCTCTATCGCTGTTGGACGATGTGTCAGCTGCTATTGAATTCTGAACAATCCTCACTTTTACATAGGTGTCCTTCTTTTATGTAGTTGTCAGGTCGGCTGCGTGCACAGCACTGCGTCCAACACAGTCCTGTGGTAGCTCTTGTAAGGCGGTGCCATCGGTTATTTTCAAGATATTGGTGGTGTGCTCTTCAACACGCCGACTAGCGTCTCTAACGGTTTGCCAACCATTTTGCGTCCTTTTGTGACCAAATTTCCCGACCAACTATAGATCCTGGGATTCTAAGCTACTCTAACACAATTGATAAGCAAGATACAGAGCTCCTCACACGCGATGACCTCATATTAGCTAAAAGTGTTAAGAATACCTCTTCAGCAATACTGGTCCCGCATTTGAGCAAAGGTAAACGTTAATTGGATATAATCTGTCTTTGTCAACAGCCCTACAAGCATAATGGATTCTGGAATGTAGGGCCCATTTATGTACAAATGCACTAAGAGAAGCGAGGTATGACACCTTCATTCCAGTAATGTTAGCCAAAACACTGTACACACAACGTGCCATGTTCGAAAAGACATTCGGTACAATGCCATCCCGAGAGCCCATGCAAATCTATGATACCTGTAGCTGTGTAATTCTAAACCATCTCTTGAGACTTCAATATCAAATCCCATGTTGATGAGAGACCACGCACACTTGATAAACACGCGCAAAGGAAATTTACATCTACGTTACTTATGCATGTGAAAGTCAAAAGTACCGAACAAATCCCAAATGTCACTAGTGCTTTCTTCTCAAAAGGCAGTGATGCTGTTCAGCACATAAGCAGCATGTCTTACAACTACACGTGTGCATGCCAAAACTACGCTACAATGTCTTAACACTACAAACGCCTTGCGAATATGAGTGCAGATATTTTCTGAAGCACACACACATCGCATAAGGAGATACACCAGACGAATGCGTCTTTGAGTTGAAAGCGTCTTAAGAATCCGAAACATTGCAGAGGCTATCTGAAGAAAGAGTGCCCACGCATGGTTACTTCAGGACAATAAAGGTCGCAGGAATTTTAATGAAAAATTTGCACGCTCTTTTCACACCAGGAGCAACAGATTTCATACCCTTAGATTATCGGTCATGATTGCGTGAGGGCACCATGCGTATAACAAGCGGTCGAGCTCTTTTGCGATAAAAACGCTCACAGTGCTTACACAGCAGAAATGAAATTTGCATTTACAGGAAGAAAGGTTACGATGTTCTTTTCGCGCATTCTACTGCAAAACAACAAACATTCGACACACCAGCAAAAGGCCCGATGAACGTAAGTCATTAGAGGCTATCAAGTGTGGCCATATTTGACGAGATATAGCCGAAATTGCACAATATGAAATCGCGAAACCACAAGAAAATAGGGTGCAAGAAGCTATAAGGAAATCGTAAAGAAAGCGAAGCTGCTTCTAGGACATGCACAAATATGAAAACTCAATGCCTTGTTATTTTAAAGGGTGACATACTGTCGTGCATCATTTTTGAATGCATACTGTCGTGCGTCAGATTGAATGCATTTCCTCGGTACTGAGAAAACGTAACAAGGGTTCGCGGTACCGTACACTCAACCAGACATATCGTTAGGTTGGCAAACTGCGCTTCGGCTATAAGAATGGTAGAATGCAAGCGAGAGCTTGTATGACCAGACCTAGGCAAGCTAAGCCGTATGCATATTTTCACCGGAACTCTTATACTACCTTCCGGTACCTGCTGCCGCGCTCGACTGCTCGAAAGAGCACATCGCCGAAAAATCCCTCTCCTAACACGTTCTGAAGCGAACGTTCTTCTTCAACTGACGCCATGGCGGCAGCGAACTTGCCCGCGTGTGCGAGCGTTACTGCGGGCCATTTTCCGACGACGCTTTCTTGGCCAGCGCTGCGCCGGAATTGGGCGTTACGCTGATCAATTGGGCCGAACACTAAGGAAATGCAGAACCAGTGTCAGCAGCAGAAAGGTACTCAGACTCTGTCTGAACTGCGTGTGCGTGCGAGAGTTTGTGTGCTTATCTCAGTGTCTCTGGTTTGATCGTCGCAGCTGCCCCTACTTTAGCATAGCGCCAAACGCAAAGAAAGAAACGAAGGAAAAATTAAAATCAGGATGGGAGAAGGACAAAGCCGCGTGAGTGGTTAGATTTAATTGAAGACCCACGAGTGAACATTACCGCGAAGAGCGCTGTTAGAGTGCTAGATCACGCACGCTAAGAGAAGGAGAGGAAGACATAAAACAGAGAAAGAAAGTACAATGAAGGAGGGACAACTGTTTGGGAGGAAAGTCTTGGTGTAACTCACACTGCTTCGCTGTTACCTATCTTCACGTAGCAGAAACAACGGTGAGTATTTTGTACACTGGCGTCACAGCGTCCTGATCCAGTCTTGCTCGACCTAAAGTGTGCATGTAACAAAAAAAGAAGGATGCATGTGATCCAAAGCGGTACCACTGGCATGAGCTTGTGGCTTCTATTAAGCCAATTATTTTGTTTGCTTGACCGTTCGCCCGCAGCCCTTCTTGGAAACCCATTATGCAAACGCAACTTCTACTGCCAGTCAATTTACCATCGGGATTGCAACGAGATCGGAGCTGTGGTCTGTAGAGCGAACGGTGGCATACTTTTCATGATTTCGCTTACATGAGCACGTTTCTTTCCTGTCTCTAATTTTATTTGATTATACTTAGCTGCGAGAAACACATCCAATGCAGATCAAGAAGAGCGTTGGAATTGCTATTCTATGGAAGGCCACTGGAATAGCATAGCCATAACTAAAAATTCTTCGATCCTGTCAACATTACGAAGTACAGCAGTGAAATACAGGGGAATTCGCCCAATTCACCCACAGCAAGATGGATAGTACAGTCAACAAGCGCGCCATGAATGCCAACATAAAAGTTCTTTTCATAGGCCAATGTGCCCTACAAAGTTATGTTTTCCGGCTCACAAATGAAACGAATTTATGTTCTATCCACACTCATTTCAAGGAAAATGCACAACTGGATAGCTGAACAACCTCTGACAATTTCTGAGCACGATTATGCGAAGTTACGCAGCAAAGAGCGTGCTCTTTTAAGATTCGGACACATCAGCTGCAGCTTCATTCTTGCGTCCTCGAAAGAAAAGCTCTGCAAGAACAACAGTCGTAGCACCCAACAGCGCCACGAACACAACCAAGAAGGAGACAAACTCCTCAACCATGAGCGGACTCAATTGAAAGGTCGCGCGCATATCGTAATTTTGCAAGTGGCCCTCTCGAAGATCTTTTTCAAGAGGCCGCAGCATCCCGCCTTCAATGATCTTCCTAATGAGCTCCCGCAAACCTCGTATATGTGGATAATTTTTGCGAATGGCGATGGTCAATAAAAAGGATCGACGTGCTGCCGCGATTCAACAAGCTCATCCTTGTAGGGGCTCCTGAACCAAGAAGGCAACGATGGTGTATAGCCGAAGCGGCCTTTCTTCAGAGCGCACTTTAGGCAGTGACTATACGTCGGTTGGAGAAGCTCCTCTCTGTCCTTGCTTGCCCCAAACGCTGAGCGGAGCTTTCTGTGGAGGTTTGCGATGAACTGGTTACTAGTTAATCGCGTGTGCAGAAACGTGTCTTTCACCACGCAGGTAACCACTCGTCTTTCATCCAGCGCACGCTCAAGTTCTGCCAGTGTCCATGTGGTCTGGAAAAGCTCGCAGGGTCACCCGAGTCGTTAGCTCGCTTCGAAAGTAGTTCGAGAACGGTAGCATACCCATCATCCACAAGCCGCATATCATTGCGCCCAAGCCGGTCCAACGCCCTATTCGGGGATACGAATAAGACGTGTAATAGAAAGATGCCAGGAGGAACATGGAGGAATTGGTGAGCGCATCCATGTTGCAGCGTCCTACACGAAGAGCGTCGGCAAGTGACAGGAAAATCATTGTTGACACGAGGGTTACAGAAACGAGTGTCAGGCAAAACTTAGACTCGTCCAGGATATCCTGGAAAGATAGCAACACGAGCTCCTCGCTCTTCACGTAGAAGCTTTCGTACCAATACATTATCAGCCCGGGAGTGTGGAATTCTCTAAGGCTCACGGGGCGTGCCGCGCCTAAATTGCGGTGAACGTCTATGAGGCCATGAAACATATCAATACCAAGTGGTCTCGCAGCGGTGTAGAATGTATTGATCACAGTCAAATTGTACAATTTCACCGCATCGAATATAATATCGGTCTCATAGGAGTTGCAGTCGCGTTTTCCGCCTCCACCTCGGTAACGCAAGTCAATGCAGGCGGTTCGCATCACCGTATTCCTGAGCTCTGAATACTTGCCATCAAGTGGTCTGCCTTCTTGCTCGGCGCAGCTTCTCGAGAAAAGTGCGGGTGCCACATGGACAGCCGTAGCATACTTCACTTTTTGGTTGCGCTTCCACTCTCCTAACCCACATGTGAAGTTTCTGACCGGAGTCTCCGAAACATACCGACTGAGTGTTCTTATGGATTCGCTGTCCGGACTGAGTACAATCCATTCGACTGCGTAGACGGCAAGCATGGACTCAAAGTGTGAATTTAGGCATGTTGTGGCATGTTCACCGAGAGTTTCTAGCAAGACAACGGTCCTAACACTTCTGTGAAGGTTTCATCTCATGAAGCTTCTGAGTGTTGTGTCCTCGCGCAGTTTCCACTTAGTGACCGTCCAAGGTAGCCTTCGTAACCAGAAGATATCCTTGCTGCCCCACTGCAGCCCGCATGTCGCAAATACAACTACGTCGTGTGGGCTTATGCGCGAACGTAACATGTTTATGATATAGGCAGCGCTTTCTTCCGTTAACGCGACGTTTGCCGATTTCATGATGCGTACTCCTGTTGAGCCAAGTAATATTGCCGTTAGTATGAGCAGATACCACCTGTTCATCGTGATCGGTTTCTACAACTGAATAAGCCTGGTTGTTTACAGCAGCCTTTCCGCGAATGCAGATAGTGCGCACCGAGCACGCACTATAAGATCCTCTTAATTTCAATTTCCCAGTTGCGAATTTCTCAGACAATCTCCCAGTTGTCTTATATACATCCGAAGAGCTACTCCGTCAATTAACCACTGCAAATAATTCCAAGTAGCCAAAACTCATAAGCAGCTGCAGGGGTACCTTATAAATACTGTTGTTCTATTCCCTCACTAAGACATGTACGGCAAACTCGCAGTGTTGTAGACAAACTCGTAAGTTCAGTGGGGTTTGGCAATGAACAAAGACCATCACATCTGACGAACAATACCTCAGTATATATGATTGCCGTTTTGATTAAGGGAAACGCCCACTGGCAACGTATTCCTAGCCTTACGCTTACTTTTCGAGCCTTATGTACTCAACACAAAGTGTGTATTCACTTGGTCTTCGACAAAGTTGTTAACCAGGAGCAGTTCTTGCACGCAGCGTCAAACAGTCACAATACAAAAACGTCACTAAAGGCAAGGCTGCTTTGGAACATCAAGTGAATAGGGCAAGAAAACAAGGACAACGTCACATACAGCACTGAAGCCTCCTAGGTCACCTTGTTCGTGAATGCAATGACGGGCACATTGCAGTTAAGAAAGCAAAGATTGGTCCATCACGGGTGAGTTCACTTCAATACCTGCGCAATTATTGCGAGAGAAGCCACAAAGGAGAATCAGATAGACACTTCCAACTGTTCTTCCAGAAAAGGTGGCTGCCTGGCAATTATAATGCTCATAGGCACTGGACACCAATCTAATGTACCGACTTAAATGACACAGATGTTGAAGCGATCCATGAATAAGCGCAAAGCCCAGAGTTTCTAACCTACAGGTGGTGCAGGTCGTAGAGGTATATCAACTTTTGCGCTCACTTGCACTGCTCGCCGATGCCTTCTCTACAGCGGCTGTTTGCAGCATGTGTCCGCGAGTGAATGCGCTAAACGGAAGTAACTGAAATATCCATTCTAGTAATATACTAAGCGATGGTTGGAATTTTTCCTGTTTTCTGAGACGCACGACAGGAGACTATGATAAATTCTCGTCGTCCGCGAACAAAGCGTTTCTTTTTCGTTGGCTGGGATAGAAGAAGAAGAAACACTGAAAGCGGCAAAACATCAATGCCTATTCGCCGCATGCATTTTTGACAAGTTCCTCTTTGTGCAGTGAAAAAAAAAAGGACTGGAAAAGAGACAGTTTATTTGAAACAGTGCCATCCCAACCTTGTCTTTTTCAAGCTCACGTATTGCTCACCTTTCAATAATTACTGCATAACACCTTTTATCATAATTAATTCTTCAGAATGTGCCCTAGCTCGCATTGTATTCCTCTCCTGTTTCACTCCATAGTGTTTGCTGGCGTCGTTTGTGACACCAGTCACTTTTCATCTGATTATTTCCAGGAGAAACTCCGTATAGAGGTGTAAACGTGTAGCTGAGAGTATTCATCATTTTCATTTGTCACTGCCATTTCCTATCCACAGGTTTAGCTGTTGCAAACAAGCGCCATGCTACAAACACGTGTTTGCGCCGGGTCAGCACCTTGCGCGATAAGGTCGTTTGGTTCGATAGAGCTTCCTTATTTTAGAAAACATGTGCTAGATACTAGAGCGAGCTTTCATCCGTTATCGACATACAGGGTTTCTCTCGTACAGGTCCCTGCATGCTGTAATCGACAAAAGCTTGGGCGTGTTGGTATTCCACTTTTTTATATGTCGCTGAATCATATATGGGGCGTATACAGCGCCACACAGCGCTGTAGCCGCGTCAGCGATCGAAGTTCTGTCCCTTGTAGGCTTCTATGGTGCATAAAGAAAAATGCTCTTATCGGATTACGAAACTGAGTTTTTAATATCTAGCCTCAGTCGTAGTCGACGTATGTATTGCGGTAATCACGCCAAAGCTCTCAAACAAGCGGGAACACTCGCCTCTCTATTGAACCAGGGAAATAAGGGAATGCATAAATTTATTCCTGCAAAATAAAGCGCTCGCGTTGGAGCGAGAAAGACTGTTAATGGTGCTGGGGTTTAAATCCCGGCTTCTACACTCCGGAGGCAAGTGTCTTAGATCCTGCAAAACAGACCAGCTTGCGAGATGTGAACATATGTGAACTTCATGAGCTGTCCCAGCCAAGCTTCAGCATGTTCGCAATAGAAGCACTGCTTGGGTTAACCGACTTGTGTCAGCATTTTTGAACGGAACTCTTGAATCGAAAGAAAGAACGGTAGCGGCACTACAAAGAGCAAATGCAGGCAGTAAATTTATTGCAACTTCAGCTGAAAATAAATTTGGGTTGAGTGTGCACGGCAATCGGGCACAGGCCTTTCAGATTCGCTGCAAGCGCTCTCGTACAACGCTGGGACTGCTCAACAGCTCAGCAGAATACGTATCTATTGCAAGAGGTATAGCATGCGCACACACTCATTCTTCGTACTACCTCTGTTACCAGTGCGATGTCACTGCACGTTGAAGTACACCACGGGTGGTAGAAATTTCCGTAGCCATCCACTACGGCATCCCTCGCAAATCATATCAGGGTTTCTGGACGTCAGACCTCGGAAATCTATCACTCAATTGAATGAAAGGCAATTTCAAGACTTTCATGGTTTCTCCGCGTAGCACACATCTACAACGTGTTCTTCGTTGGTATAGTCAATGAGACGTCACACCCGAGACCATCCAAAGCAGCAGCAGTTACTGGGGAACAGCCTGCACGAGCTCCAATGGTTGTAACTTGACGCATGGTGCCGAATACACAATAACATATGCGATTTCAGATATGCCCGCAATTACAGATAGAAAGGCCCGGTTAAGATGTGGTGTTCGTTTGGTGAAACGCATAGCTTCTTTCTCTTTAAAAGGAAATCTACGCTCAACCTTTTCACGCTGTAGGTGAATTATGGTTTCCTGTGCTATTATGCTTCCGTCACTGATGTAAAGTTAAGTTCTTCCTAAGAGACATATAAGGCACACGAAATACGGACACAGAAGCTTGTACGGCGTTTCCCTCCTTCGTGAAAGTTTTCAAAGATTTGAACTATTCCTCTTATTAGAGGGAGTGATTTCATGAAATTTATGCCCTGTACTCTTTACGGGTACAACATAGTACGATATTCATTACAAATGCATATATGGTAGTTGCTATTTAAGCAACTATTTAGCTTCAAATCTCAAATGCCACTACGAATGTTACGACATTATTATTTTCATAAAAGGCTGTATGTGCGTTCTATGAAAGCAATGAGTTTCACAAAGTGACAATGCGTATTTACTCTCCTGAATACGCTGCAGGACGTGCCGTTTATATTCGTTTGCAAAGTTCCTACAAGGAAAAATTTATGAGAGCTGCGGGCGTCAGCGTTGAAAACAGGCTACGCAATATGTGCAAACATGTCCCTCCGCATTTATATATAAGTACCGAGAGGGGGAAACGGTCGTATGTTCTGCTCTTGCATCACTACACACGACACGAAATTTGTGTTGGAGTTATAACGACAAACACACATCCACATTTGCATTCTTGCCGTGTATACAATAAACTCTAGGCAAACTGAATGCTCAGTAGAGCCACCTTTTGTTCGCTACTCCAGACATTACTCAACTTTTCATTGACTTGGCTAGACATTATGTATGTTACCTCGAGTGTGGCTCGTACCAGCTTGTAAAAAAAAGAACGCACAACACCTGATTTCCTTCCTCCTTTTCCTCTTTCTTTCTTGTTTGTTTATTTACGTATTTTTTCTTTCTTTGTTTATTTCCTATTTTCTTTCGTTCTTTCCTTCTACCCATGACACATGCCCACATATTGACAACCAACATATCTACAACCTCAGCTTCCGGCCTGTTGTGCGATTGCATTCAATAATTATGACGGCTGATCGGCCCGTTTCCGCATTGAAGAGGTGTGCTGATATTATAAGTACTCTGCAAATCTGTGAAGTACAACCGCCCTTCGTGAGCTATTTTAAATACGACTGCTACCCAAAACCGAAAAGCTTTAGTATGTGTCTATGTATGTATGTGTCTGTATGTATGTATGTATGTATGTATGTATGTATGTATGTATGTATGTATGTATGTATGTATGTATGTATGTATGTATGTATGTATGTAGATCCAACAGCCCGGCCAAACCCAACCGGGTTTTGGCCGGGCTGTTGCTGCTGGGTTTGTTACATAAAGTTTGCACACAGTGTTTGCAAACCTTATGTAACATTTGGGAGCAATAAAATTCATTCATTTATTCATTTTCTTAACTCTCTTTAGGACATCTGTGCTAGGACCTCCACTGTACAAGGACTTATATAGAGGCCCAGGAACAACAAGATCACACAGCGCAAAATACAGTTCTTTTCTTTTCACAGTGCTGAGGAAGTCTCTTCAAGATCGTGCCCTCAGAAATCTAACATTGAACACAAGTTCTTTATAGTAACCGCTCAACCAGCGTCCACACTCAGAGGTTGAGACAACGTAGTCAGGTAATCCTCTGCCAAGCCTCAGTTGACACACTGTGCGCAAGAAAGAGTCCGAGACTGGACAAGGTGTAGCGTTTGCATCGGTTTGATGCTAGCAGACGCTGCCTGCTTCAGTGTTATCTCGCCCGGGTGAGGGCACATCCTCTTTCCTTGCAAGCTGGTAAAGCGTTCATCGAAGAAAGAGTCCACCGCTAAGGTGTAGTGGTTACGGTACTCGGCTGCCACCCAACATACGCGGGTTCGATCCCGGCCGCGGCGGTCGCATTTTCGATGGAGGCGAAAATGCCAGAGGCCCATTTACTGAGCGTTGTCAGTGCACGTTAAAGAATCCCAGGTGGTCTAAATTTCCGGAGCCCTCCACTACGGCCTTTCTCTCCTCTCTATCTCTTTCACTTCCTTTCCCCTGACCCACACGGACGCTTAGCCATGCTCCCTACATGGGCTGCAGAAATTAGCGTCCTTTCCCAACCAAACCACAATCATCATTATCATCATCATCATCGAAGAAAGAGCGTTTCCATAGTCAACGCGCGCTATTCGGAGAGGAAGGGAGGAAAGCCGAGAGGAGAGGAGGAGAAGGGAGAGGATGATGCGCATGCGCAGTGCGGGTGTGGACACCACATGGTGGAGGGAGGGACCAGGGAGGGACGGGCAAAGCCCCCCGCCATAAGCTGCTCCGCATCTAAAACCAAAATCCTAGATTCAGCACAAATGCACCGTTGTTGCGGTCTGCAACGAACAGAACGTTGCTAAGTGCTAATGTCCCGAAAGGCAGGAAAAAAACAGCTGTGACTGCGTTAGAAACTAGCCGACACACTCGTGGACAAAAACACAGAATTAGTGCGCTACAGCAGATTACCGAAACACACGCTTATCTCATCATGGAAGTGCTATTTGATATATCCACTATATTGAAATGTTACAAGTTGTTCTTTGTTGTATAAATAAAATTTCTTATTTGTGAATTTCTGATAGACGACGGGCAGTATAACACGCTGTGGCGATATGCACGACGTAGGTTGAGTTCAATTCGTACCTATGCTGTAGAACGCAAGTCTACTACGTGTTGCCGTGAAACCTAACGCAGCAGGATTAATTTCTGTTCGTGCCACACGGTACGAAACTCGCCAATCAACGAAATGAGAGGTTTCTCCAAAAAAAAAAAATACCCGTGCGTCTTATCTAGCAATCATGGCATCATGCTTTTGGGGAAAGAATGCTCAATCTCATTTTCGAAATACCCTACGCGCGCAGCTCTGACGCTTTAGGGCTGGCCGCTACCGCTCAAACGCTGTCCTTTATGAGCAGGTCGCCGCAGCTGGATATCTGCAGAACCAGTGTCACTAACCGCCGAAATCGGTTGGCGATAGACTGTCCTACATGTGGAACATTCATCACCTTATTACCAAGACACGCCACAAAGTTGTAACATCAATCAACGAGGACATAAATTAGCCTTCCTGTTCTTTTATTGCTTTTTTTGCTTTTTGCAACGAAGCTGTTTATGCGGAAGCTCTACCCTCGTTATCATTCGCTAAGGAGGCGTCACGTGACATAGCAGGAGAGGAGAAGTCAGAAGAGCACTACGTGGACAGAACAGTTCTTGGGCTAGAGGGCCTGGTGAAAGGCGCGTTGACCAATCAGAATGCTGTGGGAGGGAGTAAATGAAAATAAAACGGGGGGGGGGGGGGGCGTAAGCCGCGTTCTGTGATTGTGACAAGGGGCATAAACACGCATATTAAGAAAAGCTGGAAATAAATAGAGAAATAAGAAATTTCGTTGTCGGTGCCGGCGCTCGAACATGAACCCCAACTCACGAAATCGAGCGTCTGAACCACAATATACGCTCCTGTCTTTGTTTCTTTTTTTACTTGAACGTGTTTGATGCAGGGGCCACTAAGAAATCAGTGATGTGCTTTCGTCGCGGAAGTTTGTCTGAAAAAAAAAATGGTAACGCATATACAATGAAATGTACCAACCCCGCTCGGCCTTGAACCCACGTTCACAAGGGATACGTCGACAGGAGCTGGAAGCGCTACCGATACACAACCACAACATTGGTCATGCCGGGGGGAACAAACGGGCCTTACATCTTCACTACATCTTCACTACGCCCTACTGAAACAACCGTGCGATACCACAGTCCGGCATAGCATCTTCATACCTACGCATTGACGACAACTCAAGACGTTTAAAAACATAAACATGCCGTTAACTTTCGCATGCTCTTACACAGCAGACTTGCGTGAAAGCTAGCTAGTAAGAAAGTAGATCAGGTATGTCCCAGTGTGGTGGCGCCGTACGTAATCAAGGCTGCACCACTGTTTGTTTCTCCGTGGCCTCCAGTGGCACGCCAGTCTTGGATACGAACGTGGGTACTAAGATGACGTCACTTGCAAATTTAAGGGGAACGCTCTCCGTGGACTCCAGGTCGTCACTTCATCACCATAAATAAACCAAGACAATGTTGGAGGAGGAGGGGGAGAAAGGAATAGGAAATGCAGGGGGTTAACCTGGGCTGAGCCCGGTAGGCAACCCTGCAATGGTGGAAGGGAAAGTTCAGGAAGATAGAGCAAATAAAAGAAAAAAAAGCTAATAAAAAATTCTGTAGTGAGATGATGTTATGGAAGTTGTTTGTCCATTTCCAATGACGGTTAATTAGCCCACTAGCATTAAGGAAATGCAACAACGCCTTTGTTGCTTGGCGTAGCTGAGATGCACAGCGCCGTGGACCTAAGATAATTTGAACGGTGAAAATGTTTCTGGATACCTTTCGCAGTCTTACATGCAGTTGCATTTATTCATTGTCATCTTATGGGCAGCGGCACAGGACGTGCTGTATAGTCTCCTCCACAGAGCAATCGCTGCACGTTGCGCTGTGGAGACGATATAATGAAACAATGTACATTATAGTTTGGAAGGCCAGGATTCCGAATACAAACGAAGTGCAAAATCTTTAAAGCCTGTTTCAAGACCCCTTTAGTGATGGCTTGTTGCGGGAATCCTATTTTTCGTGGCAGACGGAAGTCAAGAATGGCCAGCGTGAGGTCGCGATTGCTACACGCGTGAGAGTGTAGTGCCATGGTTTGGTCAGCGATGCTTCTGGGGCATCGCTATAGTTATATCCCACAAGGTAATTACCCCTGAGATTTTTCAATGATGCTGTTGGCCGCCGATGCAATATTTCGCGTATTTTAGTGACCATATTTCACGACCAACTAGAGATCCTGTGGTTCTTCTCAGCTTTAATATAAGAGATAAACAAGATGTACGGCTCCTCGTATCCAATGCCTTCATACTGGCTACACGTATTAAGAATACGTGTAGCTCTTCAGCAATATTGGTTCCGCGATTGAGCAAACGTGAGCGTTAGTTAGAGATAATCCGTCGTTCTCAACAGCTCTACAACCATAATGGATTCTGGAATGTAGGGCCCATTTATGTACAAATGCACTAAAAGCAGCAAGGTATAACAGCTTTATTCCAGCAATGTTAGCCAAAACACTGTACACACAAAGTACCACGTTCGAAAAGACGTTCGGTACACTGCCATAGAGAGACCACATGCAAATGTGTGATAGCTATAGCTGTGTAGATCTAAACCATCTGTTGATGAGAGACCGCGCACGGTTGATAACCACAGAGAAAGGAAAATAACATCTACGTTATTTATGCATGTGTAAGTTAAATGTGCCGCATAATTCCAAAATATCACTGGTTCTTTGTTCACAAAAGACTGTGATGCTGTTCAGCACATAAGCAGCGTGTCTTACAACTACACGTGTGCATGTCAAAACTACGCTACAATGTCTTAACACTACAAACGCCCTGCGGATATGAGTGCAGATATTTTGTGCAGTACACATACATCGCATAAAGAGATACGCGAGACGAATTCGTCTGTAAGTTGAAACAGTGTAAAGAATCCGAAACATTGCAGAGGCTATCTTAAGAAAGAGTGCGCAAACATTGTTACTTCAGGACCATAAAGCTCGCAGGAGTTTTAATGAAATATTTACATGCTCTTCTCACACTCGGAGCAACAGAGTTCATTCCCTTAGATTATCGGTCACGACTGCGTGAGGCACCATGCGTATAACAAGTGGTCGAGCTCTTTTGCGATGAAAATGCTCACAGTGCTTACACAGCAGAAATGAAATTTGCATTTACAGGAAGTAAAGTTACGATGTTCTTTTCAAGTATTGTATTGCAAAACAAATAACATTCGGTACACCAGCAAAAGACCCCATGAAAGCACGTCGCTAGAGGCTGTCAAGTGCAGCAATATTTGAAGAGAGAAAGCCAAAATTGCACAATTTGAATTCTCGAAACCTCAGAAAAATGTGGTGCAAGAAGCTACAAGGAAATTGTGAAGAAAGCGAAGCTGCTTCAAGGACCTGCAGAAATATGGAAAGTCATTTTCTTGTTATTTTAAAGAGTGACATCCTGTCGCGCCTTATTTTTAAGAGAGATTGAATGTGTTTGCTCGGTACTGGTTATGTAAACATTCGAAGGTGGGTGACTGACATGTCACTCCTACCAAATGGAAACATATCTTGTGTGAGCGCCATAGGCAACTTTATCCTTATTTCAGAGAAGTCACTGATCTTGAATTATGGTGTAAATTTTATGTTTGTGTGGACGATGTCAGTCTATGCCATTTCCGATCGAAAGAATTCGAAGAATTTAAGGCAATCCTTGCGAACCATCCTCCGCTGCCCCCCGAAAAAATGCGCCAGATGGAGAGCAGTGCCAGTTAAGCCACAGCGGAACTTGGTTACCACCCTTGGAGACTAGCCAAACTCGTCTCACTCGTCTTCTTTCTTAAAGTGCTCTTAACAGCCATGCGGCTATGCACGGCCCGACCGCAAGAACTTTGATCATTATTAGTTCAGGACCCTAACATTGCGCGGGCACTTGTGTGCAATGTGGCATCCGGACGCATGCTTCTTTCTTCTCTTGCGCTCATGCCCTCTCGCAGAACCATGCCACTGGCAGAACCACGGCTGGTGGAGGCACTTGTTGCACATGCAAGCAGAAGAAGAAGGCCGAGACATTTTGCGTCGATTTGTCCGGCGCACAGCGTCTGAGAGAGCTATGGGTCTGAGCATATCATTGCGCAACTCGAACATGCATCTTCTCGTGGGGTCCAACCACCTCCTAAACATTATGCAGAATAGACGTGCGTAATGTAGTATAAAGAACGAATGGGACAGTGTCGAGTCGCAGCCATGCGTCCCGTGCCTGCCACCGTCTCTGGTTCGACGCGGATCTCTTTACGATGAGCTCGGTGCGAATCCTTAAGACGCGTTCGTGGGCCTCGCACTGCTTCGCGAGGCGTTAACGGAAGCTTCGGACCACGAAGAAATGCGGGTGTGCCTGAGAGAAAGCTTGACCAGCCAAGTGCCCATCCAGCTTCGCTAGCCGTACGCTGCTAGTGCACGCTTCATTAACTTTTTGTCCGCTATTGCGTTTTGTTGATGGCAGCGTTAACAAGTAAAAATGTGATTACTATTACTGTGGTCAGGACAAGAGGGGGTCAAGTCTCCATGACCTTCACTGCTTCGCTAACCTTGTAGCACTAGTGAAAGTTTCCCTAATTTTTTCATCGGTCTTTCTTTATCCTTTTTTAGAATCTTATTCCTCTTTTCTCTAGGTGATTTTCCGTTCTATGTGTATTTCCTTTATTATTGCATTGTATCATGCTTTCTCTCAACCTCATCATCTCCTGTCATTTCCACACCTTGCTATAATATACTATACATTGCTATGCCAGATAACCTAGTTAGTCTTACTGTACAAGGCCAAGCCGTGCTGGGCCATCTCCCACGTTCCTCTTTTTTCTGCTCGCTGTCACTTCCTTTTCTCATCCCCTTGGTATTATATACCACAAATGGCTAGGCAATGTTACGAGCTGCATGACGC
The DNA here is from genome assembly GCA_013339685.2 of Hyalomma asiaticum. Classification (NCBI taxonomy): domain Eukaryota; kingdom Metazoa; phylum Arthropoda; class Arachnida; order Ixodida; family Ixodidae; genus Hyalomma; species Hyalomma asiaticum. Next base: position 138,951,055 of record CM023483.1, on the reverse strand, counting down.
GTTCTCGTGGTGTTTTGTCATTGCAGGATGAACTTAATTATGGTTGGCTTCATTCGCTCCTACCACGCATAAGTCCCTGCTCTATTTCGCTCTTCCCTCAAATTCACTTACACCGCTCTTCCTTAAGCTCGCTTTTTTCGCACCACTCTGCTGTGCTATTGCATAAACGGCAATGCTAAGTTTAACCTCTGCCTTCCTGCTTTCTCTGCTCTTCACCCTCACTCCCTCTCTGGCCTATTTTCTGTCGCACATATCCCGGCATCCGCGAATGCAGATGCTCCGTTTGAAGGTTTAGCATCTCGGACAGTGCACTGCTCAGGGGATCGGTCCACGTTTTCTGGAGATGCCACACAGAATAATAAAAAGCCACTGTAAGATTGCAAACCCGATTTGCGAAAGCAAAGCTATTCAAGAAAGTGACGACCTCGCACAAATCTAATAAGCTGCAATTACTTGAGAACAGTGATCTATGAGAAATAAGTAGAATAAAGCCCGCCTGTCTGGTGACATCCTGGAAGAATTGTCTATGCCGTCCAACTGTTGTCCTATGCTTACTGCGGTTGGCTGATATTGGCAAGCGATACTTGTACGCTTTTCTCTCATGAAACATTCTACTTAAGAGCGTCACTCCTCGGCCGCCTCTTTTTTTCAGCGACACCAGAAGCGCCCGCATTTCGACAGCCTTGAGACGGCTCTTGAACGACTTTAAAGCGAAAGCTTTACTGCCACGGTCGGCCGACTTCCGCCATGCGTGAGGTTCACCTTGGAGTGAAGAAGTGATAATACAGACTCACCGATTCTGCAACTCCCGCCCCTAACGCCACCTCGCTAGCTCTGCCCAGCTGACTATCTATGTCATTCACCGATGGCTTGAAAGGTAGACGGCGCCGCTCTCTGCCGCCACGCAGTTTGTTGCGATATCAAGGCCACTGCATCTTGTTTGCCGTTGTGCAATAAAAATGGCAGCCTGGGCGGTGGTCCTTCTGTGCCAAAGTTAATCTGCGTGCTTCTACTTGCACAGGCGGGAAGCTTCGTCGTGCCATGATGCACGTGTCTGTGGGCTTGTTGATCAATTGAAGCGGAAACATGAGTATGACAGCGAGGAATACGACAGGCTTAAATAAGTGCGTAATGGGAACTTCGTAGGCCTAAGCGTCAAGAGAAGGATGCAGAAACACGACAACGACGAGGGAATGATGCATGAAGGTCGCATGAAGAATGCATGAAGGGAAATGATGAAAAATAACGCCTCACCTTCGAGTTCGGCGACGACTTTGGAAAGTGAAAAAACGAGGGTAATAAGTGTTCGCGGCATGGTACGCTCAACCAGATATATCGTTCGGTCGGCAAACGGCGCTTAGGCTATAGGGATGGTAAAATGCAAGCTTTCGATTCCATAACCGGACCGAGGCAACCTAAGCCGCATGAGTATTTTCGCCGGCCCTCTTATACTATCTTCAGGTACCTGCTGCCACGCTCGACTGCTCGAAAGGGCACATCGCCGAAAAATGCTGGTCCTAACACGTTCTGAAGCAAACGTGCATTGTAAACTGACGTCATGGCGGCAGCGAACTTGCCCGCCTGTGCAAGCGTTACTGCGGGCCAATTTTCGACGATGCTGTATTGGCCAGCAATCGGCGTTACGCTGTTCAAGTGGGCCGAAAACTAAGGAAATGCAGAAGCAGTGTGAGCAGCAGAAAGCTACTCAGACTCTGTCTGAACTGCGTGTGCGTGCGACTGTTTGTGTGCTTATCTCAATGTCTCTGGTTCAATCCTCGCAGCAGCCGCTACTTTTAAATTGCGCGAAACGCAAAGAAAGACACAAAGGAAGAAGTAAAATCAGAGTGGGATGAGGACAAAGGCGCGTGAGTGATTATACTTTTGAATTTGAATTTGAATTTTAACTTTATTCAGACAGTCATTGTCTGGGATGAGTGGGCTAAAGGCAGATGCAACTGCCTGACAAAGGGCCCCCTACCCATACATTGCTCAGGGGCGGAAAGCCGTGGTATGTGTTCAAATACAGATTCAAATAAAGGTAACAATAAAAGGTCAAAACGCAGGCATACAAGAGATCAAACACAATGAGTAAAATAGTTACCTTCCGTACACACTAATAATAATGCGTCACATGGAAATGTTTATACGAGCCCTGATGATGATCAATGTTACAAAACAGTATAAAACAAAATAAGAGGAAAATAATCAAGAGACCGCAAATGCACAATATAAAGGGAATATTAGGAGCTAAAAAAAAGGTAATCTTTAACTTTTTTCCGGAGGCTGTATGTCGAACAGTTTCCTGAATCATATTGGCGATTTCTCGATTATTATTTAGAAAATGTGGCATTAAATAGGCGAGGGTCTGAGTACCATATTTAGTTCGGGAGATAGGCGTTCCGAGACCCACAAGTGAACATTCAAGAACCCACAAGTGAACATTAACGCGAAGAGTGCTATTAGAGTAGTAGGTCGCGTACGCTAAGAGATGGAGAGGGAGAAAATAATACAAAGAAAGAATGTACAATGAAGGAGGGACAACTGCTTGGGAGGACCGCATTCGTGTAACTCACGCAGCTTCACTGTTAGCTATTTTCACGGAGCAGAAACAACGGTGAGTGTTTGTACACTGGCCTCACAGCGTCCTGATCCAGGCTTGCTCGACATAGGGTATGCATGTAATAAAAAAGGCATGAGCTTGTTACTTCTACTCAGCCCCTTACTTTGTTTACTTGACCGCTCCCCCGCAGCCCTTCTTAGAAACCCATTATGCAAAAGCAAATTCTACTGCCAGTCAATGCAACACTGACATTGCAGAGAGATCGGAGCTGTGGTCTGTAGAGCAAACAGTGCCATACTTTTCATGATTTCGCTTACATGAGTACGTTTCTTTCCTGTCTCTAATTTTATTTGATTATACTTAGCTGCGAGAAACACTTCCAATGCTGCTCAAGAAGAGCATTGGAATTGCTATTCTATGGAAGGGCATTGGAATAACATAGCCATAATTAAACATTCTTCAATCCTATCAACATTGCGAAGTACAGCAGTGAAATGCAGGGGAATTCGCCCAATTCACCCACAGCAAGATGTGTAGTACAATCAACAAGAATGCCATGAATGCCAACGTAAAAGTTCTTTTCATACGCCAATGTGCCCTACAAATTTACGTTTTTCGGCTCCCAGATGAAACGCATTTATGTTCTATGCGCATTTATTTCAAGAAAAATGCATGCCAAGATACCTGAACAACCTCCCACATTCTCAGGCCACAACTATGCGCATTTGGGCAACAAGCAGCATGCACTTCTAAGATTCGGACACATCAGCTGCAGCTTCATCCTTGCGTCCTCGAAGGCAAAGTTCTCCGAGAAAAACAAGAGTGGCAGCGCCCAACAGCGCCACGAACACAACCAAGAAAGAGGCAAGCTCCTCAACCATGAGTGGGCTCAATTCAAAGGAAGTGCGCATGTCGTAATTTTGCAGGTGGCCATCTCGAAGATGTTTTTCAGTAGGCCGCAGGATCCCGCCTTCGATGATCTTTCTAATGAGCTCTTGTAAACCTCGTATATGAGGGTACTTTTTACGAACTGCGATCGTCGAAAAAACGGGACCGAGGTACCCCCTTGATTCAACAATCTCACCCTTGTAGGGGCTCCTGAACCATGGAGGCAATGACGGTGAGTAGCAGAAGCGGCCTTTCGTCAGAGCGCATTTTAGGCACTGAATATACGTCGTTTGCACAAGCCCCTCGCGGTCCTTGCTGTTCCCAAATGCAGAGCGAAGCTTTTTGTGAAGGTTTACGTTGGGTAGGTCAATAGTTAATAGCTGGTGCAGAAACGGGTCTTTCTCCACGCAGGGAACCACTCGTCTTTCATCCAGCGCGCGCTCAAGTTCCACCATAGTGTCCATGTGGTCTGGAAAAGAGCGCAGGGTCACCCGAGTGGTTAGCTCACTTCGAAAGTAGTTCGAGAACGGTAGCATATCCATCATCCACAAGCCGCATATGAATGCGCCCAAGCCGATCCAACGGCCTATTCGGGGACTCGAATAACTCGTAGAATACAAAGAGGCCAGGAGGAATATGGAGGGATTCGTGAGTGCATCCATGTTGCAGCGTCCTACACGAAGACCGTCGGCAAGCGCCAGGAAAATCATTGTTGACACGAGGGTTACAAAAACGAGTGTTAGGCAAAATTTGGACTCGTCCAGCATGTCCTGGAACGATAGCAGCACGACGTTCTCGCGCTTCACGTAGAAGCTTTCGTACCAATACGTTATCAGCCCGGGAGTGTGGAATTCCCTAAGGCCCATGGCGCGTGCGACGGCTAAATTGCGGTGAACGTCTACAAGGCCATGAAACATGTCTATACCAAGTTGCTTTGCCACAGTGTAGGATGTGTTAACCACAGTAGCATTATACCATTTCACCGCATCGAATATAATATCGGTCTCATAGGAGTTGCAGTCGCGTTTTCCGCCTCCACCTCGGTAACGCAAGTCAATGCAGGCGGTTCGCATCACCGTATTCCTGAGCTCTGAATACTTGCCATCAAGTGGTCTGCCTTCTTGCTCGGCGCAGCTTCTCGAGAAAAGTGCGAGTGCCACATGGACAGCCGTAGCATACTTCCCTTTTTGGATGCGCTTCCACTCTCCTAACCCACATGTGAAGTTTCTGACCGGAGTCTCCGAAACATACCCACTGAGTGTTCTGATGGATTCGCTGTCCGGACTGAGTACAATCCATTCGACTGCGTAGACGGCAAACATGGACTCAAAGTGTGAATTTAGGCATGTTTTGGCATGTTCACCGAGAGTTTCTAGCAAGACAACGGTCCTAACACTTCTGTGAAGGTTTCCTCTCATGAAGCTTCTGAGTGTTGTGTCCTCGCGCAGTTTCCACTTAGCGACCGCCCAAGGTAGCCTTCTTAAAACTTGCTGCTGGGCGAGTTGGTTCATACTTGGTAGATAAAATATGGAAGCACACACACAAAAAACACGGACTCAGGAGACACGGACGAGAGCCTTCTTAACCAGAACATATCCTTGCTGCCCCACTGCCGCCCGCATGTCGCAAATAAAACTTCGTCGTGTGGGCTTATGCGCGAACGTAACCTGTTTATGACATAGGCAGCGCTTTCTTCCGTTAACGTGACGTTTGCCGATTTCATGATGCGTAGTCGTGTTGAGCCAAGTAATATTGCCGTTAGTATGAACAGATACCACCTGTGCATCGTGTTTGGTTTCTAGAACTGAATAAGCCTGGTTGTTTACAGCAGCCTTTCCGCGAGTGCAGATAGTGCGCACCGAGCACGCATTATAAGATCCTCTTAATTTCAATTTCCCTGTTGCACTTTTCTCTGACAATCTCGCAGTTGTCTTATATACATCCGAAGATCTACTCCGTCAATTAACCACTGCAAATAATTCCAAGCAGCCAAAACTCATGAGCAGCTGCAGGGGTACCTTATAAATACTGTTTTTCTATTCCCTCAGTAAGATATGTACGCCAAACTCGCAGTGTTGTAGACAAACTCGTAAGTTCAGTGGGGTTTGGCAATGAACAAAGACCATCACATCTGACGAACAATACCTCAGTATCTATGATTGCCCTTTTGATTAAGGGAAACGCCCACTGGCAACGTATTCCTAGCCTTACGCTTACTTTTCGAGCCTTATGTACTCAACACAAAGTGTGTATTCACTTGGTCTTCGACAAAGTGGTTAACCAGGAGCAGTTCTTGCATGCAGCGTCAAACAGTCACAATACAAAAACGTCACTAAAGGCAAGGCTGCTTTGCAACATCAAGAGAATAGGACAAGAAAACAAGGACAACGTCACGTACAGCACTGAAGCCTCCTAGGTCACCTTGTTCGTTAATGCGATGACGGGCACTTTGCAGCTACGAAAGCACAGATTGTTCAACAAGGGTGAGTTCAATACCTGTTCAGTTATTGTGAGAGAAGCCACAAAGAAGAATCAGATAGGCACTTCCAACTGGTCTTCCAGAAAAGGTGGCTGCCTGCCAATTATAATGCTCATAGGCACTGAAAAGCAATCAAATATGCCGATTCAAATGACACAAGTTGAAGCGATCCATGAATAAGCGCAAAGCCCAGAGTTTCTAACCTACAGGTGGTGCAGGTCGTAGAGGTATATCAACTTTTGCGCTCATTTGCACTGCTCGCCGATGCCTTCTCTACAGCGGCTGTTTGCTGCATGTGTCCGCGAGTGAATGCGCTAAACGGAAGTAACTGAAATAATTATTCTGGGTATATACTAAGCGACGGTTCGAATCTTCGCTGTTTTCTCAAACTCAAGGCAGGAGGTTATGATTAATTCTCGTCGTCCGCGAACAAAGCGTTTCTTTTGCGTTGGCTGGTGATATGGTGGAATAATGAAGAAACATTGAAAGCTTCAAAACATCAATGCCTATTCGCCGCATCTATTTGGACAAGTTCCTCTTTGTGCAGTGCAAAAAGAAAGGACTGGAGAAGAGACAATATATTTGACGCAGTGCCATCCCAGCCTTGTCTTTTTCCACCTTACGTTTTGCTCACCTTTCAACAATTACTGCATAAGAGCTTTTATGATAATTAATACATTAGAATGAGCCCTAGCTCGCATTGTCTTCGTCTCCGGTTTCAGTGCGCAGTGTTTCCTGGCGTCGTTTGTTACATCAGTCACTCTTCTACCATTTACTAGGAAAAAATCCTTATACAGGTACATACATGTTGCTGGCAGTGTTCATCATTTTCATTTTTGAGTGCCATTTGCTATCTCCTGGTTTAGCTGTTGCAAAGAAACACCACGCTATAAACACGTGTTTGCGCCGGGTCAGAACCATTCGCGACGAAGGTCACTTGGTTTGGTACATTACTTGGTTTGGTACTTGTTCGACGACAGTGACGAACTTATCAAAGCTAAAAAGCGTCTAATTCGCCAGAGCGGTTGGTCTTGTTGAAAGCAATAAAAATTGAATTTAGACAAAAGTCTGACCTCGCTGAGGACTTGTACTTTTGTAATCTAGGAGAAAGACTTGTCAGGGATACCAAAGAATTTTGGAGGTATGTGAAGCGTAATGGCAAGGACAACAGATCGATAGGTGCTTTGAAAAATGATGAAACAATTATTTATGACAATGAATCTAAAGTTTAAAGTTTGAGCCGCTTTTTTTATCTGTGTTTTTTCTGTCTAGCTCATGCACTGTCTGTTTTGAATTAACTCTTGAAATCGACCGCATGCCTTAAGTCACCTTTTGTGTCGATAGTATCCGTAAATTATTAAAAGATATGAACCATGCTAAGGCATGCGGCCCTGATGGCATTCCTGCCGCCATTATAAGCAAATGTGCGGACGCCTTAGGCCTTTATTTCACCCGATTGATCCAGAAATCCATCAGTGAAACCGACGTTCCTGATGATTGGAAATTAGCGCGAGTCATGCCCATACGTAAGAGCGGCGTGCGAAACTCCGTTCATAACTACAGAACCGTTTCATTAACTAGTATAACATGCAAAATTATGCAGCACGTAATGTACAGGTGCGTTATGGCTCATTTACCCAAAAACAATCTCCTAAGCCCCAGCCAACATGGTTTCAGGCGCGGTTTATCTTGCAATACGCAGTTGGTAGAGTCCATACAGGATTTAGCCTCGGCAATTGATAAGCAACAAGTTTAGACTGCCTTTTCTTAGACTTACGTAAAGCATTTTGTATAGTCGCACAGAGCCTCCTAGTCTCTAAATGAAAAGCTTATAACTTTGGTGGTCAAATAATAGCGTGGCTTGCCGAATATTTGTTATTGCAGAAACAGGCTGTTGTTGTGAACGGTATATCTTCTCGGTATGCATCAGTTACATCGGGAGTTCCACAAGGATCTATCATTAATAGTTTTGTTGTATATTAATGATAGACGCGTGTGGAAAATCGTGTTTTAGCGAGCCGTTTTAACTGCTGCGTTGTAGCCAAACAGGTATGTTTTCGGGCGCCGCACCCGTGCGCAGCCGGAACGTTGCAGCAGTAGTTAGGGCAAAAGAAATTATTGAGGCCTTCCACGTGGGCAAAACACAAGTTTCTCTTTCAAACCTTTTTGCGACGTACGTGAACGGAAAACAAAACAAATCGCTGGTTGTAAGTCGTGGCTGCATGATGTGCAATGAGTAATGAGAGCTACAATTTCCTTAGCCGGAATGGACGTGCGAAGACAAAATGGAAATATATAGGCATCAGGGAGGTAGCAGTCACACAGATACACAGACACACATCTATATACAGCGGCACATCCACGCAAACATACACCCCAGGAAAAACACGGAAACTATCTATTGTGGTAGTGAAGGCATATTATCGTGTACATTCCTTATCGGATGTGGATTCAGAGTGTTAAATTCGTCCGGATTTCTTCGGTCAGCTAAAAGATTTGTTAGTAGTGTACGGCTTGTCTTAAGGCAAGGAGTAATCAAGGAGTAATTTATATTCCTTATTGCGCTTGTAATGTTAATTTCGCCATGAATCTATCTATCGAGCTATCTATCTATCTATTTTCTCCTTCCGTTTCTTACGAGTTGCTATTATCGGAGACCGTCGGTTGGTTATGTCCAGCGTCGCATGCATGGGTTTCCTGTCTGTGCGGAGTATTATGAGAATATGAGAATATGCAGTGGTGCTAGTAGCTAACACATTTTACTATCTGTTATAAGAAAAACGGTTTGTTTAGCTGCTCACCGAATTATCGTCGGCGCGTTGGGCTGGGCGCGGTTGTATTCCTGTCGTAGCTCACACATGCATCATTGCTCGTTGCAACTCAATCGTGTTTTGCGATCTGTTCACTGAACAGCAGCTGGTGATATGCAGCAGTTTAGAGACTCCAGAACTCAGAACCAGGGCTTTAACAGCAAACTACGCCACATTGTAGTTGCTTGAAATTCTCAAACACAATTCAGCAATAGTAATCTTACTCAATTTGCTGAATTCCGTCGCTACAGTTCAGGGTATTTCCAAAATTCATAAAGGCCCATTCACACGTTTTGGCTCGTTATCGCTCTCTTTTCGTAGATACATTATACATCACATATAAGTTGCCGTAATAGCTAATATCTCCACTGTATGCAGCACTATGCTATAACCAAAACAATGTGCTTTAAAAGCTGCACATGCGTAAAAAACACAGCAAGCAGTGGCATGCAAGACAGATTCGAGGTGTGAAATGGGGGGTGCCTTAATCTGCATGATGCCGACAAAAGTGCAGGAAAAGAAAAAGCACTGTAGCAAGCTTGTCCCCATTAAAGACAACATTATAGCTGGTTGCGTTATAAGCCTTGAGGGGTAACAGGGTGGATCCCTAGAGAAGGCAAGCGTGGCAGGGAGCGGCAGAAAGTTAGGTGGGCAGATGAAATCAAGAAGTTTCTTGGGTTTTTTTGTTTTTGTGGGGGGGTTTACGCCCCAAAACCAGTTCTGATTATGAGAGACGCCGTAGTGGAGGGCTCCGGAAATTTCGACCACCTGGGGTTCTTTAACGTGCACTGACATCGCACAGCACACGGGCCTCGACATTTCGCCTCCATCGAAATGCAGCCGCCGCGGCCGGGATTCGATCCCGCGACCCTCGGATCAGCAGCCGAGTACCTTATCCACTAGACCACCGTGGCGGGGCAATCAAGAAGTTTGTAGGGATAAATTGGATACAGTTAACGCATAGACTGAGATAATTGGAGATCTATGGGAGAGGCCTTCGCCCTGCAGTGGGTGTAGACAGGCTGATGACGATGATGACGTTATAAGTGGTGTGAGCAGTATCGGTGAAACTGAGAATAGTGCTTTCGTTCCATCACTTGACATTTGGCTAAGGCCATGATAAAAGAAACAAATATGCGCATTTGTGCATACAAGCAGAATCACATGGCCTTGGGTGTCATAATGTCCCCACAAAATTGGTCACTGGTGCGTACGAAGGTCGGTGCAGTTAGTATATACTATTAGTTGAGTTGCTATTGGGTGGTTCTGGTAGTGGCAGTGAAAAGTGTGATTGACTACTCTGGTGCTCTTCTACCAGCCAAAAGGTTGCAGGTTCGATTGCCGATGTGGCATTTATGTTAAGTTTTGTCTCTTTGGGGGTGGATGTGTTTTGATCAGCTGGGGCAGAAGGCATTTGCATAAGAGGGCGTTACAACCTTTCAAGTGTTCATTTAGGCTTCCTCCTTGTCTGTTACGTTGCATTGCTTGACGTGGCACAGAGCATAACAGAATCGGTGAACCTGAGCAAGTGCAAAAATATCTCGATGTTGGCTGAAGCGTGCACTTCGTGGCCTATACACTGTCTAAGCAAGGCCACCCAAAAATATGGCACATTGATTCAGTGATTACTATCGCTCACAGTTGGATTAATGCTAAGTCTGTCAGTTTTCGTTCGTGTGAATTAATTGAATTCTCTTTTTGCCTTCCAGGGAATATCCTGTCGCTGTGGTCTTGTTCGACACATGGGGACTCGAGGGCATCAACTTGAACCAAGCTGTTTTCTTGTGCATAATGACTCCACGAATCCCTGACAAAGGCTGTGTGGCACCGGGCTATCTGAGCCATGTTAGCAACCATGGTGCGGTGTTCTTTCAGTTCAAAGGACCAGTACTAGACACTCTCAGTGACATATCAGTGGCAATAGATAAGTTCTGCAAGGTGAGGTTTTGTCGCAGAATGAGCATCAGGCTCGCATCTTTAAGAAAGTGTGCGATTATTTGAAATTTCGAATAATTTTCTAATAGAATATGCGGTTCACTTTTATTCACACTATTACTATTCGAATTATTCGAGGCTGGTAATTAAGGGGAAAAATATGCCATGTTTCATTACAAGTGGTCCATTCCTGCATGCAGTACAGTTTGCCACATAGCACCCGCATACGCCGGTGAAGCTAACACATGCATACTGGGGTGAAGTTGGCTAGGCAGTCTATTGCACAGGTCTCTGTTAGACTGTTCTTCATGACTTTGGAATAACTGAGAGTACACTACTCATACAATAAATCATTTTTTTTCACGTGTTTAGCAGCCTATTTCTCCATAAGTCGACATGGTATTAAAAATATTCAAATGAATCGAAAAACAGACATTTTAATTTGCATAAATAATATTCGAATTAAGTTTGCCCTCAAAATTTTGCTGTTTGCATAGATCTAATATTTTTAGAATATTTGGAGTGGCAGATCTGTCTTTTGTTCTTTACATGGCACAGAGCCGTTATATTATTCCATTGTACTGGCAGTGACAGTACTCAACCCAGCCGAAATTAATGACTTACAAATTTTATCTCCTATTGGGTGAGCTTGTACCCAGAAAGACAATTGTGGCAGCTAAGTTGTCGGTCACTAACCTAAATTATCAGGTCAATGTTCGTCTGCTGCATGTGATACTGTGCAATGCAGAATATACATACAGTTGAGCCCACCTATAACAATACCGGTTTTAACAGTAGGTCCATTATAACAATGATGGGCTGCTGCACCACCAACATTCCTGTTTTTAATGGTAAACTAACCCTTTTACAACAATGCTTCAGTGCATTACTATTGGTCATAACGAAGAAACCTGGCCGCTCGGTGTGCCGTGTATTGGTGCCAAAAGGTAATGGAATGTGCAGTCTTCGAGAAGAAAACAAGCACTAGACGCTGCGACATGCTTTTCCCTTTTACAAAGGCAGCCCCATTCTTACACAATAAAAACCAGCTTTTCAAAAGGTCCCTGTCCAGGGTCTCTGTCCCTCTTCTATTCTTTTACTGTCCCGAATATGAGTGCCACTTCAGAAAGAAAGCAACAAAGGAACCTCTTTTAGCTGTCCCAGGAAGGCTTCTATCCCGTCTGAGCACTGAAGTAAAAGGTGTGGATTAAAATAGCGTTGCTACAGGGATGGGGGTTGGGCCTTTCAGTGCAGCTTAGTGTGTAGCCACATGATGGATGGATTCGCGGATGATGAATGCGCTGGATAAAAGAGCATGGCGCCACCGCCTAAAGCGAGAGCTGCCGGCCTCAAACCTAGGATCTTCGTAGTGCACTGCGTGGCCTGTTGGTCTAATACTGATGCTTGCAGTTGTGTTATGTGTTGGTCTGGAAGCTTCGACGGAAAGTATTCATGATGATATGACACCGCTTCAGGCACTCATGTTTGCATCCTTGGAGCAGCCAGTGCCTAAATTGGCAGAACATGACATCAAACGTTCACGATAGTTCGAGTGCTAGTCAATCTCAGAGGCTAGAAAGCACGAACATTTGCTTGTTTCTTTTCCTAAATGGCATGCAGCGCATGTTTCCTTGTGGTAAGTCCTGTCTTTTCGGCTGTTGGCTAAACCGACAAGACAAAGCGAGAGAAAGAAAAGGCTCCTTTTGTTGCCAGGCATACAGTGGCACCCTCGGCTAAATCTGCTGCGTTAAACTGCGAAAATTGGGATGAGAAAAATGGCTCAGCATTTTCCCTCCGCGAGGTCAGCGGACAAGGTACGGAAGACACAAATCCTTGATGTGGGGTCACGTGATGCACCGTCCGCTGTGGAAAAGACAGATTTGGTGTGTCATGTGGATACACGCTTAGGGTTGGTCTAGGGCATTATCTTCAGCCACTCTTGTGCTCATGCTCGCATTGTGAAGAAAGCAATGTGTGGGAAGGGGCTTTCAGCCATTGCTTCCCCTAACCCAGTCGCACTTGTACACAACAGCTATGGGGTCCCCATGCGTAGCTTTGTATCATGCATCCCTGTTAGTCGATCCCGGATATACAGTATTTATTCGAGGTGAGTATCATTATTCCGAATCCGCGACCCGCCTTATATTCGAGGTAAACATCAATTATCGCTTCAGTGTGGGGAAATGCACGCTATTATTTTCTTTGCACGAAAACGCAAATAATTCTAAATGTACTTAACTTTATAATACTATTACATGTTTGCCCTGTGACCAAATGGGTCGTCCGCAAAAAGGAGAGGGGGAAAAAATTGGCAGATCCCACGTGCAGTGGGAATCAAGGAAATGCGAAGCGCGCATAAGGAACGTAAGATGGATTTGAATTTTCTCGCTATACCGAGTTTGGTACATATGAAAACGAAACGGCCACAAGAGCACCAAGACTGTGGCATGTAAACCATGCCGCTCATACACGCATGTCATGATTCGAACGTTATGACTTGTCATTTACGTTCGTCATGCAGTCGTGTTGTGCCATAGCAATTTGGTATACATCCCTTTAAGGAAACGAGTGGCATGTAGATCATGCCGCTAATGACATGAATGTCACGATTTTCATGTTATGACCTGTCATTTATGATCGTCATGCAGTCATGTTGTGCGAAACCAATTTTCGTATAGGCTCTGTGCAGTAGTTTTTTCCATGTGCGACATCAGCGCCAGAATGCACTGCCTGGCGCAGAGAAGAAGCAAAATTGGGCAGACTGTGACAGGAAAATACGCGAATGCGATGCGCGTCTCCAACTCTATAGCAGCAGCGACCGCCCGTCCCACCTTCTTTCGTTTTGTTTCCTTTGAGACGCGCGCTCCAAACCTGCGGCAAGCTGTTCCAGAGGGCGACGCCGCAAGCGTTCGTGTGATTCGCAGCACGCCCGGAAAGCAGCGAAGAAACGCTTGCGTCGCTGTCGCCTTGGTTTCCACCGTGCGCGCGCGTCTCATACGTGCGACCCAAGCGGCCAATGTCAGCGATACTGAGCCGTCCGACGAGAGCTACGTAGCGCCCTCTGGTCAGTAGACGTAGCCCATACACTCTAAGCCGCAAAGGACGAAAAGGGGTCTGTGGTTCGTCCTTTTGGGGGGTAAATGCATTGCCACAACCATTACTCCCTAAAGGACCAACGATTCGTCCCTCGGGGACTAACTGCGAAGGGACGAATTGTTCATCCCTTAGCATTTACTCCTCAGGAGACTAACGGTTACTCCTCACACTTGCTCCCTCAAAGGACTAAATGTTCATCCAAGCAGATGCTCCCCCCAGACTGAGTTCATCCCATAGGACTAACTGTTCCTCTTCACACATGCTCCGACCAGACTAAATGTTCATCCCATAGGACTAAAACTTCCTCATTACACATGCTCCCACCAGACTAAATGTTCATTCCTGCAGATGCTCCCCCTTTCCCACAGAGCAACTGTTCATCGTGTTTGTCGAACAGTTTACACTGGCAAAACCTGGTTTTCAGGGATGAATTGTTCCTCCACTGAGGGAAATAATTCATCCTTTAATATCACATGGCTTTTCGTCTCCATCGGCCTAGGCCTCTGGCTGCATGCAGCAATTGGTGAAAATGACAACAAAAAAGGAAGGGTTTGAACATAATTTATTAAATAAACACAAATGGTCTGCCGCCTTACTTCTGCAGCAAGGTGTGGGCAACACGTTTGTTATTGTATTGACATGTTTTATAATTCAAATGTCTTTTGTAATACAATCACAAATGAATACTTGAGTTGCTTTACTGATGATGGCCTAATTTGCCATGTGCTTCCAAACGATGACAACTACAAAGTGGCATTTCAGAAAAAAGAGATCACACACATGTTCACACACGCAGCAGTCCGTGTGAACATCTAGGCGCTCGCAAATCTTCTCTTCTTCGTGCAGCAGTTAAGATTACAGAGCATCGAAGGAAAGTGTACGCGATCGCATGTGCGCCGACACAGCTGGACCGACACAGCTGGACATGGTACGTCGGCGGAGCTAGCATACATCAAGGACCACTGTCAACAAAATGTGGTTTTACTAAAGTGAAGTTTTATTGAAAAGGGAACCAAGCGACAGTGGCGAGTACCGGGAACAGAGCCCAGCGGGACAGAAGAAAAGTACACGCACCAAGCACGAAGGGGTACCAAAATGTGCCGGAAAAACCCACGCGGTAAATGGAAAACCATACCTGTTTAATTAGAAAACAATGAATTACAGTACCTAGAAAGAGATATCCGCAACAGACTTCGTTCACGCACTGCGCACAGTTCGTTCGTTTAGCACACACTGCCCGTTGGTCTACTTCGTCGTCGCAAACACATCGCTGTTTTGCAGTTGCCTGCGTAGGACCACACTGGAATGCCGACACAAACACCTACACAGGAATACAGCGTCCACATCTCGGTGTTCTCCGCACACGCGGAGTGGAGATAAAGCACATGGTCACTCGCAAACGCACGTACACTGCCGAGACACGGGGAAACTACGTTGACGAGACATGCCAGCGCACACCCCGTACGACCAGTCCGACCCCCGCGAATGACCCCCTTGCTCCCCTCCTTTTTCATTGTCCCGTGCAGCTATGCGCCTGCTTACAAAAGAAAACACGCAAAAAATGCGTTTAGCCTCGCTCCCATGTCACTCACTTACTCGGAGCGAAAGACGCGCTTGGAAAGGCTGGGCTTCGCTCTGCTGGGCGGCTGGATGTGCACACATTTCCTAGAAGCACTTGCGCGCCCACGGGTGGCGCTGCGGTGCTTGAAAAAGGTCTATTGTAAAAAAAAAAGTAGCCTGCGTGTATCTGCTGCGGATTCATATTCATAAACTTGCGTCTGCAGTAGGCACACACGCACTACGAGCATAACAAGCACATGACCTCAATAGGTACGCACAACACTGCAGACTAGGGGCATGAGAAAGCATGCAATGGGAGGAAAAGAAAAGACCACGAGCGCTACAACGTCCTGCATGTTTCACATCTGCACGACCTACACACACACACCGCTAAGATCAAGGTAAGATTCCAACGAAAAGAATAAACGTCTCCCACGTGTGCCTCTTTGGTAAGAAAATCGAAAGGGCCAGAGGGTTAAAGAAAAAAAAAACCACGCAAGAAAACCCTATTAACAAAACATACAAGGAGAATGAGCAATACTTAACGCGCGATTAGAAGAGATAGGAAGTCCGATGAGCCGTAAGAGTACTTGCTAACACGTGGTCTTATCCGTGGCGTGCGAGCCGATAATCCATAGAAAAATCAACGGGCTGTCGATTCCTCGCTACGCTGATCTCTGCTGAAAACTGTTGGGCTCGTTCGGCGTGTCCGTGTGCTTGCAGAAAACACCATCTTAGTAACATCACCCTTCGGCCACCCTATTCACACCACGACCGCGCGCGCACACTTCTCAAAAATTCTGCCGCATGTTGACAGTGTCCTGTCGCCACCACTGACTGCAACGCTGGGAAGGCTACGCAAGTAGTCCGTAAAGAAAAGGAGAGGTGTATCGCTCCGACACACAAACGAGCTACACAAAACACAGACTCGCGCGTTTCGATTGTTTCCCCTGCAATTACGAGCGTGTTTTGTTAAGCTGATCAGAATTATATTATGACGTGAGACTGCGACCGAGGCATTTATTTTTTTTCGCTCCCGCAAGCAACGGACTACTTTTTGGTCGCGGAAATGCACAGAGTAAACACAGGCACCATCTTTTACAGCGCTGCACGTGCAGGCACGCACCGCGACACACCGTGACTAACTTGATGCGAGTTTCGGTACACAAAGGGGCTCGCCGTCTGCGCCCCTCAGCCGGAGGGGTGAGCGCTCTCCTACGGACGCGTTCTTGTTTGTGCTTTTTGCAAATTGCCCCTGCTCCCTCCAAAATAAAATTGTTTCTACCTCTACCAGCTTTCCTTGACTGGTACATGAAAGTTTTACGCGCCCTCAGTAGTTGATAAGCGTGACAGGCTTTATCTGTTTTTATCTTAGTTGCACAAATTCACCTCCTCTCTCGACCAATATACGATGCAGCATATATCAACGAAATTCATAGCTCGACGCTAATTAGTTCATAGTACTAAATATTGGATAGCACGGATTCGACCGTTCGACTGTTTGCTTCAGTGTTTTTTTTTTTTTTGTCTATTGTCCTGTGTCGAATTCGCAGTGTCCAGTTCTTCTGAATGTAGCGGAGGTCTCCGTATTAATTCTAACCACCAGGGCCCCCTTGATGTGCTCGAGGACACATTGCACAAACGTTCGATTTCCGTGGGGCAGTACTGGGGTTCCTTTATTTTATTAAAGTTGTTCTCTCTCTGCCCCCGCAACTCCACCACCACATGGAATGTAGCGGTTTCGACAGACAATCGCCACCACGACCTCGTGCTTCGCTGCAGCAGGCCACGACCACTTAGCCACCGGCGGTGGATGAAAAAACAATTGCATATGCCGAAGCATATGCCAGAGGGACTAACAGCGACGCGTACAGAGACGAAATGCCACCGTTCATCCTTCAGTTAGTCCCTTTGAAAATAAGGACGAAACATTTCGACCATGAGATTTGCGCACGGCACGCATCGTTTTCAGTTACTCTCTCCCCAGACTAACCACTGGTCGCGAGGACTAACTGCAGCGGTTACTCCGGTTTTCGTCCTTTGCGGCTTAGAGTGTACATCCCATTAACGAAACGGCAGTATAGCGCCAGGACCATGGCATGTAAATCATGCCGGGCATGACACGCGTGTCATGACTCTAATGCCATGGCCTGTCATTTACGTTCGTCATGCTGTCGTGTTGTGCCATAGCAATTTTGGTGTACATCCCAATAACGAAACGCCTGGCATGTAAATCATACCGCCCATGACATGCATGTTATGCTTTTCATGTTATGACCTGTCATTTATGTTCGTCATGCAGTCATATTGTTGCGTACCAATTTCCCTTCACATTCCACTAACGAAACGGCCAAGAGAGCACCAAGACCGTGGCATGTAAATTATGTCGTTCATGACATGCATGTCACGATTTTCATGTTATGACCTCTCATTTACGTTCGCGATGCAGTCATGTTGTGGCATGCCAATTTTCGGATACATATCCTGTTAACGAAACGCGTGGCATGTAAATCATGTCACTCATGACATGCATGTCATGATTTTCATGTTATGACCTGTCATTTACGTTCGCCATGCAGTCATATTGTGGCATACCAATTTTTGCATACATCCCATTAATGAGACAACCAGGAGAGCTCCAAGACTGTGACATGTAAATCATGCCGCTCATGACACGCATGTTATGACTTTCATGTTATGACCTGCCATTTATGTTCGTCAGGCAGTCATGTTGTGCCATACCAATTTTCGCATACATCCCATTAGCGAAACGGCCAGGAGAGCACCAAGATCATGGCATGTAAATCATGCCGGTCATGACATGCATATCATGATTTTCATGTTATGACCTACCATTTATGTTCGTCAGGCAGTCATGTTGTGCCATACCAATTTTCGCATATATCCCATTATCGAAACGGCCAGGGGAGCACCAAGACCGTGGCATGTAAATCATGCGCTCATGACATGCATATCATGATTTTGATGTTGTGACCTGTCATTTATGTTCGTCATGTAGTCATGATGTGGCATACCAATTTTCGTAAACATCCGATTAGCGAAACGTCCAGGAAAGCACAAAATCGTAGGCGGCTAGATAGATAGATAGATAGATAGATAGATAGATAGATAGATAGATAGATAGATAGATAGATAGATAGATAGATAGATACGCTCAAACTCGCCGAAGATTGCTAAAATGCTTCGCATTTAAAAAGAAAAAGAAGGTGACCTAACGGTAGTTGCCGGCCTCCGCAATAGAAGTGGCCGAGAACGTGGCGGGCTCTGAGATCTGCAACAACGTGCTGCAGCTTGTCACAAAAAGGCCTAAAACAGCCAGCGAAAATCCAGGATGTTGCAATCCACAAGCAAAGTTCAAAGCCGCAGCAACAACAGTCCCGCAGTTGCCATCTGGCCACTTTTCCATGCTAGCTTATCTTTTTAGCGGCGAAGCTCCTTAGGGTGTGGGTCGTTCCCTCCTCTGTCGTAGTAGTTGCAGTCGTATGTATGTAGCCACCTCGCGCCGCCGGCTCGCGTCGCCGGGACGCTCGCGCTCGAGAGCACGTGCGCCTGGAGGCTCGCGCTCGCGCTCGGCGCGTGCCTCCCGGCGCGATGATAATGATTGTGGTTCGGTTAGGAAAGGACGCTAATTTCTGCAGCCCATGTAGGGAGCACGCTAAGCGTCCGTGGGGGTGGGGGAAAGGGAGTGAAATAGATAGAGAGGAGAGAAAGGCCGTAGTGGAGGGCTCCGGAAATTTAGACCACCTGGGGTTCTTTAACGTGCACTGACAACGCACAGTACACGGGCCTCTGGCATTTTTGCCTCCATCGAAAATGCGACAGCCGCGGCCGCGATCGAACGGCGCGCTACCTCTCTCACTCTTCCATCTGCTGTCTTGTGAGAGAGAGAGACAGAGAGAGAGAGAGAGAGCGAAAGGCGCGTGTTGGCTATGGAAACGCTCGTTCTTCGATGAACACTCCACCAGCTCGCCAAGAAGGAGAACGCGCCCTCACCCGCGAGAGACAAGCTTGACGCAGGCAGCGTCTTCTAGCGAGTTTCTTGATTGAAAAAAATTGGCAGATCCCACGTGCAGTGGGAATGAAGGAAATGCAAAGCACGCATCAGGAACGTAAAATGGATTTGCATTGTTGTCTCGCTATACCGAGTTTGGTGCATATGAAGTTAACGAAACGGCCACAAGAGCACCAAGACTGTGGCATGTAAACCATGCCGCTCATACACGCATGTCATGATTCTAACGTTATGACTTGTCATTTACGTTCGTCAGGCAGTCGTGTTGTGCCATAGCAATTTTGGTATACATCCCTTCAAGGAAACGAGTGGCATGTAGATCATGCGGCTAATGACATGTATGTCACGATTTTCATATTATGACCTGTCATTTATGATCGTCATGCAGTCATGTTGTGCCAAACCAATCTTCGTATAGGCTCCGTGCAGTCGAGTTTTCATGTGCGACATCAGCGCCAGAATGCACTGCCTGGCGGAGAGAAGAAGCAAAATTGGGCAGACTGTGACAGGGAAATACGCGAACACGACGCGCGTCTCCAACTCTATAGCAGCAGCGACCGCCCGTCCCACCTTCTTTCATTTCCCTTGAGATGCGCGCTCCAAACCTGCGGCAAACTGTTCCTAAGGGCGACGCCGCGAGCGTTCGTGTGGTTCCCAGCACGCCAGAAAAGCAGCGAAGAAACGCGCGCGTCGCTGTCGCCTCCGTTTCCACCGTGCGCGACTGAGCCGCCCGACGAGGGCAACGTAGCGCCCTCTGGTCACTAGACGGAGCCCATACATCCCATTAACGAAACGGCAGTATAGCGCCAGGACCATGGCATGTAAATCATGCCGGCCATGACACGCGTGTCATGATTCTAATGTTATGACCTGTCATTTACGTTCGTCATGCTGTCGTGTTGTGCCATAGCAATTTTCGTATACATCCCATTAACGAAACGCCTGGCATGTAAATCATGCCGCCCATGACATGCATGTTATGCTTTTCATGTTATGACCGGTTATTTATGTTCGTCATGCAGTCATATTGTTGCATACCAATTTTCCTACACATCCCACTAACGAAACTGCCAAGACAGCACCAAGACCGTGGCATGTAAATCATGTCGCTCATGATATGCATGTCATGATTTTCATGTTATGACCTGTCATTTACGTTCGTGATGCAGTCATCTTGTTGCATGCCAATTTTCGTGTACATCCCGTTAACGAGACGCGTGGCATGTAAATCATGTCGCCCATAACATGCATATCATGATTTTCATGTTTTGACCTGTCAGTCATGTTCGCCATGCAGTCATGTTCGCTATGCAGTCTTGTCGTGGCATTCCAATTTTCGTATACATCCCATTAAGGAAACGGCCAGGAGAGCACCAAGGCCGGCGCATGTAGATCATGTCATTCATGACATGGATGTCATGATTTTCATGTTATGACCTGTCGTTTATGTTCGCCATGCAGTGATATTGTGGCATACCAATTTTTATGTACATCCCATTAACGAGACGACCAGGAGAGCACCAAGACCGTGGCATGTAAATCATGCCGCTCATGACATACATGTCATGATTTTCATGTTAAGACCTGTCATTTATGTTCGTCAAGCAGTCATGGTGCGTCATACCAATTTTCGCATACATCCCATTAGCGAAACGGCCAGGAGAGCCCTAAGACCGTGGCATGTAAATCATGCCGCTCATGACATGCATATCATGATTTTCATGTTATGACGTGCCATTTATGTTCGTCATGCAGTCATGATGTGGCATACCAATTTTCGTAAACATCCGATTACCAGGAGAGCACAAAATCGTAGGCGGCTAGATAGATAGATAGATAGATGCGCTCAAACTCGCCGAAGTTCGCTAAGATATGCTTCGCATTTAAAATACCGACTGCTCGCGCTGGAGAACCGTTCACCGGCTACCCATATATATATATATATATATATATATATATATATATATATATGCACTGGATCTTCACTTGCAATGAAGTGCCGGTGGGCGATTTCATTTGTGCGTAGTTGAACCATAAGGATAGTGTGTGCGTTAACTAAATTAATCCGGAACTCGGCACGATCTACGATGAACATTCGGAGCTTCGCCCACTCATCATCATTCACTCCGTGGATATGCTGTGAATTTTTTGTCTCCTTGTTGGTGTGCGTGTAGCCTGCCATGACCTTTGTTCGGCGTGACATTTAACTGGACTGCCTACGGGAACCTTTCCGTTGTGATTACGCATCATAGCAAGTCGTTGCTGTCATCACGATGCAGCATCCAAACGAAAAGTGATTACTGTGCTGCAGGTCGGAGGTATGGCGTCCCTGAAAAGCTTGAGTCGTTGGAGAAAGGACGAGGCGCTGTCTGGCTGCGCTGTGATGCGGAAAGGTTTACGTGGACAGCGCAAGGGTCTTTTTCCTTGAGTGGAGGCAAGTCTAATTGAATTTGTCGGAGAAAGCAGGAGCCGTGACCTGCCTGTGACGACGGAAATGTTACAGATGAAGGCTCGAGATGTCGTAGCTGATCGCGGCATCTCCGGGTCGCAGTTCAAGGCCACCCGAGGCTGGCTGCAGAAATATACGAAGAGAGCTGGGTTATCTCTAAGAAGGCGAACTTCTACTGTGCAAAAGCTTCCCCATGACTACGAAGAAAAGCTGCTGTCTTTTCAACGTCACGTCATCAGATTGCGAAAAAGCCACAACTTTCTCCTCGGCCAGATTGAGACCGTCAATGAGACCCCGATATTTTTTTTTTGTATGCCGTCGGCTCAAACAGTACACCCAAAAGGTGATCGTCATGTGCTGACACGTACTGCAAGGTGCAAAAGAGCACGGAACACCGTTTCTTTAGTGTGCACCACTGACGGGCACGAACTGCCGCCTTACGTGGTGCTAAAAAGAAAAACAGTGCCAAAAAAAGGAATTTTCCCGAGGTTGTGCACATTCGCTGCCAGGAGAAAGGCTGGATGACTGCGGCACTATTCATCGACTGGAGCAAGACGCTGTGGTGCCAGCATCCCGGGGCATTGTTGGCTCGCCAAGCAATGCTCATCCTCGATGCTCTTCGGGGGCATCTGTCCGAAGGGGTCAAAAAGCAGCTGCATGAAGAAGCCACCTATCTGGTTGTCATCCCAGGTGGTTTAACGAGTCAGCTGCAGCCACTGGTTGTGTGTCTGAACAAGCCCTTTTAAGGACCATGTGAGACACTTCTACAATGAATGGATGGCCCCTGAAGAGCCGGCCTTGACACCGTCGGGTTGTTTGAAGCATGCATCTCATCTCAGTCTGTGGTGGCTTGCTGAATAGCTGATGCTTGGGCAGCTATATACCTGACGCAATGGTGGCTGCTGCTTTCAAGAACTGCAGCGTTTCAAATGCGCTGGACAGCACCGACGATGGTGAACTTTGGAACTGTAACAGCGACAGGGAACAATAATTTTTCAGATTTGATTTGATTCGTGGGGTTTAACGTCCCAAAACCAGCTCTGATTATGAGAGACGCCGTAGTGGAGGTCTCCGGAAATTTTGACCACCTGGGGTTCTTTAACGTGCACTGACATCGCACAGCACACGGGCCTCAACATTTCGCCTCCATCGAAATGCAGCCGCCGCGGCCGGGATTCGATCCCGCGACCCTCGGATCAGCAGCCGAGTACCTTAGCCACTAGACCACCGTGGCGGGGCAATTTTTCAGAGGATAGCTCATGATTACAGGGTTACGCGAATGAATTTTGCACGCTACAGTGGTGGGGATTTCAATAAAATTTCTGGTAGGGTCTTTCGCCTTATATTAGTGCGCAAACTTTTTTTTTCGGTCCTTCAGCTCCCCCCTCACTTTAAATTGTGACCTCCTTTTATTCGAATAAATATGGTATCAAACTTGCATATCTTGAATTATTGGCTATATCGAACAGCAGAAAAATCGCCTTGAAAATTCAATGCTAAAGTATAGGGATATCGCACACATATATCGAACACCTGTGGACCAGTGCATTTGATATATCAAACTTTGACCTACGCAGAACCCTTTAAACGCACTCCTCTTTACATAAGTTGATCATGTTTCAACCGTGGTCTCCTTATGTTTCGATCCATATTTGCTTGCGATGGTGTCAAAAGCACGGTGTCATTACATTGCTTCGGGGGAATGCACAGCGCTTGTCAGCGCAATAACTTGTGTGCTACACCAGCTTTAGCTCGTAATGCGCAGCAGCAACATTTTTGAAAAAGGTTGATGGAAGGCACCTAATGAGGTGGATACAAAGTGGCTGTGGCTCTGGCAGACTGCACTGACAGTAAACTTACATGAATGTGCACGTTCTGATCGTTGTTTTGTGCTACTGCTTGTAGGTCGCAACCGCTAGCCTCTGAGATTTGGGGCCGCATGAAGTCATCTACGTCATCTCTGCGGCACCTATCTCGAAGGCCATACCTGCCAAGTCTCCCGGTTGTACGGCTTTCCCGGTACAACCGGGAAACCCGTACAACCGGTGATTGAATTTTGAGTAGGTTATCGGCTTATTAGCTGTTGGTATTTCATAGATGATGTGTGTGTGTCCATACAAACCTCTCCACAAGTTATCTCGCCTTTAAGTGGACAGAGTCTGTCGAGGTAGCGTGCCCTACTGCCTCTCTTCCACTGGCGCCCCTTACGGTCCTTCACCCAACGAAAGACTGCCTGGGTGTATTCTCTCTGCTTGAGAAGCAGGCGACGACAGGCTTCACACGCGGAGCGACGTTATCGCGTGCGACAAAGGCATCCGGGTCATTTCACCTCTGCTTCAGCCGCGTTCGCCCCCAGCGCTAGCACTCACGCATAAGACATATGATGCGTAAGCGATGTTATCTATTTGGTCTTTGTACATAGTAGAGACGGCAAAAACCCCCTGACGGTGTCCACGTAATCTATACCGGAATGCCCCCCCCCCCCCCCACACTCATTGTTGAGTAAATCTCCTGCTTTCCGTTTCACCGAACTTGAAAGGTTTGGATTCGCTGCAATGCCAAAGTGCCATTATCATCGCCTAGTTAGTTTGTTTTGGCACTTTGGGTCTTTTAGTACTTGTTACGTGCGTATTTCGCTCGTGGTCAACCTGTTTGGAAGTTAAATTCGTTGAACTAAAGATGGGCTATCTCAGGATGAGGTGAACGTTGAGTGGTGCTTTAGGCCTAGTCAGGTGAAGCTTTGCCGTGATATGTTTCCGTGAGAGCGCTATGTCGTGCGAAGTTCTGACATCGCATGGGTCATCGCTTCTGTCAACTGCATTAAATGCCTCGATGAATTTCGTGAGTTATCATCATTCCTGGGTGTCCTCTCGGACGGGCTCACAAGTGACTTCGTTAGCGCCGATAATGTGCGAGCCGTTTATGACCACATCGATACCTAGATCCTAGCTGTCATTTTCGGTGCCAAGGGATCGAACCCGACCAGTGATGAATGACTACGGTGCTGATGAACGACATTGCGCCATGCTTTGTGAGCTTGCGCCGGTGTTCGTAGTCATTTGCTGCTGTTGTGGCGCAGTGGAAAGCGCTCGATTTGCTGATCTGTAAGCCCCCAGAATGGCTCGAGGAACTTGATGGCTTACAAGAAGCTTACATATTTCTTTTGTACGATATAAAATGTGACTGTTTTCACGCTGATCTGTTGCATATTGTTGGCAAATCGTGTAATGTACTGCTTGTTACTATCTCGGGAAACAAATTTGTGACATGCACTGCACACTAAACAAAAATAACCAGGAACGGGAGTAAACAGCTTGTCCTCTAGCGCACAACCTTTTCTGGGTTTTTTTTACTACGTAACAGTCAAGATAAAAATTTACTCTCACGCTAACCGAGTTTTTGAACGTAGAAACGGCAGTAATTATTTACCCCCCTGGAGGTTTCCAGCGAGTATACGCGGAGTAATTTTTTACTGCCTAAACAATGTTTTCGCGGCTTTTTTTAGCGTTATTTTTAAAGCTCAATCGAGGTTTACTGTGGCTGGGTAAAGATTAGGCTTACGCAAAATGCAGACATCACTCAATTTATTGAGCAGTAAACGAGGACTTACCCTTCGAACTTATAACATTGGAAGCACGTTTTCACTCGTTGAGAGCGCAACAAGCACAGGCACAAGCGCGGGAGCAGAGATACTCGAAAGTGCGTTTTCACTTGGCCGCCGTCCACCAAGACCGGCGCTAGGACAGGGAGCATCGCTCGAACTCAGCACAAAACCACGCCGCACTGATAACACTTGGGGTAGTTCGCCGTGCCGTTGTCGTACTGGTTGACGATGCGGTCAGTCAGGAACGTTTGCGACCGTAGTTTCCGGGCGACCGTAGTTCCGGTCACTAGGCATAGCTGCCGGAGATGTCACGGTATCACGTTGTGGTTGACGGACGCCGGCGTACGCGTATCGGCACGCGCCGATACGCGTACGCGCTGATCACACTCACGCCGTTCACACTCACGCCCCGAGACGTCGCGTCCCCTCTTCCGCGACCGACGCTTTTGACGAACAGTTGCTTGCAAACGCGCACCATGTGGCTAGGCCTAAATAGTCATTCGAGGGCTATCACGGCCTCCACCCCTGCGCCACGGCAGTTTGGAGTTTTTTACCACGTCACGTGGTATGTAGTTTTGATCACGTGGCTTTAAACTCTAGACTGGGGTTTTTTTATCACGTGACACAAAACCCCCTACGTAGTAAAATAGGGCAACAGCGTCCTTTTGCTACCTTTCTAACAGGTGGTAGTAAAACTATGTCATATGCTCCTTTTACCTCAACAAGACGTAGTAATTTTGAAAACAAGGGAGCTTTTAAGGCTCATGAGCCGCAAAAACCCCAATATCGGGCAACTTTTGCTTACAGTGTGTTTTAAGAAAACCTTCAAATAGGCATAGTTGGTACTTCAAATTACCGATATACCGAACTATTTCGTGATCCCCTTCATGTTCGATATATCCAGGATCGACTGTAAAACGATTACCGGTTATAGCAATGTATAATTTCCATGGCACTTCAATATTGTTTTAAATGGGTTACACAGCATTAAAGTTGAAGTGTTTAATTAGGGTTGCATTCCACACACTCCAAAACTGGATTCCTTCACTCTACACTCTAAGCCAAAAGGGATCAACGGGGGCATAGGGGTTAGTCCTTTGAGGGACTAATACCCCTGTCACACTGGACGTTTTAATGTCATTCGAACGCAATGACATTCGCATCGAATGACATTATTCTGCTGCTACACGGCGACATTTAACATCATTCGAGTCGAATGACTTCTGAAATCGAATGAGTTCGAGCAACTCATTCGCATTCGCACTGGGACCGAATGTGTACTCTCTACCCCAGAGACAACGTAAACGTGCGGCACTGAGCATTCCTAATTCGTGAAACGTCATGTGAAAATGGTATTACTTTAGCGCGTTTGCCGATATTCATCATTTTTAAAAGAAAACAGCCATGCAGGTCGTAACGAAATGTGTTTACTCTCGACATCAGCGGCGTCTGACAGGCTTCGGTATTTTGCCACAGGATGCAATCGCGAATGCCGTTTGCTTGAGCGCACCGCTTATTACACTGCGTCTTAATTTAGCGTCTGTGTTTCTCATTAACGCGCTTTGCTTGCAAAAACAGAAAGTGAATGGTTCGCCTGCTGCAAGTCAGCGTCCCCAGCGCTGCCGTATCAGCTGCAAATTCAGTTTATTTTAAATAAAATAGGACGAATTTTCAGCCACTCTGCACTTACGCTCTGCAGCTTTTAGGTCCAGTTCCTTTGGAACTATCGTCACTGATATCGTAAACGAATGACATTACTTCGTGTGTAGCACAACCACGGGTCGAATGACATTCGCTGCACCGAATGTCATTCGAATCGAATGACGTTAAAACATCTAGTGTGACAGGGGTATAAATGTGTTGCCACAATCATTGATCCCTTTGGTGATCAACGGGAAGAGGACGAACGGATAGCCTCCTAGCATTTAATCTCTTCACGAACATTTATACCCCTGTCACACAGGCACCCGCGAACTTCGTTAAACTCCGTGTACGTAAAACTCTGTTAGGAAGTTCGACGGAGACGGAGTTGTGGAAGTGTCACACGGCAATGACAAGGTTGTAACAGTTGCCGCGAGGGGCTCAGTCGGCGCTGTTTGATTTTCGGAGAAATATCCTAATTTCATCTCTAGGTGCTCTCTTTGTGAATGTTCGTTGCGCGGTTTTTTACAAAAAGACATTATTAAGTAGGTCTGAAGCGAAAACAGCATTAAAAGTTCTTTCAAATGAAAAAGCATTCGCTAGATGTAGCGATGCTGACAGCCACGCTGGCCACCTTGTGCCTAACGCTGTGCACGCTGCATTTGTTTACAAGATGTGCCGTGCTCGACGACTGGTAATTTTCTAGCCCGTATACGAAAGTTTTCGTGTTTCATTGCCTTGTGAGCGCACATTTTGTTCTCTGTATACTGTGCTGTGTCTTCAGCCATGAGTGACGAAGTGGAAGACGTGAAGAAGTGGTGTGATATTGCATTGGTAATGGCGTCGATTGGCTCCATAGGTATTGAGATTGAGGCCGCTAGAGCCAATGTGCGCGCTATCAGGCAGCCGTCGGAGCAGGTGAAGACGACGCAGCGTTGTCACTCATTTTCTTTTCACGGGCAAACGCAAACACTGCGACAACGAGCGCACGCACGGACGAAATATATTTAAATGGCGGCGCGCGGGGCACGCTGAAAGACGAGGGCATTTAGAGGGCATTGGTGCGGAGAGTAGCTGCACTCTGGCGGGCGTATATATATTTGAAGAAACGCATGTTATGAATGGGTCCTGCAACAAAAGAACGTATAATATTGCCAAAATGTATTATTGTTTTGACCACGGCAATTTAGTGCTCGAAGTTTTTTTCTGACCTACAGACTACTGGCGACGAGAGTACTTCGTTCCGCTGCTAACGGAGAACGCCGAACGTCGTTTGCGAAACGCTCCGTTTATCTTCGTTGGCGTAAGGGAGGCCGTGTGACACGGTCCGCATCTCTGTCGACATAACGATGAGGGAGTTAAACAAAGTTCGCGGGTGCCCGTGTGACAGGGGCATTAGTCCCTCCGGTTAATCTCTGCAGGATAAAATGTTCGTCTCCATATTTGCTCCCCAGGGATTAAAAGTTACCCACGAGTTGCTTTATGTGGACTAAATGTTGGGCTTTGCAGTTACTCTATTGAAATGAAGTAGCTTATCAGTTCAGTTTATCCCCATGAGCGACTTCTTCTATCTTCCTCATACGCAGTTTTTCTTAAGAGGTCGAGTATTTATCGTAAACATGCTTTTGCGGGACAGGCCCTGTACGTGAGCTACTCGAGCGAGTGATACATACGGACGAAATCTAAACAAAATAATGGACAAACTGTAATAAAAAAAAACAGTTTATTACTCTTTTTCACTACAGCATGCACATGCTCGCCACACGCACTAGTGAAGTTGACTCCACACCGCTGCTAACACCAACCATGCGCCGTATCGAGTCAAAGGCCTTCTGCATCTTTGGTGAAAAGTCAATGTCGGATGCTCAGTCCAAGGGAATCTGCATTGCGAGGGCAGGAACGATGGCAATGAGTGAAGGATTTCAAGAGTATGATATTGTATCCAAGCGGATGCTGTCCAGCCGCGTTAAGAAAGTTCGGTATCGTCATTGTGATGCTGAGCATATACCCAGATCTTCCATATTGTCAGGACATCTTTAGGATGGCGCAATACTCGGAGTCGTTGTGTTCTGCAAAAAATCATTCCTGAGATACTAATTACTTGCGGCAGCAGTGTTCGAAGAATTGTTGCTACATCATATCGAATCTGTCAGACACAGGAAAAACACTTTCAGGGAACCTGGGAAAATTAAACTGAATAATGCCCCTGTCACGCGGGCAC
The DNA here is from genome assembly GCA_013339685.2 of Hyalomma asiaticum. NCBI lineage: Eukaryota > Metazoa > Arthropoda > Arachnida > Ixodida > Ixodidae > Hyalomma > Hyalomma asiaticum. The sequence continues at coordinate 138,921,779 of CM023483.1, read as the reverse complement.
TGGAACTCCTTTTAACTCCATCGTATTTCTATCGAAGGAGATGCGGGCGGTGTCACGCGGTCTCCATTCCGTCGAGGGAGTTTAATGGAGTTCCTCGGGGAACGGAGTTCGGCAATGACCATTCCGGCTCGATGGAGTACTCTCGTTCCTAGACTGCTGCAGCCACGCAGGAAACCGCACTAACAAAATCGTTGTAGCAGGCTTACTAATAAATTTTAACGTTATTTTTCATTGGTCTTGTGTTATATAGCCCGAAATTGAAGATTTTTTATCTGTTTTTAAGGATGTCGGTGCCTGTACTCTCTACACCAGATGAGGAAGAAGACTTAGAAGCAGAGAAAAAAACGTTGTCGTCAACCCCACACAGATTCCTTGTTGCCCCAGCTGTCCATGAGATGGTGTCGTAGCCTCCAAAGTAACAAGCCCTTGTGTCCGGCCCTACAGCACGATGCACCACATCTGAGCTAGTCAGTGCTGTTGGCACTGGATCCATTTCACATCCCACGTCCTGATGGGTAAGGGGTGGGCAAGGCAGTGTAGAATCAGCTGGCACTTCCTCGTGCCTATCACACTTTTCTTCCACGAGGTCCACTGGCTCAGCTTGACAAGGTATCTTGGGAATCGCATAATGAGATAGCAGTCAGAATAAAAATCATAACACATTTCATCAACTTGTAGACGTGCAGATTTACACATGTTCAACTTACGTCATTGCCTGTTGTGCCCAGGCATTGCATCAGCAGTCCCTGACCGTTACTAACCTAAAAAAAAGCAACAAAATGTTGACATCGGCGAACAATGTCCCTAAATGTTCACAAAGACATAAAGCTCAATTTGAAAGAATTCCCTCAAGCAGCCACGTATTCCCAACTTGCCTGTTGCCCCTGACTTTGTGGTTGTAGCTGTGTGTCAGGGTTTTGGCCACGCTCTGTGCAACCAGTGACTGCTGCTGGTGGCGCCCCGGGCCGAAACCGCGCACTCCATCTGCAGGAGTAAGCAATAATGTGAAGTTTACGTAACTCGATAGTTAAGCAACTGTTTTATGATAAAACTAAGAAATGGAGCGCGAGCGCAATGCGATTGATTAAGCAACACGTTTGAAAGAGCTGATCGAGTTTACGAAGAGGAAAAAGCACTATCGCAAGTGCACGCTTGCAATTTTTAACAATTCCACGTGAATACCTACCGCAAGACTTGTCAACGGCCTTGTAAGGGCGAGCGGTAGCGAGATCAGCCGCAGTACGCAAGGGCGCGCACGATGATTTCGACGTCAAATGTATTCCGCTACGCCGTTTGTCTCATGAGTGTATCTCACTACAACAAGGCTGATGACCGATCGTCGCGATATTGTTAGAAAATAGCAAGCGTGTCCGCCTTTTTAACCGCCAGCAACAAGTACATCGAAAACAACATAAGTCGAAAACAACATGCTTTGCACTTGCTGCTACATAGCAGCAAGTGCAAAGCATTAAGCCTGTAGCCGACGCAATGCTAAATCAATTAATTTTCGCCACCTCGCAGAGCGTGCAGCCCCTAGCTAACGGTTTTTCATATTAGGAAGACTTGCCTGTTGTATCTCTCCACGGCTCCTGTGGAGTCACAGGGAGTACGGTGGTGGTAGTCGGACGGAAAGATCGACGGCACGTAAGCAGGGTGATGCATTATGTCGCTTTTCTTATTTCCAACGAAATGCTGGCTACATATTCTGCTATTCGATGTTGGCTGCCATGGTTGACCATCTGGCCTGCACAGACAATAACAGGGCGTTAGGTTATGCACAACTAACAGGAGACGCACATCACGGCAGAAAAAATTCAACGCACGGATAAGGACAGGCACGTTTCGACTTACCGCTCTCGTCTGACCGCCTGAATCCAGCGCTGCCACCGCTCTTTTTCGTACGGCTTCGACGGGAATGAATAAAAGATGATGTTTGGGTCGTACCCCTCTTCTGTGTGGCACTTGTACACGCAACAGTACCTTCGGTTCCTGCGTTTCTTTGGCCGCCCTTCCCTGCAATCGACCGCGGCAGCCATCGCCGTCCTACTACCCGTTTTGCAACAGGGCGGCGCAACGTGTCAACACAAACTCCAGCGCTGGAACTCTATAGAGTTGGAGACGCGTATCGCGTTCGCTTATTTCCCCCTCACAGTCTGCCCAATTTTGCTTCTCTCCGCCAGGAAGTGCATTCTGGCGCTGATGTCGAACATGGAAAACTCGACTGCACGGAGCCTATACGAAAATTGGTTTGGCACAACATGACTGCATGACGATCATAAATGACAGGTCAAAACATGAAAATCGTGACATGCATGTCATTAGCGGCATGATCTACATGCCACTCGTTTCCTTAAAGGGATGTGTACCAAAATTGCTGTGGCACAACACGACTGCATGACGAACGTAAATGACAAGTCATAACGTTATAATCATGACATGCGTGTATGAGCGGCATGGTTTACATGACACAGTCTTGGTGCTCTTGTGGCCGTTTCGTTAACTTCATATGTACGTACCAAACTCGGTATAGCGAGACAACAATGCAAATCCATTTTACGTTCCTTATGCGTGCTTCGCATTTCCTTGATTCCCACTGCACGGGCGATCCGCCAATTTTTTTTTCAGTCAAGAAACTCGCTAGAAGACGGTGCCTGCGTCAAGCTTGTCTCTCGCGGGTGAGGGCGCGTTCTTCTTCTTTGGTGTTTCCATAGTCAACGCGCGCCTTTCGCTCTCTGTGTCTCTCTCACAAGACAGCAGATGGAATAGTGAGAGAGCTCGCGCGCCGGGAGGCACGCGCCGAGAGCGCGCCTCCCACACGCGCCCTCCTAGTAGCGCGTTCCTAGTAGGTAACGCGCTCCTCCGGACGGACAGACCCAAACCTTAAAGAGCTTCGCCCCTAAAAAAGCAGTGTTCATCACCGTGATGAGCAAGTTTCCAATTATATAGCAAAAATATACACGAAAAAAAATAAGAGAGTCGTTGTTTAACGGCCGCTCCGTCGCACCCAAGTACGGAGCACCCTCGTCTCTTCTCGTAAGACTTCCCAGAAAAAAAAAAGCCTTATGATTTTATCTTTAGTAGCTTACACGAGGTGTTTAGCATTTGTGGTAACCATACACGCAGCCACATACACCTACGTCCCTTTTTTTTACCGCGACTATGCGCCGCCCTTTCGCGATGCCATGATCCCCTCATACGCGCCTGCTCTTGGTCGCGACCGACTAGTAGCGCACCGTGACACGGGTGGCGCCACTTGATTTTTCAAAGCTGCACGTCTCGAGGCCCATATACCACACTTTGTCTTGTAGTAAGGAGAGAAGAGCAAGGGTGGGAAAGAGAATGAGTGGGGTGAGAATATACGGAAATAATAAAAATAAAAAAACAAAAAAAATAATAAGAAGGTTGCTGGCATCTCACTGCAACAAAAGATGAGCAAGTCAAGCAAACGCAACTCGCACAGAGAGAGAGAGAGAGAGAGAGAGCGAAGGAAAAAACAAAAGAAGAATAAAAGAGAAAGGGGCGAAAATGGGGGAGAGCGAAAAGGACGAGTGCCGTCCGCCGCGCCAGTGCTGTCCGAGTACGTAGACATTTTAAATAGCAGTCCATCAATTAGCCATTGTATACCGTGGCGCCGGCTTGTGTCTGGCGAAAGTAACGACACTTTCAGTGGCCGTATGTGGTTTGGCTATTGCCTCCGTGGTGCCGCTGCACAGCAACGCGCCCCTGGAGGGAAGAACAATGGGGGTCGTATTCGTGCATGAAAAGCGTCGCACTCGTGTTCCTGATTGCAGCCACATTTGCAACGCGCATTCGGCGCTACCGTGCGGCGGGGTGGGGTAGGCAAGGGAGAAGAAAGGGCGACATGAAGGAAAAGAGCTGCACAGAAAGACGAGGTTTTGAAGCAGTCAAATTCTGTGTACACCACAATGATGTATTGTCCGCTCTTGTCGTACGATCTCCGGAGCCACCTTGCGTGTGTCGGCTTGCACCACACGGGTAATGCTAACAGGGCCAGGCCGACAGAATCGGGCGCCCACAGCTTAAAAAAAAGACAAAAACAAAAACAAACGGTCGAAGGAGCTAGTGATAACTGGCGGGAATGGCCGATGTTGTAATTGAGGATACAAAGTTTATCAATTCGAATGTTTACTTCCTAACAATCGTAACACCAAGAAAGCGCCAGGATGTTCATTTATGCCATGCTTAATTGTGCCAAATTTGTAGATAAAGTAGGATTCCCTTTGCTCACGTTCTCTGGTGCTCCGAAAGTTACTTTCCAGTAGTGTGACCCTGACATCCTCAAAGCTGTGACCTTTCAAGTTGATGTGTTTAGAGAGCGGAAGGCCAGGTAGTAGGTAGGCTGTCTTAACACATCAGCTTGAAAGGTGTTGGCATGTCATTCTCAGTTTGTAAGAGCGCAGCTACGACCGAGGACACATGGGGGGATGAGAATTGACAAAACATAGGGCTACCTTCCCATAAAAGGTTTATTTCCCTTTTCCAGCAAGATTTATGGCGCTTCACATCTAATGAAATGTGATCAATTTGATAAAAATACAAAACCTACAGGAAACAGGACATCTTTCTTTATAGTGAGCTACTCTACTAAGCACACAATCTTCAAAATCAGGTAAAAAGACAAAGGGCTGCTTTCTCTGATGAGGTGATCATCGGGCTACTAACGCACGCTTGACCAGATGCTCATATGTTCTACGCTTCTATCATTGCATTTCATTGGTAGTTAGCACTATGTGTCATCTTTTACCTGTGTGCCTTCGTTCATTGCTGCACTGTTACAAATTGATGAAGTTCAAATAATCCTGAAGCAATTGTCAACAAGTGTAGCAAATTTGGAAGTACGTGTTGCACATATAGTCCACATCACTGTGTCACTGCACGCATGAAGCATTTGCAAAGTAGTTGAGCCTCTGCAATTGGTCTAGCATTCAAAGTTCCCCCACTTGTAATCGTTGATTTCTCTGTTTTCAGGAAGGAGGCACGTGAGAGGACCGCAGGGTCAGTACCATCTTCCTGGCCATTCTTCATAGAAATTCATAGATTTTTAGGAAGGCTGTGAGTAAATGACCCTTCGCTCATTCAGGAAAGCGCTTGCTCTCCGAATCCAAACGAGACAGTTGGGCAGGTAAGCAGTACAAAAATGTGCTATGCTGGAACCGTATTCTAGAAAATAATCCATGAAATCAAGATTAACCTTGTTTCTCATGAGTGCCAAAATTACTTTACATTGGAAAAGGAAGGTTAGTCAAAGCACAAGGAATACCAGACAATCCCTGCCTAATAACAAACCACTTAAGCATGTGTTTAGCGAACCATCTGCTTTCTTTGGAATTGCCATCTGCATGTGCACAGCCCGCTAATATAGCACAAATGACTGCAAAGTTCAGCCCACATTTCTTAAAGCAAGTAGAGAGAAATTGATGCGAAAGCCACTAGAGAAGCTAATACATTTTTTCTAGCATTCTTGTAAGCACACTCGTGGCCCTGGCAAAAGCAGGTCCACTTGTCGGTAGGTTGGTTCTATCGATGTTCCTCGATTTTTCACCACTTTGGGCTTCCATCTTCCCCTGAACTTCTCTTGTTTATACTTATCAGCAAAAAATGTACATGTTTTTCATTTATTTGAAATGGCTTTTTTAAGAACAGAGAATTGGGCCATTAAAGGCACTTTGTACAATAATCATTCATATCGTTGCACTGATATGCTGTCGACAACTTTTCACTTAGTAGAGGTATGAATGATGGCTGAAGCTTTGAGAAGTGCTGGTCTAATAGCTGCTTGTCATATTGACATAAAGCTGCTGTTGTCTAGCTACCAGGATGGCCATAAACAAACGAAAAGAAAAAGCACGCTTTAAAGGAGAAAAAGAAGAAAACTGTTTACTAGGATAACTAAAAGATAAACAAAACATAACACGCACTCTTGGCACAATCTCATAAACGCTCACGTCACTCGCTCAGTCCGCATTCGCTCGCATGAATCGCATTCTCTTCTTCACTTCTCTCTGTTTGCTGTCATTCTGGTGGCTTTGGGTCAGTTCTTCTTCTGTTGCTTTTTTCGCATGTGGCGACGTGTCCTCCGGTCACTCACTATCGCGCCCATGAGCGCTGACACAAATGCAGAAACGCGCGCACACAGACACTGCACAACGGGTTTCTAGCACCGAAGGGAGAGGTCCCAAGACTGGCACAAATCAACAGGCCCTTCTGTCCTCAATCTAGGGAAAGCTCTCCTCTAGGCTGGCGAACACTCACGCGAGCAGACAGGACAAGAAAAGGAATAAAGATAAAATAACTAAAAGGTTCACCAGGAGACTCGTACATGTGTAGGGAAATAACATTATATGGCAAAGATCAGCCAGTCGATATGTGGGTAGCATGAGAACAAATATGTATTTCTTATTCATTCCAGATCATTTCGAACATGGAGTCAAACACGAGCGCATCTGCAGAAGACATCACAGAAGAGGCTCCAAGTGAGAGCCAGGAGCCAACAGCCAGCAAACCTCAGCAGCAGCGCCGTCCGCAGAAGAGGAAAAGGACAACTGCTGCTGAGACATTCAGGAGCACACTGCTGGAGCAGCAAGGCAGGCTGATAAGTTCACTTAAGCAGGCTGCCAAAGACGACCACGCTCTGCGCGAGCGTCAGGTCAATGCTCAAGAAAAGTTGGTCGACTTCTCGCAGTCTTTCAGTAAATAAAGGAAAACAAGTGCACTTTTCAACTTTGTGGCTCGGCTAGTGGTCCATCGTCGGTGAAAGTGTATGGAAAGTGCACCTTGAACGTCTTTTCCAGTTGCAATCTGTGCATCTGTGTTGTGTGCTGGTCGCTGAAACATTGTGTCATACAGCTGTGCCTCATTGATCTACTGCTGCGGTATCACATGCCCAAAATTCTCGCAAATATGGTTAAGTGTACAGCATGCCTTTATGATAAGTGGCGCGTTGCTGATGTCACATTCCATTCGCTTCATGGTGAACCTGAAACGGGCTTTAAGCCGTCCAAATGCATTCTCAACTATTCGCCTTGATTTTAATAAGTTATAATTGAAGTTTTTCTGCTCCGCAGAAATGCTTGTGCTTGCAAATGCCTTCATTAAATTTGGTGTCAGGGGGAATACCTGATCGCAAAGTGTCACTGGGGGTACAGCAACGTTGCTTATCAGGGCCGTGGGCTTTCTGAACGTGGGTCCCGCACTGAGACGAGACAGGCCCGACTGGTGATACACATGTTTATCATGGCACCTTCCAGGTGATCCGATGTTGATGTATCTGAACATGCACCTGTGGTCCACCAGTGCCAGTAGTATCACGCTGTACCTAGAAGTAAAAGCAAAGGCACTGTCAGCGGCAAACTCTGCAACAAAGGACAATATGTGCTAAGCACTCATTGTAAAAGGATGCTTATAAGGAATGAACAGCATGGAATTTGAACCACTACTTTGTTAACTGCCGTATGCTAAACACATTACGGCGATTAAAAACGTGTGAAGTAACAACATGGAAGCTCTAAATTGCTTATGATTGCTATTCAGTTTTTGTGAGGGTGAAATCCCACAGTCAGCACTGAATACTGTGATATTCCTAGATTTTTTTCAGGTGTAGGCGATTTTAAAAATGCATTCTTGCCATGAATGTCCTGCCAAGCATTCACCCTGTCGTCATAAGCAGGTAGCAAGGACGGGTAATTAAAACAAAATGTGGAATGCTCTGCTCTCCTTATTACTCAATAGCATTTTTAAATAGACATGTACGCATGCGTGTTAACTGCAGGCAACGTATCTAGTGCAGCCATTTCCTACACCAAGTACATACAGCATAATTCTATGTACGTGTTCATTTCACAAATTAAAGCACTAGTGCCACACCGTGTGTCTTAATTGATAAAATGGAGTGTTACATTATCTTCTACAAGGCGTATACAAGTAGGGACAAAGGTGCATAGTTTTCGAAGGAATAGTACTTTCGGCAAGCACTTCACTTGTGCGCTTACCAGCCCTTATGTTACAGTAGTCGCTAGCATCTTCCTTTGGTGGGGATTCTGGAAAATGGCACCCGTCCAAAGCGCCCACACCTTGCGGAAATCCAGTTGAGGAATAGGATTCTGCAACGTGACGTTCCATGTCATCTGTGAGCATTTTCACCCACTCTGGTTCGAGCAATGCCACCACAGTTTCGCAAAACTCCCGGTAAATTATGTTCACTGTCGACCGACCCAGGCCGAACAAGTGAGCCACTGTTCTATCCTCGGCAGATGAACACAGTTTATAGACAGCTACGGCGACTCTCTTGTCTACGGGAACTGCCTCGCGCATGTTCGTCGTCTCACGTTCTATCGTTGGCCGGCAAACATCTGCAAGGTATTTGAACGTCGTAGGTGACTCGCGGAATGACTGCCGGAAGTTCAGGTCTCCAAGGTTCGGCAGCGTGTCTTCGAACCAGCGCATGCTTCCCTTGGAGCGCGGCTGGACGACAATACACTGTAAAAAAAATTTACTCCCAGGTGGGAGTAAATGACGTGTCCTCTAGCGACCCCCCATTAGGAGTTAATTTTATTCCGTACGGTCGGAGTAAACTTTTACTCTGCATCGGTCGGAGTTCCTGCGTGGTGCCTTGGGACAGACAGACAGACAGACAGACAATGAACGTTAATTAATCCTGAGGAGCTACGTAAGGACTCCTCAGGAGTTTATATTTTAAATGCGAAGCATTTCTTAGCGAACTTCAGAGAGTTTGAGCGTATCTATCTATCTATCTATCTATCTATCTATCTATCTATCTATCTATCTATCTATCTATCTATCTATCTAGCCGCGTATGACTTTGTGCTCTCCTGGCCGTTTCGCTAATCGGATGTTTACGAAAATTGGTATGCCACATCATGACTACATGACAAACGTAAATGACAGGTCATAACATGAAAATTATGATATGCATGTCATGAGCGGCATGATTTACATGCCACGGTCTTAGGGCTCTCCTGGCCGTTTCGCTAATGGGATGTATGCGAAAATTGGTATGGCACAACATGACTGCCTGACGAACATAAATGGCAGGTCATAACATGAAAATTATGATATGCATGTCATGAGTGGCATGATTTACATGTCACGGTCTTAGTGCTCTCCTAGCCGTTTCGCTAATGGGATGTATGCGAAAATTGGTATGGCACAACATGACTGCCTGACGAACATAAATGGCAGGTCATAACATGAAAATCATGATATGCGTGTCATAAGCGGCATGATTTACATGTCACAGTCTTGGTGCTCTCCTGGTCGTCTCGTTAATGGGATGTATACAAAAATTGGTATGCCACAATATGACTGCATGGCGAACATAAATGAGAGGTCATAACCTGAAAATCATGACATGCATGTCATGAATGACATGATTTACATGCCACGCGTTTCGTTAATGGGACGTATACGCAAATTGGCATGCTACAACACGACTGCATCACAAACATAAATGACAGGTCATAGCACGAAACTCATGACATGCATGTCATGAGTGACATGATTTACATGCGATCGTCTTGGTGCTCTCCTGGCCGTTTTGTCAATGGGATGTATACGAAAATCGGTATGCCTCAAGGTGACTGCATCATGAACGTAAATGACAGGTCATAACATGAAAATCATAACATGCATGTCATGAGCGACATGATTTACATGCCACGGTCTTGGTGCTTGCTCTCTTGGGCGTTTCGTTAGTGGGATGTGTAGGAAAATTCGTATGCAACAATATGACTGCATGACGAACATAAATGACAGGCCATAGCATAAAAGCATAACATGCATGTCATGGGTGGCATGATTTACATGCCAGGCGTTTCGTTAATGGGATGTATACCAAAATTGCTATGGCACAACACGACAGCATGACGAATGTAAATGACAGGTCATAACATTAGAATCACGACACGCGTGTCATGACCGGCATGATTTACATGCCATGGTCCTGGCGCTATACTGCCGTTTCGTTGATGGGATGTATGGGCTCCGTCTAATGACCAGAGGGCGCTACGTAGCTCTCGTCGGACGGCTCAGTGGCGCACGGTGGAAACCGAGGCGACAGCGACGCGCGTGTTTCTTCACCGCTTTCTGGGCGTGCTCCGAACCACACGAACGCTCGTGGCATCGCCCTTTCGAACTGTTTGCCGCAGGCTTGGTGCGCGCGTCTCAAAGGAAATAAAACGAAAGAAGGTGGGACGGGCGGTCGCTGCTGCTATAGAGTTGGAGACGCGCGTCGTGTTCGCGTATTTCCCTGTCACAATCTACCCAGTTTTGCTTCTTTTCTCCGCCAGGCAGTGCATTCTGGCGCTGATGTCGCACATGGAAAACTCGACTGCACGGAGCCTATACGAAAATTGGTTTGGCACAACATGACTTTCATGACGATCATAAATGACAGGTCATAACATGTAAATCGTGACATGCATGTCATTAGCGGCATGATCTACGTGCCACTCGTTTCGTTAAAGGGATGTATACCAAAATTGCTATGGCACAACACGACTGCATCACGAACGTAAATGACAGGTCATAACGTTAGAATCATGACATGCGTGTATGAGCGGCATGGTTTACATGCCACAGTCATGGTGTTCTTGCGGCCGTTTCGTTAACTTCATATGTACCAAACTCGGTATAGCGAGACAACATTGCAAATCCATTTTACGTTCCTTATGCGTGCTTCGCATTTCCTTGATTCCCACTGCACGTGGGATCTGCCAATTTTTTTTTACTTTTTACTCCGTGCCTGACGGAGTTCCTCAGTGGTATTGTGGGAGCATATATCTTTAGTTTTTTTTTACTCCATGCCTGACGGAGTTCCTGCGTGCTGCGTTGGGAGTGTATATTTTTATTTTGTTTACTCCGATGTTGAGGCCCGTGTGCTGTGCGATGTCAGTGCACGTTAAAGAACCCCAGGTGGTCCAAATTTCCGGAGCCTTTCACTACGGCGTCTCTCATAATCAGAGCTGGTTTTGGGACGTTAAACCCTACAAAACAAGCATTTTTTACTCCGTGCCTGACGGAGTTTTTCGGCGCAACATTGGGAGTATATCTATATCGTAATACTCCCTCGTGGTCGGAGTTCCTGCGCGGTTATTCGGGAGTACTTTTAGGGGCGAAGCTCCTTAAGGCGGCACCCGTTCGTCCCTCGTCGTGTCGTAGTATGTAACCAGTCTTACGCTTTGACCTCCAAGGTGGTGCCGGTGGGAGATTTCTCCTGTGCGTTGTTGAACAATAAAAAATTCGCAGCGTGCGCGTTAACTAAAAGCCGAATTCTTCTGTCTCTCATTCCCCATTAGCAGCCATTGGCACGTTCCAGTAGTAAACGTTAGTAGAAGTAGAAGTGTAAGTGTTAGCTAAAAGCCGACTTCTGCTGTCTCTCATTCCCAGTAGCAGCCATTGTTTACCTCCAAAGTAAACAAGGCTCCCTCGCCGCGAGCGCTGGGAGCCACGCGCTCCCCGGCAAACGCGAGAGACAACGTTGGCGCAGGCAGCGTCTCCTAGCGAGTTTCTTGATTGAGAAATACCGACTGCTCGCGTTGGAGAAGCGTTCACCGGGAACCCATGTATATATATATATATATATATATATATATATATATATATATATATATATATATATATATATATATATGCACTGGATCTTGAATTGCAATGATGTGCCGGTGGGAGATATGACTTGTGCATTGTGCATAGTTGAACCGTGAGGATTCGTAGCATGCGCGTTAACTAAATTAATCCGGAACTCGGCACGATCTACGATGAACATCCCGAGCTTCGCCCACTCATCATCATTCACTCCATGGATATGCTGTCATTTTTTTTTTGCATACTCCATGTTTGGCGGACTTTTCAAAAGTCACATTGGGAGTATATATATCAATTTGTACTCCGTGCCAGACAGAGGTTTTGCTTGGCACGCCGGGACTATATTTTGTGTGTTTTCTCTGCTGTAGCCACTTTTTACTGCATCCTGATCGTATGTTGTGTTAGGCATCAGCACTATCTTTACATAATGGAATATTCATGACAGCACTTCCCTTCTGTGTTCCCTTGGTTTCTTCAAAGAGCGCAAGGAGGTATTCAAAAGGGTAATTGAGTTGTTATTTGGTTTATTCACAACAAACACAAGTCTGCGGTTGCAGGTCAAGCAGATGTTCGAAAAATACAGGTAGTAAACAAGGACACAGAAAGCGACCGATAAACAGAACATGAGGAGGCAGATCGCGGGAAACGTCAAAACAAGTGCATTCAAGTTCTAGGTGCAGCGGGCAAAAGAAAGCTGAACACACGACAGAGATGAGCTGCAAGAGCCGCAGTAATAGCCAAACACAGGACAACACACGTTACGCAAATTTCTAAATGCGAACGAAGGCTTCCAGAGCAACATCACTTCGTGTGAACAATTTTATTATTAATACAACTTAAAAGTAAGCTAGAATAGGTGCATCCACGCAAGAAATCCCACATGTGACGTACTGCAAAGCCAGGGCGCGCTTCACTGAGCCTAAGTGATAGGAGAAGGAAATATCTAAAATGTGTATTTTTCCATTATATTATCACCGTTGCAATTAACTACAGGAAAAATTTAAAAGCATTTAAAGGTTTTCAAACACTCAGTAAAATTTGCACGCTGATCAGTCTAAAAATATCACGGCTCTAGAGCAGAAGTGAAACTTGTGCGAAATAAGCAGAGAAAGGTATTTGTACATCATGAATAGGGGTGTGCGAATATTGGAATGTTTAGAATTGTACGCGACTGCTGGCGAATCTTCTGACTATTTTTCTTTTTATTCCTTATTTTTTCTGTCCTCCCGCGTGAGTGTTTCTCGTCAGTATAAACGAGCTTCCTCCTCGTTTGCGGACTGAAGCATCCTGTGATTTATTGCCCTACGCGGGCCGCGTGGTCCTTCCCTCGCTTTCCAAAACTTCTTGTGCAAATGTCGGTGCGCGTGAGTGCTGGTATGTGCGTGTTTCCGTGTTGATGGCAACGTGCGTCGGCACGGCTGTGAGTGCCGGTCGACATGTGGCATTGTAGGAGTGAGCGAGACAAAAGCGCGGGAAAACGAACTGATTGGACACGGAGCGACAAGATGCAGTAGTGCGCGAGAGACTACGTGAGTGCGGGTAGAGCCACGAAAACGAGCGGGTGCGATGGACAGTGCGGAGCGCGGACGGTGCGATGTGCGAGCGGCTGTGTGACTGTGCGAAGAGTGTGCGCGTTTAATATTGTAATGTCATCCTTGTCTGACGTCTTAATCCACCTTTTTTTGTAGTCGAAGTAAATAGTTTTCATTTCATTCCTTTTAAACGGTACGTGTTCTTTTAATTACGGCCATGCACTTGCTAACAGAATATTCTTGAATATTGCATATCTAGATAACACTGCATTTTATGGTGATAGCTTAATAATGCACTTCCTCATGGTAAATTTTTGTACGAAGTTATTGTTAAGGATTAGGCATTTTCTTTTTATATCCGGTATTTATTCCATATATAAAATTTTATTTTTTTACACGATTCGTATTTGGAAAATTTGGTCTTTGCACACCCCTAATAAAAAATATTTCAACATTTCACACACAATGTGGATGTTTCATGTCCCATCTGCATAAACCAGAAAGGAAAGTAATATTTAAAATTTGGGATGAATAGTGACTACGTAAAGCTATAAAGGGCATTTCAGAAAATGTGTCCAAAACTCCAAAAATGTTTTGAACACAGATAACCGGGGGGGCGACCCCCGGGGGGGGTCGCCGTGGTGTACGTACGTGCTCACATCGGCTCCGTCTTTTCGATGTTCTGCAGCTGTGTTTTGGCCATCGACCACCGAACTTCTATCATCAACGCATTTGCCTAGTCACCAGGAATACGTGGATACCATTTTTCGAGGTGGGCGCACTTTTTTATCATTTTGGGAGGACTTTTCTGCCAGCGTCTAGCAACGGCCAGATTAGCCTTGGCGTTCACGCCAGCAGCCGGGGGCCAGAGTTCGCGACAGCTGCGGCGAGGCGCGGCGCGTTCTCGCAATTTGCTGTCGTGCTACCACGTCTCGGCGTCCGTAATTTTGCCAAATGGAAGCTCAAGTTGAAGGGGAACGGATCGACCCCAAGGATTTAACTGAAGATGCGGGATGGCGCATAGCCAAATACCGGCGGACACCAGCCAACAAGACTGTTAACCCCAAGAACGAGAGCGGGTCAGCTCTTCCCGGTGGTTCGCTCGCGTCTGACCCGCGTGAAAAACCCAAAGGTGCTAAGCAAAGAATTATAAGAGCAGGGAAAATGTCACATCTCCCAACGGATGACACCAAGGTGGTGATCCGGCCGAAAGGTGGACTTAATATATCCAAGATCGGAGGACCGGCCATCACGGCAGCCATCTTCCAAGCTACGGGAATTCCCGAAGAACAGCGTGCGGCGGACACCATCTGCCCGAATGTACAGCAAAACATCATTGTCGTTAGTATGCCCAGCGCCAGCAACTTGCACAAATATCTACGAATGAAGGGCTTTCATGTCGGTGGCCATATGTACGAAGTCGACTCCTACGAAGCGGCACCAAGCCTTACGACCAAGGGGGTGATTCGAGGCATTCCCCTCGAAGACGACGCAAGAACGGTTGACGAGAACGTTGTAAACTCACGGAATCCCATGGCCCTGGCAGAGAAGAGCTTAGGCAATACGACCATGGTCATCGTAGCCTTCGACGGCCTAGAAGTCCCAACGCTGGTGCGATACGGAGCAACTCTCCTACGCTGCACCCTATACAGGAAACAAATACATGTCTGTTATCAGTGTGGAAGACTAGGACACTGAATGGATGTTTGCCCCACTCCGCACGACAAGATCTGTCGTGGATGTGGAGCCCGGAACCCAAGCCAAGAACACCAGTGCACCCCCCGATGCATTCTGTGGGGGGGTGCGCATTCCACAGCAGACAAATTGTGCAGGGCACGCTTCAAAACGCCCTATATCGTCCGGAGGAGAAGATGGGAGCGAAGAGAGGAAGAGGCGATGGAGGTGGCAACCCTGGAAACCACCATCCACTCAACCCAAGAATCCCAAGATGTGAAATCCCAGAGGCGAAAGTCGAGGTCCAGATCCAGGGGCAGATCCAGGGAGCGATCAATGTCACGCAGCCAGACCACCACCCTAAGGCGATCAAGATCCCGGTCCAGGCCACGACGAGATGGCTCAACAGACAAGGTGAGCTGGGCAGATGCGGTCAAGGTGGAGCCGAAACGGAGAGTCTCGGGTGCTTATTCTCCTAGCTGTCAAAATAGTCGTGATAGGGAAATGCTGCTAGAAATGCAACGCGAAAATGCTAAACTTAGGGAACTAGTTCAACAACTTTCAAAAGAAATGCAAGAGCTTAAACAAGATCGAACCAGAGTCCCAGATAGGCCGGTTAGCGAGCCAGCGGTCGGAGCAGATACGGACAACCGACCACCAGCCACTAAGAGCGATACAATCGCAGACTGAGAACAAAGCAGCGCAGGCTAGATCAGAAATCAAGGACACATTGATAGAAATTCAGAAAGCGATAGCCAGCGTGCACGTTGCCATCAACGAGCTGACTGTCAGGGTGGCAGGTATTGAGGAATGGAAGGCAGGTGTGACACCCATGTTAAGCCAGCACCTGCATGTAGCACCGCAGCAGTACGCCGAGGCCATGGTGGGTGGTCCGACACAAGGCACGCCTAATCCAGTGCTTTCCCATTTACATACTCATCATGGCCAACAACAGTAAAAATTTCACAATTTGGCAATGGAACTGCAGAGGTATAGTCAGGAAAAGGCCAGTCTTTCAACAATATGTTCGAACCACGCTAGTTAAGCCAGATATAATAATGCTGCAAGAAACGGTAGGCGCGCCTGCTCCCATCCCCGGATGTCGGGAAATATCGCCCCCACAGTGAACTGACAGGAGGGTAACCACCCTGATAAAGAAGCGTTTGTTAGTGGTAACCCATGAAATCATCATCACCATCATCATCAGCCTGTTTAGGTCCACTGCAGGACGAAGGCCTCTCCCAACGATTTCCAATCCACCCTATCCTGAGCGAGTTGGTTCCACTTTATGCCTGCAAACTCTTTAATTTCATCGCTCCATCTAACCTTTTGCCTGCCTCTGTTACGTTTTCCCTCTGTTGGTATCCATTCCTTTGCTCTTACTGTCCATCTGTTATCTTTCCTCCTCATGTCCTGCCCAGGTCCACTTCTTTCTTTTAATTGATATAATAATATCGGCTATTCCTGTCTGTTCTCTGATCCATTCCGCTCGTTTTTTATCTCTTAGCGTTACCCCTAACATTTTTCTTTCCATTGCACGTTGCGTGCTCCTTAGTTTCATCCCTAGTTTTTTTCGTTATCCTCCGCGTAAACGATTACGTATACCTGGAACAGTTAATAACAGGAACTCCTAACCATGAAAAAGAAATTCTCCGTAGAATAAGGTTGGGCTGGAGCGCATTCGGAAGGCATTACGAAATCATGACTGGAAACTTACCGCTCTCACTAAAGCGAAAAGTATTCAATCACTGCATTCTCCCAGTACTAACGTACCCATGAAATCAAAAACGTCAAAATGGACCACATTCTAGTAGAAGTTATCCCAGATAAAACGCGGCGATGCAGCCTATTTGTGCTTAATCTATATAGCAACCCTGCAAGCAAGCGGCAGCGCTTCCTCTCCATGTTCAAGAGATCTACGGACCTGGCGGGCCAAAACACGATAGCAATTGGCAGGGACT
Organism: Hyalomma asiaticum; assembly: GCA_013339685.2. Classification (NCBI taxonomy): domain Eukaryota; kingdom Metazoa; phylum Arthropoda; class Arachnida; order Ixodida; family Ixodidae; genus Hyalomma; species Hyalomma asiaticum. Next base: position 138,904,990 of record CM023483.1, on the reverse strand, counting down.
TCAATGCCCCAAGTACCACATGGGGATATGGCTATGACACTGCCAAAGGTAAACGGCTATGGCAATGCATACCATAACTCGGACTTGTGATCATAACTGACCCAAGAATCCCAAACAGAACAGGAAATTCAGTTTCCAGGGACACCACACCCGACCTATCTTTGACTAAGAACATCCAAAGAGCGGAGTGGCGCAACACATTTGACGATCTAGGTAGTGATCACGCAATCGTGGAAATAATAATACCCTCGCTATCCGGAATCCCCCCGCCGCGCAAGAAATTTGTGTGGACGGACGGGGCAAAATTCCGAAAAAACAGAGAGACTAATAGAAAGGAGGAAACAATCACAGACATAGGAGCATGGATGTCCGAGCTCGTCGCTGATGCGAAGGAAGCCGCCCAGACCATTGTCACAGAAGTAGAAACGGAAGAAATGGACAGCCGGCTCGCACATCACATTGCAGCAAAGTCATCCATACAGAAAAGATGGAAGAGACAGAGGCTAAATCGAAGATTACGCATGAAAGTTGCCGAGATTAACATGAAAATAGAGGATCATTGTCGGACTCTTGCTCGCCAGCTATGGGACGAAGTCTGCAATGACGCCGATGGTCAGCTCCACATTGGCCAGACGTGGAAACTCCTCAGATACCTGCTCGATAACACCAAAAGCAAATCGCAACAGAAGGATAACCTCCAGAAACTCCTCCATAGCGAATCAGCGACAGCCGGCAGGGATGTAGTGGCAGAGATGCTCAGGGACAAGTACCTGCCTCATCGCCGGACTACCCATCACAGCGACTAAAAGGGGAAGGCTAATCCTCAGCTAGACGAGGAGTTCAGTGATGCGGACACCAGGAAAGCCTTGCACGACCTCAATGGGAAATCAGCCCCTGGTCCCGATAAGGTTACGAATAGAATACTCAGGAAGCTTGACGACGGCTCGATCACCAAGCTTACAAGTTACGTTAACGAATGCTGGACCCGGGGCAGCATCCCCGCGCAGTGGAAGACGTCAAAGGTGATCCTTATTCCTAAGCCAGGCAAGCAAACCAGCCTCAACAACTTAAGACCGATCTCTCTCACATCATGTGTCGGCAAGGTGATGGAACATGCATTCCTCAACCGCATTAACAATCACCTTGAAGACATTGGAGCCTATCCACACAGCATGCTGGGCTTCCGGGCTCATCTGTCAACGCCGGACTGTATGCTCCAGATCAAAAACCAAGTCTTACACGACAGAACCCAAATACTAAAGCCATCCTCGGCCTGGACCTGGAAAAGGCTTTTGACAACGTCAAACATGCAGCCATCCTCGCCCAGATACAAAGGCTGAACCTAGGAGATAGGTCCTACAATTATGTGAGGGACTTCCTCACCAACCGCTAGGCTACCCTCGTGGCGGGCGACATCCAAACGGAAGAGGGGATACTGGGCAGTGAGGGGACTCCCCAAGGATGTGTAATCTCCCCAATGCTCTTCAACCTCTTCATGCTGGGCCTTCCGCCAAAACTTCAAGAGGTTGACGATATCCAGCACTCCATCTACGCGGACGATATCACCATATGGACAACGAAGGGCAGTGACGGCCAGATAGAAACAAGGCTACAAGAAGCGATAACCAAAGTTGAGGACTACCTCAAAGACACGGGTCTCCGTTGTTCACCCAGCAAGTCCGAATTACTACTGTATCGTCCTACCCTGAAAGGCCGTCCGCCGAAGGGATACAACCGCTGCAGAAGCTACGAGAACATCGAACTGCGTACACAGGACGGAGGAATTATTCCAAAGGCCAACAGGATTAAAGTCCTCGGAATGATTATAGAGGCCAATGGTGTCAACGGGGAAACCGTCGGAAAATTAACTTCTAAGGTGTCAAACTCCATGCGCTTAATCAAGAGGATCACAAGCAAAACAGCTGGGATGAGGGAGGAAAGCATAATCCGCCTCATACAATCTTTCGTGATCAGCCAGATTGCGTATGTGGCAAGCTTCCATAACTGGACCATGGTCGAACGAAATAAGATCGACGCCCTTATACGGAAAGTCTACAAAGGAGCACTGGGCCTACCAGAGTCCACAAGTACGGACCTACTGTTGCAACTGGGGGTGCACAATAACCTGGAAGAAATCGCGGAGGCCCAGAGAATATCTCAACTGGAGCGCCTCACTATCACCGAAGCTGGACGAAGTCTCCTCGCTAAACTAGGGATCACCTACCACAGCCAGCACGGCCCGAAAGTTCAGCTCCCGCGTCTAGTCAGAGACAGCATTCGGATCCAAAATGTACCTAGAAACGTCCACCCAACCTACAACCAAGATAGAAGGAAAGCCAGAGCAACGGCCCTGATGCGCTCTTATGGCAAGGGGGAGGAAGTGCGGTTTGTCGACGCCGCTGCGTACAAAAATCGGCAGGCCTTTTCAGGGGTGGTCATATACACTAACTCTCAGATCAAAAGCGCCTGCAGTGCTCATTAACTCGGAGCACTCGGATGTCGCAGAGGAAGTGGCCATTGCCCTAGCCATAGCCGACGAAGGCGTTCATATTGTGCTCAGCGACTCCCAAGCAGCAATCCGTAATTTCGCCAAAGGCTGGATATCGATTACTGCGTACAACATTATTAGAAATTTGGGTAGGCTTAAAGACCACAGCTCGGTGATATGGTTCCCCGCATATATTACCTCGGAGGGAGGAGCACCCCCCAACCTTAACGAGGTAGCCCACAAGCTCGCGCGCGACATGACCGACCACGCGAATTTGGGCAACAGCGGGGGAGGATGGGTTGAGCGAGACCGTATGACTAGGTACAATGATATTACTAAAATGTATTCTAACTCGAGAAGAACGTTTCCACCACCGCACACCAAGCTTAACAGGGCACAGGCTGTTGCTTGGCGCCAGCTCCAAACAAATTCTTACCCCAACCCAGTCCAATTAAACAGGATCTTCCCGGAGGTATATACCACAAATATGTGCGAGATCTGCAGATCGGCTCCGGCCACGCTAAATCACATGTTATGGGAGATTATAGGCGATAAGACAGCCGCTAGAATCGAGACTCTTCCGTCTAGGTGGACCGCCGCTCTGCGCAGCTCCACCCTTGACGACCAGCTTTGGGCCGTCCAGCAGGCCCGCCAGGCAGCGCTGAGGCAACACCTCACCGTCCCCTCGGGGGAGATTTAGGCCCGATCGTTTTAAACTCTGCAGGACCAAATAAATGTTGTTCACCACCACCACCAGATAACCATCAGCAAAATCTTTGCGGTCTTCCTTCATGACAGCACACACCGTGTCAAGGGCGTTAAAATGTTAACGATAATTAACAATGTTAGAATGATTAAAGCTCAGACAATAACAGCAAGACACTCAAACGTAATCGAAAGATGCGTGTTACTTATAAGGGAATTCGATATCCGTTGTAGTATTTGTAAAAGGGCGCCTTTTTGGAATTGCTGCAGCGCGATGAAATCCGGCTTATTTCTCTCAGGAAACCCAACCTGAACGGTCAAAAAGCGCTGTTGTCAGTAGTTTCCGTGGTCCTCTGTGCGACATAGTTGCTGCCCTTACGTTGCCGCGCAGCAGTGAACAAGTGTCGTTGTAAAGCGGCTGTTCTGGCAAGCGTGATCAGTCGTAGCAAAGGAACAATAAATATCGGCGCTTGATAACACTTGCCCATCCTCGCTCGCCGGCAATGGTAGGAAAACTGGTATACGTTACACTGTAGCTACAACGTCACAAATGTAGCTGCAACTGCGCTATTAGGCCATTCAGTTTGTGTTTCCTGAGTGAAATTATTCAGATTTTTATCGATATGTGGAAATTAGTAGCATCGCGATTTAGCAATTACGTTGGGCGTGAACTCCCAGTATAAGTAACCTCCATTTTCGATTAGGCTCGAACGCGTGGCTTTTCAGGCTATAAAGTTAATCAATCTTATCATACTATTCGATTTCACTCCTACCATGTTACAGTGCGCGCTGCCGTGAAAGAAGCAAATCCGCAAGAACCACGCAAATATCCGGTGTTCTGCGTATATAAGATCTTAGCACATATTTTCTCAAGATGCCTCATATAATCACAGAGATACGATAAACACAGGGCAAAGGTAACTCGACTCGCAGCTCATAGCACAATGTAAGTTGCCGTTGCGTTGTATGACTCCTTATTCGTATGTAGATAAACCACAAGATAAAATTATGCTGACATTTATATATGTTTACTGGCAACTTCACTTGCATTCGTGTGTAACTGTATGTGCATAAAACGATGACTTTTTTGTTGACTCTCTAATCGTCTTTATATATGTTGTTTGGGCGGTAAATTGCGCACACAGTGGAAATAGTTCTGGGGCACAGTCATTAAGACTGGGCTAGAAAACTTTGTCAAATAAAGAGAGGCATATGTGGTAAAAAACAAGCAAACATATACGCACTATTTCAATTATACAGAACTTTGACCAGCACACGCAAGAAAAAACACCAGCACCATCCGCGCCGTTAAAGTATGGGTTCTTAGTTCCTTCAGCGAGTGAAGAAAATGATTCTCAGAAAAATAGCCCCGCTGATCGCATTAATCGCGCCACAACACAAATACAATGTAAGGATATACAGGGCGTTTCAGTGAAAACTTGCAAAATTTCTTAAAAAGGAGGCTGTTCGAGAAAAATTAGGAAAACGTCATAAAGAAACTGTTCGCTGAGGCAAACGTCACGAAGGCTCAGAAAAGCACTTATTAATTGGGTAACAAAGAAATATTTACTAATTAAGCATCAATTATACTTTTTGTGATTACTGCAAAGGACGAGTTTTAGCCACGCTGATGACGATGCCTTATGGAGCCTTTAAAACAAAGAAAATCGAATTGTATAAAGCTCTGCAGCGCTAGAAAACCTGGGCTTTTTGCGGCACGATAGCGCGCATGAAGAACGCCAGAAGTCACGCGCGAATGCAACCACTGCTGCCGACGTGTAGCAAAGATTGCGCCAGCCAATTCGAAATGTACGATGTCCTCGATACTCTGCATATGCAGAAGCCTCCGTTATCTTTTGCTTACTCGCTCACTGCATGACGCTGTCATAACCGACTACGTAGCCACGATTTTGGAAAGCCCATGCATATCGAATTGATTGGCGCATGCACTGGAACACGTCACCAGCGGATGGCGTGTTCACACGCGGCTCCCGGAGCTCTTTTTACGTCGGTCCTCCAGCTTACGCTGCCACTGTCCAGTGGTTCCGCGCAGGCCTGGCTGTTTTTTTTCTTTTTTCTCAGAAAGCCTATCTTTGGAAACTTGAAATCGTTCTCTAAAGCTCCCGGTATATAGAACGCCAAGACTTCATATCGTGCCTTACTGCATGCGCGGAAAATTGTATACCTTGTCAGACAACGATAAAGTTTTGCTGATAGAAACAATACTGACACAAATAATATGCTCCCTCTCAATCATAACGCGAGTTCACTTCACGTTTGTTTTTTTAAAGATGACTGCTTTATCGAATACATTATTATCGGCAATCTTGGCTATGTATCGCGAGAAAGCCATCTTATGGCATTTTATCGGACACGTTGCAACGCCGCTCATTTGTGCACCGTCCTGCTTTCCCGATGCCCTTACAAAAATTTTTAATGTGTTTTTTTAGAGAGTCTTTTGAACTTGCTCGAAAGAGCCCTATCGTCTTCATTTTGACACCCTATAGAATTTTCTATAGAGTTCCAAAAGTGATTTGGCCACCGCGTTCTTAAAGGAACTCTAAAGACGTTCTTCTATAGAGCATCTCTTTCGAGTTCCTTTTGAGAGAGTAAAGACAAATTTCTATAGAGCTTTTCTATTGTGTTCATTATGACTGCTTATAGAATTTTTCTACAGAGTTCTAAAAGGTATTTGGCCACCGCATTCTTATAGGAAGCCTGAACACGTAATTCTATAGAACACGTTTGTAGAGTTCCTTTAGAGGTCCAAAAGACAAATCTCTATAGAACATTTCTGTGGTGTTCCTTTTGTGATTGTAAAGACAAGATTTTATAGAGTGCCTCTATGGAGTTCCTTTTGGGGCTGTAAAGACAAGTTTTTATAGAGCAACCTTATGGAGTTCCTTGTGATGTCAAAAAGACAAACCTCTATAGAACATTCTACGGAGGTAGTTTCAAGATTTGCGGAGAACATGAAATTTTGGAAAGTTTCTTTTGAGAAGCATAACCTGCTATCCAATTCCTTTACAGACCGTAAAGGAAAATGCCTATAAAGCATGTGTATGAGGAATTAAGTGCTCAGCCGCTGGAGGTTCTGTATGCCTGTACTGCAGGCATTGGAGACCACACCATGCGAACGGCAAGAAATATGGCACTGAAATCACAAAGTAACTTGCTTTAAATATTTATTTGCTAGTGTTCTGTACAAATTGGTGAAAACTGCACGTAGCTGCTTTCCAGATCAAGCTGGTGGAATGAACCTAGGGAACATAAGAAAAAAACATTAGCAGACTTTACCGGACTTGACACCTGATAAAAAGGGCTTCATCATGCCAAGAAAGCTTCAGATTAAAACAGCTGAAGGATTCGTAGTTCCTTCAGTGCATACATATCAAATGCTTGGATACTAAAGCCTGAAATTGATTGATAAAGCCTGAAAAATTACTCGGTTTATTCATCTACAACAAAGTTGATATAGCCATTCTGCAGACTGTGCCGGAGCATAAGTGAGATCTATGAATTTACAGATCAGATGTGAAAATGTTACAATGGTTATGTAGATTTTACTAGTACCAATAGCAAGTTATTGTCTGTAATTTGGCTGTGTACACTATGTATATTTTGCAGGTTCATTTATGGTGGAAGGTGACAGTTTTTTCTTGGAGAATGAAAATGTAGACCTATAATAGTAGCTGCATTTTTTTAAACTTCGTATGCAATTCTTGTGGGTGTGTATAAACAGTTGACTGCATAATAAAAATTATGTTATGCTACTGAGCTGTGTGAATGGCTTTCTTCATTTTTGAATGCACCGATGGACCATTATCAAAACAATCATCCGATTCCTTTCGGAGACATGCAATGCATCCATCATAACTAAATACATAAATAACGAAGTTTGCTTTGGCAATTCAGCTCATACCAGCCCGACCTGTGAGGAGCATTGATGCTACTTCAGCTCCCGTGACAGCAGTGAGGAAAGGCTGCTTTTGAGCTTCATTGGATCGGCGGTGAACTCTCCCACAGTGAAGCCTGTAAAATACAATTGAAGTCATTTTTAGAAATATATAATTAACAATCACCCAGAAAGTATTATCAGCACACAGATGCTATATATATATATATATATATATATATATATATATAGCATCTATATATATATATATATATAGCATATATATATATATGGTGCAGCAGTTATATATATATATATATATATATATATATATATATATATATATATATATATATATATAACTGCTGCACCATGGCAAGTTTCATTTCAATATTTCAAGAAAAAGTTCTATAACGTACAATTTATAAGGAAAATCTCCCTAACAACTGCCTTGCCGCTCTGCAACTGAGAGGAACAGTTCTGGAGAATGAATTTGAGAATATACTCCCTTTCCCCTCAATTTTTTAATCTTTTTGTTTTTTTGTTTTTGTGGGGTTTTACGTCCCAAAACCAGTTCTGATTATGAGAGACGCCGTAGTGGAGGGCTCCGGAAATTTCGACCACCTGGGGATCTTTAACGTGCACTGACATCGCACAGCACGCGGGCCTCAACATTTCGCCTGCATCTAAATGCAGCCGCCGCGGCCGGGAATCGATCCCGCGACCCTCGGATCAGCAGCCGAGTACCTTAGCCACTAGACCACCGTGGCGGGGCAAATTTTTTTTTTTTTGTAATGTGGTGGGCCAATGTGCTTGGTGCAAGCACGTCATCACAAACATAAAAGTGTCCCCTACACTGATTACTCAACATAGAATCCAGAACATCAGCCCAGGAACAATTGAATTAATCCCATATTGCAATAGTAATGTACATACTAGTCCCATTATATGCAGTGACTTAAAGGGGTCGTGAAACGTTTTCTGACATTTTGGACTAAGTGCGTATTCGGAATCTTGACCCTCCAATCAACAATATGCATTGTTCCATTGCACCGTGTGGGTTGATTTAGAGTGAGAAAAAACACGGTTTCGATTTTACTGCACGTGTTCCTCTAAACTCTGCAGTTGACGTCATGTAGTAGCCACCAGACCTACCGAGATTGGAGCGCCCTCGGAGGCCATGAGAAAACAAACCGTGCCGCAGCTTTGCTTCCGAATGGCGGCACCGCACGGTTTCTAAGTATTTTCTTTCTAGCTTTCAAGTAAATCAATCCTTTTAGAGCAAACGTGAGTTCACTATACCTCTGCACTTAAATGCATCTTACTGCAACGTTACCAAATATAGTACCATGCCAGCCGGTAGTGTTGCATAGTGGTTTTGGGAGCGCAAGAACGCTGGGGTTTCAAACGGCAGTTATTAAATGTGCACTTAATATTTCGCTGAAATATTTTGGAATCAGCTTGTATATTGAAGCAGTGATAATTACAACCGGGCATCTCCATATTCTTTTCACCACCCCCTTAAACAAGCAAATAGGGGTTCTGATGAACTAAGACTGCTACACAGGTACCACACTATGTGGAGTAAACACATTTTTTTAAGAAAAAGGGAATGATGTACTGGCTTCCATTGTTCAATGGTTGAAAAGACGTAGTGTTCCACCAACTGATGCTTAAATACGAAGTATTCAATTTCTGATGTGAAGCTTCACATGTTGACAATTATAACCACACATGTATGTATTTGTTCCATGAGATCAATAGCTCATTTATGGTTGCTCCCACAAAATGTGTTGCACAACTTAAAGGGACACTAAAGAGCGAAACGATTTATCGTGTACAGTCGACTCTCGCTACAACGAAATTGACGGTGCGCGGGAAAACTTTCGTTGAAGCGAAAATTTCGTTGTAGTGAAATCGAAAAAATATAACTGACCTGAGCTGGTAGAAATATGAAACTTTTATGCCTCAATCTTGCACGCGGCACACACGGCGGTAGTCAGAAGGGTTCAGAAACCGCGAGTACTGAAATCATACCTGTCAAGTTTGGAGAAGCAGAATCCGGGAGATGTACTTATTTACTCGATTCTACTGCGCCCTCGATAGTAACGTGCACCCGATTCCCGGGACCAAAAAAAAATGCGAAACATCGATTGGAACGCGCTCCCTAGAAAAAAAGTCCTTAGTAATCAACCCTCTCACATTCATAAAAACAAATGTCGTACTCGCGTAATGAACGGACTCGCATAATAAGCAGACCGTCGACTTTGGACCCCTGCAGTCCCTCGAACGACCGTGCTGTGGCTTTCCCGCTTCACTTGATCCGCGTCGTCTCGAAGACGTTTGGCGCGCCGATTCATAACTCCTGCGTCCCGAAAAAACTGCCGCACGTTGCCGGGCCGATCCGCGTGCAAGCGACGGTGACATCAATATTTACTCGCAGTGCTGTGTTCCTCCGTGCTGTCGCAGTTCCCTCAGGCTCGCTGCCGCGTGCTGCCATGCGTGCTGCGCAGGGGCGCGGTCTCGTAGATCGCCGCGATGTAATCTCGGACGTCATGCAGCGCGCACGACTGAGAGGCTCAGGCTCAGCACAGATATGAGGGAGAAATGATGAGCCGTTTTGCGTGCGGTGATGAGAAGCATCTTTTCCCCCGTTACGGCCGCCCGCGAACGCTACCGAAAGCTGCTGCAGCTGGGCGTCTCAGAGATTGCATCGGCGACGTAGCGACTTTGATTGGCCGCAAGGCGGCCAAGCCGGCGCGGTATCGTCGGTCTACCCATCATGTGCGGCGACATGGGAACTACAGAAACTATGCGCGCCGAGGACCTCCGCGTCGCTAGTTCGTTTTTCGCCGGTGACCGTTCGACAGTGCCCGAAGCACGTAGGAGGCGGCCATTTTGATGCCGACGGCGACATGGTAACGTTGTTGTTCGTTCGCACTCTATTCTAATACGCGTACGATTTTTGGACGCGTTTTATCGGAATAAAGGTGCGCGTTAGATTCGAGTAAATACGGTACTTAACGGGGGGGGGGGGGGGGCTTGGTTCATAATAAAATAAAGTTATCGACCCTGGTGAAGGAGTTATTGCAATGATATGGGCACTAGCTGTTAGTGGGTTTTTGCAGTCGCCGTTTTTCTGTACAAAGTCCAACTCGATAACACAGATTACGCATCGTATGTTGTACGCGCGAGTAAAAGCGCGCTAACGCTGGGGACGAACGCGGCTGAAGCAGAGATGAAACGACCCGGCCGTCTTCGCCGAACAAACTGAACAATGCGATATCATCGCACCGCGCATGTGATGGCTGCCGTCGCTGCTTCTCAAGCAGAGAGGAAACGCCCAGCCCTTCTTTCGTCGGGCGAAGGACCAAAAGGGGCGCCGGTGGGAGAGGGGCGGCCGCGCGCTATCTCGACGGGCATCGGTAGACGGCATCAGTAGACATCGGTAATAAACCACGTAATCAACAGCGGCCACTTCTGGTGGTGCCAACACGAGATTTCAACTTTGTAGACGCATTTTTATCTTCTGAAATGCACAAAAATCTTTCGGATTGTGCTTACTGCATAGCAAATTGAATTTTCGAGACTGGAATTGCATCGTCAAATTTCACTGGAGCGAAACGGCACAAAAGAATGTGTTCGTTGTGGCGAGCATATTTATGCATTGACTCCTATGGACTGCAGATGGGGATCCGAGAATTTTTCGTTTTACCGGAAATTTCGTTGAAGCGGCGTTCGTTGTAGCGAGAGTCGACTGTATTACCAAATTACCCCTTCACAATGCCAGCAGCACCACTCTTGCCATGGGAGAACACTAGGTTAGCGAGAAAACGCACAAAAAGAAAATACAGGTGGCAGATTCTTGCACCAACTCGCTGTGATGCCAGATTTTGATGGTGTACAAAATTAGTTTCCATTGAAAATTAATCAAGTTGTATTTTAGGGGTGCAAAGGATTTAACATGGCAAGTTTCATCAAATTTCATCGAGCCATTGTGGCCAAAGTGTGAAGACAATACTGTGAAATCTGTCATGTCACGTGCACATTTGGGTGCCTCGGTTTTGGAGCAATAATAAAAAATAAAGCATTAACCTTCCTTCATTTTCTCTTCTAACATGAACATATGGTGGCAAAATCTACAACAATAGAGTTCTCAGATAATAATCTACCAGCCTAAATTGATTCGTTGTTTCTTCTTGTCCCTTTATGGTGAGACCACGTGCACACTTGTCATGTCACCGCATGCTCTCTCATGGCTACTTCTGGGGTTGCACCTTCGCGTGTGCAAATTGGATGCCGCTACTATCCGGGCTTGTGCAGGATAAAGCTAGCCCCGAGCATGCAAGCTTACACTTGATCCATGTACAAAGAAAATGCTGGTGCACATAACTACCGTATATTGCCGCATATAAGTCTAATTTCGGGAGGAGGTGGGTAGGCTTAAACATGGAACCCAACAACTAGATTGTGAGGGAATGGGTGACGAGAAAAAAGAAAAAGCTCATGCCAACCTTTGTGAATGGCATTTATCAGGGCTAATATGAATAGTATGTGCCTATTTTACAGTCATGTTATGGCAGAAATAATTAAAAAGAAAGGTATTTTACCCATTCTTTACGCATGTTACAAATGCAGCAAACGTCATAATGTACGTCAACCTTAAGTGTGGTACATATCGAAATGTAGAACAAAATGCAGAAATCAAATGTTAAAGTTTCTATTGCCTACACTTCTTAACCGCATAACTAGGGAACATCACATCGACATATCCAGCATATCACCAAAACAGCTGCGATCAGTGTTTGTATAAAGATGTGATCTCGTGACTACCTTTTTCTATGCCTGTATTGTAATCTTTCCTTCTGTGTTTTTTTTTTTTGCTTTTTAATGCACATTGTGAAACATACTCTTTTTATTTGGTTGTACTTAGCCGCACATCCTCTGTGCTACCCTGTGTACCTTGGGTTCAGGGATCCTCAAGCTGTTCTCACAGCTTTTACCTGCCCTCCTCGTAATATGTCCTGTTGCGGAATAAATTTCAAATTTCAAATTTCAAACATCGTGCGCAACCGAGGTCATAGAAACTTGAGCGCTGTCGTCTTCGGATTCGGCTAGGCTTTGGATCGATCTTTGCGGTCGCCACTGCCCATTGCCACCACCAGCGCATTTCAGGCCTAACAAGCTCTCTGTTACCACTCTGTTCTCGGCAGCACGCTTGGCAGCTTTGCTAACATTAGTGAAGTGTACCGAAACAGCAGGGAAATGGCGCCAACTCAATGGCACAGCTGCAGCGCAAAGCAATCGCTCACGCCAAATCAACAAGCAACCTCGCAGCTGAGTGCGAGTTCGGCGTCTCAGAAAAATGTGTGCGAAGTTGGCAGCAGCAATATAAAAGCTTTTCGCGTGCGCAGGTTCGCGAAAGTCGTTCCGGGGCCCGAAAAAAGGAAAGTACCCACTGACTGAAGAAGAAGTTCCGAAGTGGGTCCAGGAACAGTGGGACAAATGCCTGATTCCTATAAAGACATTCAGGTTAAGGCTCACGGTATTGCAAATGGACTGAACATAGACCACATTGATTTAAATAGCGAAGAAGTGGGTAACGAACTTTATGAGCTATAACTGCCCGAGTATCAGGAGGTGCACTACCATGTGCCAAAACCCACCCGACGAGTACGAGGAGAAGCCTTCCTGAAATTCGTTAGTGAACCGAAGGAGCAGCACTCCCACACTCTCAGCCAGATCAGGAATGCTGATCAGACGCCCATCTGGTTTGACATGCTGAGCAAACGGACGTCACAGGAAAAGATGAGCGGCAAGTGCGGATGATGACAAGTGGCAACGAGCACTACCATTTTACGGTGATGCTGTGCTGCACCGCCGACGGCCACAAACTTCCGCCATTTATTGTTTTCAAATGAAAGACGATGCCCAAGAAGAAATTCCCCTTAAAGTGATCTTTCACGCGAATAAAAAGGGGTTTTTCTCCGAGGAAACTCCTCAAGCGGTACTGCCTCGTCTGGCTCCGGCGCCTAATGGTCTTCTCAGGCCCAAAAGCATGTTAGTGCTCGACTCGTTCCGCGGCCACATCACGGAGCGCGTGAAGAGAGCAGTGGTCAACGCGGACGGTCAGGTGGCCATCATGTAGGCGGCCTGACCCCCCCGTTCTCCAGTCTCCGGACGTGGCACTTAACAAGGATCAGGTGGCGGCACTGTACGAAGAGTGGATGGAGCTGGATGGCAAGCCCCACACACCTATGGGAAGTATAAAGCGGCTCCATTGAGCACTGTGGCACAGTGGGTGTGCAACACGTGGTACGGGCTGCCGGACAGCATGGTGCACGACGCGTTTGTGAAATGCACGATCACGTCTACATGAACATTCAAAAGTGTAATTTTCTTGCAATAGATGTTTTCGTCAGTACAAGCCATTTCTTTTAAAATTTGTTAGATGCATTTTTCTTTTTCGATTTTCGTGTAGGCGCCGAAATATGAAGTAGTGTTCACGTGAACAGCCGAAACCAAATTTGGAGCTGCATGCCACAATGACATGCAGTAGGACGAGGGTCATGGGGCAGGCCTCACTTCGCCACTGCCTTTGCAGTACATTGCATAGATGGAGCTGAAGTACCGCAAGGAGCATGTTTGATTGCCTATAATGCTGAGAGTGTGTGGTCGGTGCTCGAGCTTGTATGAACCATAAGAGAATCAAGACTGTGCCTGCTAACAAAAACAATTTGTGTCTAATCAAAGTAATATTTAACCTTGCATGCATACACTTTCCTGCTAACAATAAAGTGAGAAATGACTTGCTAATAACTGCGTTCACTTTAGTGGGGTCCAAAGCTTCCCTCTGTGGCGCAGTGGGATGCGCGTTCGACCGCCGCCCAAAGAGAGATTTCCCCCGCAGCTCCTCTGGCGTGAACAGGTGCCGCATGAGGCCCCTTGCAAATTTGGCAGGGGCCCCAGGGCAATTGCGCCGCAGCCCTTCAATTGTCCCTTCACCAACGAGGACACCTCCTCCGATGTCCACCTGCGAAGAATGCCCAGCAGTTGCAAAACACAAAGAAATTAAAAGGAACTATGTAGCTGAAATTTTCTTCACAAGATGTTTAGCAAAAAGCAGCAGTTATGTGCCACATTATATTCCTCATTTTACAAAGGCTTATAAGAAGTCTAGAAGTGCAACTTCATAATCAAGGAAGCGAAGTATCGATATCAAACATGACAAAGACAAACACCAAGTAAGACTTTAAAAGGACTGACAAGCAGCACTTAAGGACCCAGTTTTTTATGGTGCAACAAGAAGGTGACCCTAAATAGAGTTTACACTTGCAGTGGTTGCTTCGAAAATGCGTGTGGGTATTTTGTAAGCAGAATTTTTTCAGTCTAGGAAGTCCTTCAAGGGGGTGAATAGGTAATCATAAAATAGATTTTTGGAAAACATTTCCAAAATAACCATAACTTATTCTCCATATCAGCGAAGTTTCCTATCTCTTAAGTCTATATGTCAGCTACAATATGAATTTGTAAACATATTTTACTTTGTTGATGCTAAAAGTACGCATATTTAATGCTCTAAAGAAACTATTGGGAGACGAAAAAGACGCCACACCATCGTTCGTCATTTATGAAAGATTAATGTTTTTTGCGAGCAGAACACTAGGTAAGACTTCAGGATTACAGGATTGCCAGCAGACTATTGAAAACAAGCTGGTGTTAGCAGATTTTACATGTTCGCATCCCAGTGCCTTGAGGAGCTGCTAATGGTAGCCCACTAAGAGCATGTATGTACATGTACACACATTTGTGACTTTTGACAATTAGGTGCAACTTCTTTTTTAAATACTGCTGTTGTGCACCTAGCATGACATTAACTGCAATTTATCAGCTATTGGATATAGAAGGATAACTCTTCCAAACCTCAAGCTAGATGTTTGGATTGTCTATTTGTGAAATGTTTGTTGAAAGTGAGCACTTGTGTCATCTTGCTCCCTTCACCCAGTCTTTGTGTGTGCTATTTCTTGTACAATTTTGTACACAAGAAGTCGCTCTTCTAGTATTCTTTGAACATCATGCTGAAAACTTGTACATCATTGTAGCTCTACACACTCATTTCAAATATAAGGTTCACTTTCATTTATCTCCTTTGATTCAAACTTTACACAAGTTACCGTCAACTTCAGCAATGACAGGTAGAGTTTTAGGAGGTATTGGATTTTCTACTCAAAACAGTGCTTTCCTGGTGAGTAAATTTGAAGTCTTGCATTTTTTGCTCAACTTCTATGCAAGACAGATAATAAGGTTAGTCTTGCTGCATTCCTTAAACCATATTGAAGCTATTGGCAACAATTTAGCGAAATTCCAAGGGAAAGTTGTTACAGAGTTTCAGATGCAGTTCGCATAAGTCAATGCGAGGATATGGACGCATATGGATTGCATATTCAAAATAAGCACATATTTTACATGTACATACAAGGTTGCAGCACCACATCTGCAAGAGTTTTTTTTTCTAATATCTCCGCAACAGCCTGAGAAAAGACACAGCCGTCCCTTCTCAGTCCTGTGTGAAAAGCGCTCATCCATGTCCCTTCTCAGCCCTATGTGAAAAGTGTTTGCGCTAGGTAACCAGTTGGGCTATGCAGTCTGCTATCGGCTATTAGCTGACACCAGTCAAGAGATCAGTAGCAGTTTCCTGCTACAGTTAAAATATATAATTACTGAAGCACTTTATTGTAATAAATAGGCTGAATTATGTAAAAACATGGTTCTAAATTTTTATAAGAAAAACATATTTCTAGAAGAAAAACTATATTCTGTTCACACTCGGCTACAGCCACTTACAAATTAAGCTCTGACTACCTGCTTATCAATATTGTAGCTGCTGAGTTGGGGCAGTTTTGATTAGTCTAGAACAGGGGTTCTCAAGCAACCTTGACAAAAGGAACCCTGCCCATGTTCCAAAGAGATCTACGGAACCCATTCCTCCCCTCCCCTCTCTGCGCACACTGTTGTGCAGTCATCTCTGCCGCATTTATGTTGCGGCGAGTCCTAAAAAAGCACGGGCATAAACGGAAATTTATTCCATGGATTGTACACGCATTTGTAAGCGAAGGCCCTTTTTCTGCACCAACAAGCAGATGCGTGCCTCTGTCACATTGAGGGCCACCTTCGGATAAGCTGGTGAGCTTCTACCATGTGCTGTGCATACTTCTCTACTTTCCAGCACGTAATGAAGGGCATTTAGCTCGTGTACTTTTGTCCATGTTCTTAGCCATTTAGTGAATGCGAAACCGACCAAAATACATCAATAGGTTTCAGAACCTGAGTAGGCACCCACGGAACCCCGAAGTTCCACAGAACCCACTTTGAGAACCCATGGTTTAGAACACTGTCCTAGCTTCAAAACTTTTAATAAGGCGAACTTTTAATAAGGCTGCTAACTCTGGCATGGCATTATTTTAACACAGTGGAAAGCACAGGACACAGTACATGGAATTCCTTGCCAGTGTGCAGCAAGGCTAATATGACGCACCATGAACACAGACAAAAAAAAACCAAGCCGCAGGTTTGCTTTCTCCACGAAACCTTTTGCTTTTGTTTACATGTCTGCTCAATGATTTCTAGGCTAGCCGCCAACTAATTTGCACTGGTGCAAGGAGATCTTGCAGTGCGATTTTACATAGCTACTTTTGGATACAACATTCACATTTTTTGTAGTTTGTTGGAAAAAATGTTCATATGCAAAATTTCACATAGGTGAATACACGGAAACACGTCACTACTAGGTATGGGGCTCGACGAGTAGGTGTCAGGCCCTATATACAAATATGCTGGACAAAACTCCACAAAATTCTACCCTATAACCACACTAAAAGTACGTCATACCTTTGGGCACGCCTTCACAAGGCTAGTGCTGCTTGTGCCGGCCTCCATCATTTCTTTAACCGCTTCACCATCTTGTGGCATTCTAAAAAGATGAATTTTGAAAGATTGGCATTAGTTAGAAGTAAGGTAAAAATGTTTATGAACACTTGATTCGTTATGTGGGGTTTAACGTCCCAAAACCAGTTCTGATTATGAGAGACGCCGCAGTGGAGGGCTCCGGAAAATTCGACCACCTTGGGTTCTTTAACGTGCACTGACATCGCACAGCACACGGGCCTCACCATTTCGCCTCCATCGAAATGCAGCCGCCGCGGCCGGGATTCGATCCCGCGACCCTCGGATCAGCAGCCGAGTATCACAGCCACTAGACCACTATGAACACTTGAAACCCAGGGTAAACTAAAATCAATGTAAGGAAATTCACCATGTAGGTCCTCCAGCTCCTCATTTCTCCTCTTGAGGGCTGCAATTTCCTCTTCCAGCTTTAGACAGGTGGTACACACTTACAGTTGTGCATTGACAAAAAATTCTTCAACAATGCTCTTCTACAGACTAACATGTCAAGCACAAAAATCAATACAAAACATTCATTTACATTTCATGTATCATCACTTAAGCAGAACTGACTAAGCTAAGTTTTTCTCTTCTACAGACTAACATGTCAAGCGCAAAAATCAATAAAAAACATTCATTTACATTTCATGTATCATCACTTAAGCAGAACTGACTAAGCTAAGTTTTCTTTAGTGAAAGGCACCATTTATGCCCATGTGCTGCGAGTTGTTGATGGATTCACCCTTTTGCTGTCATGGTTAGCCTCCTGGTTAGCTCAAATGGCAGAGCAAGCGCGCCGGACAGGCACTGATCCTGGGTTCGAACACCGGACCAGGATGAATTTTTCGGCACCTAGGAAGCTTTCATTTCTGAGAAGTCCATATGGATTTCCTTGTAGCCTTGTGCTACAAACACGTGGATGCTAATTTTTTTCCCTTTCATATTAATAGTCATGCACTTAATGCAATTACGCCAAATAGCATCCGGTTCTGTGTAGGCTGAAAACAGTGAACACTAAGGGGAGAGGGCAGTAAGAGACCATACTAACAGCTGCAGATTATATATTCCTGACAAAATAAACCAGCCACAAGTTGCTGACTTGTCAGAACTGTCAGCCAAGTAAATATTAAAGACTGCTTGGAAACATTAAATCATTCATCTGCTACGGTAGCTTAGAGGCTGAGTGCTGGCTTGCAAACCTTGTACCGAGCTTAAGCCACAGCCGCTACATTGCAATAGGGGTAAAATGCAAACACACAGTGTGTACTTGCACAATTAGATTTAGGTGCGCATGAAAGAACCCGTGGTGGTCAAGATTTCTCTGGAGCACTCTACTATGGGCGTGCTTCACCATCATAGCTGATTATGGCACCTAAAATCCCTATAGTTTGTATTATTATTATTATTGTTATTATTATTATTATTATTATTATTATTATTATTATTATTATTATTATTATTATTATTATTATTATTATTATTAACATGAAACCACATAAAACATCTTGTGCACTACAACAAAAAGAAATATCTAAATATGCAACATATTCTCATAGCACCAAGAGGATAGGTTGAGAACTGATGTCACCCTGCAAATAAATTAATCTAATTTTGAAGCACTGCTAATATTGCTACATATTTTGACAGCGTAAAGTGAGTTTGTCGAGTGCACAGACTGGTAAGTGCACTTTACATGAATGTCGCTCAACCTTGATGCGTGAGAGCTTGCCAGTGACATTAAATTTGGTTGTCCAGCTGGGTACAACCTTCCACAGACGCTGCGATTTCTACAAAAATTCCATAATTAACTCTGGATTAATCTTGACCTATATGCCTTTTTAGGCCAAGATGAACAACCAACATGCCCAAGCCCTATAGGGCTTGGGCATGTTGGTTCATGGGTGTTTTTGCATTTCCCTCCAATCGAAATTCGGCCACCATGGCTGGCATTATACATTGCAGCCGTGTGCTTAGATGTGCAACATTGAACCATTAAGCAACCATGGCAGGCCCAGGTAGCGTGAACAGCAGTATGAAACACAAGTGAAAAATACCAACCTGGTCTAGGCAAACAACAAGGCTGATTTGTTACAATCACAAAATATACCTGTGATGTTAAGAGCACGAGAAAAAAAAGAATTACAATCTAAAATATAAAAAATGGGGTAGTTCATTTAAACACTGTCACTGTGAGATGTAAACACACACATGCAGAGTCAAGAAACAAGAAAGTCAACTTCTTTCTTAGATCGCACAATCAAAGGCCTGCTAACAGAATAAAAACAAAACCCCACCATGATGACGCGTTCCAGTTCGCTTTCTAAAGCTGTAATATATCTTAAAAGAGTACCGACACGAATTTTTGAAATCCTCGTATTATTGCTGCAAATGAAAGAACTGGCATGGAGAACCCCAAAAAGAGTATGATCGTGCTTCGCAAGGCAATGAAAATATTTTTTAATACGACTCCCTTAAAAGCCCACTTTCGGTTTCAATTGCGAGGGGGCGGTTTCATTGTGATGTTTCAACATAGTCGAACGTACGTCTGAGTTACGTAGGGAGAGCAATTCGTGATAGTGTCACTGCAACTCTGTCGTCTGTGGTCAAATACACATGGGGCACGCAAACGACAATTTCACGGTCGTCCAGTGACTCTGACAGCGATTTCGGTGATTTTTAATAGGCTGTGCTCATACGTCATCGTAGTGCCCATTGCACTGGGGCTGGCTTGCAGTGCTGGGCGACGAAAACCTTAATATCAAACTAAAATATTTTGTACGTGTTTCCTGGCTTCGGTGTGCGGAAGGCGTTAACAATACATGGCTGGAAAACTGAAAATTTACATTTTGAGCTGCCGCAAGGTCGTGTCAGTACTCTTTTAAGATGGCAAGTGTTTCACAAAGCCTTAATGCAGCAGTCATTGCAATCTTCGCAATGGCCCACTTTAGTACCTTAAAGTTCGCAGTCCCGAAAAACAGCAATTGCTGGTTACCACAT
>CM023483.1:138757991-138884863 GCA_013339685.2 Hyalomma asiaticum | reverse complement strand
TGTTTTTCCTCAAAACGAATGCAGGTTGCCCTCTGTATTGCTTTTATTTTTAGAGTTTCCTTGCATAGTTCCCATTGCTGCCATATGTGAAGAGTTTCAGTGGGGTTTATTTTGCTAATATCATCCCTGACTGTGCGATTATAAATTTCGTCCTGCAGCAGCCTGTTATTGAATTTCCACATTTCCCATGTAAAGGAACTTCCTCGTTTTTTAGTGCCTATGCAGCACTCGACTAAGCAATGGTCTGAAAAAGATACTGGCACCACCTCGTAACATGCGGTACAATACCTAAGGACACATATATGCGATCAAGACGCGCATGGCTTGAGCCCTCAAATCTTGTGTACTTCACAGTACGCGTTCCCTCCAAACATTCCGCCACGTCAGCCAGATCCCAGTTGTATACGATCCGTGTCAAAACTTCGGTGCTGTTGTCACGAAACCTACGATTACTTGTTTTGTCGCGCGCCCTAAGGACGCAGTTAAAGTCGCCGAGCACTACAAGCTGTCTGTCCCTGCACAGGCGTTCTTCGATGTTATGAAAAAACATAGCTCTTTCATTGACCTTATTTGGTGCATACAAGCACAGAAAACGCAAATCTCTGCTGTTCCACGATAAATCAAGTATGGTACATCGACCTGACACACATGAAAAATGCTCATGCAATTCTAGACCCGGTAACTTCTTTACAAAAATAACACAGCCAGCGGATGTGCCCACAGGGTGGCTGACAACCGCAAAAAACCTAGACACGAAACGTTGCACCATGCTGCCGGTCTCTTCCTCACCGTCGACTTTGGTTTCCTGCACGGCCAATACATCTATGTCTCGTTCCGTTAAAAGCCAGTAAAGCTGGCCTTGCTTTCTTTTACCTGCCAGTTCTCTAACGTTCAAGGTGGCGACTTTTAACGAAACGGTAGGCTCCATTTTCACGAAAGGAAAAAGGGACCAGCAGCATTGTGCTTACCTCTCGCGTCTGGCCCCTGGCTAGACGTCGCCATGGCCGGCAACGCCATCCGGGGCATGAACTTCCACTTGCCCTACTGGCTCTGCGTTCCTGACGCGCCTATCGGCCGCAACGTTCGGCCGAGGTCGAAGGGATGAACGCCGTCCTTGGGGAGTCTTTGCTGGGGGCTCCTCAGTCTCAGGCACCATAACTTGAGCACTCGTCGCAGGAAGGTGGGTGGGGGCGCTTGAGGCTACGGTGACTCCAGCGGACGTGAGGGCAACGCCCTTCTCTGGCTGCAGCTCTGTCGGGCCCTGCGACTCGACGGCCATGGGTGCGGACGCTGGCCTGT
The DNA here is from genome assembly GCA_013339685.2 of Hyalomma asiaticum. Lineage (NCBI taxonomy): Eukaryota > Metazoa > Arthropoda > Arachnida > Ixodida > Ixodidae > Hyalomma > Hyalomma asiaticum. The sequence goes on along the minus strand of CM023483.1, from coordinate 138,883,564 downwards.
CCTCCATTACTTTCACAGTAGTTTCTACCGTAGCAGCCGAGTCGCCCACCGTTCTTTGGTGCCCTGGTACACCGTGCTTGCGGCACGCGCCTACTGAAGACGCTGGCAAGGCATGTGCACCCGGCAGGCTGTCCTTAGACCCAGACGCTTCGTCCGCGGCTTGTTGCTCCACCGGACGCTCCCCTTTCGTAGCTTCGCCGCTGGGTGCTGCCGACGCGTCCACTGGTCCTGCACACAGCACCAATGGCTCGAGAGACGGAGAAGGACAGAAAGGCATTCTTATCCCTTGGAAGAAAAAAGCAAACAAAAGAAAGCAACGCTCCCCGCCGGGGAATCGAACCCCGGTCTCCCGCGTGACAGGCGGGGATACTAGCCACTATACCAACGAGGAGATGACGGGAGTGGAAGGAAGGGCGCATGTCGTGACCTAGTGCACGAAATGTAGCGCACAGCACCAATGGCTCGAGAGACGGAGAAGGACAGGAAGGCGTTCTTATCCCTTGAAAGAAAAAAAGCAAACAAATTGTTCGCAAAAAAAAAAGCAACGCTCCCCGTCGGGGAATCGAACCCCGGTCTCTCTTTTTTTTCTTTATTGCCAGGCTTAGACAATGTACATGGTAAACATGTCTCAACACATACAATTAAATTCTTCAATACAGTACACAAAACAGTACAGAAAACATGCCATCAGTCCTACTTGGACTGGTGTTGTCCGCCTAAAATTCCTTCAAGGCCGCCAGAGGTTCAATTCTGGACAGCCATTCGGGTACACATTCCTCTGTTCTTATATTTTCAATGAAGGCGGACATACTTTGCCTAAAGTAAATCCGCGCTGGCTTAGCGTCTGGGTCGCAAAAGTATCCCGCCATCCTCGCCCGCCATATACAGTGGAGGGCCGTCAACATGACTAGGTCGAACGGGACTGCGTCGTCATTATTTACGGCCAGATACCTTATGCCGTGTGGGTATAATGGAAAGTTTTTCTTTATTGTCCTTTGCAAGACATCCCACAGATAGACACCTTCCCAACAATGCAGAAAAAACGTGGTCTATAGTTTCGGGTTTCCTGCAGACCAAGCAGTCTGATCCCCATGGTTGAAAACAACCCCTTTCCTCCATGAAAGTCTTTAGCGACAGTGTTCCGGTGTGCAGCTTGAAAAAAAAGGTTTTAACACCCGCAGGCACCTGCATGTTTTTCACTCTTTTCAGCACGTTCTGTCCTGGCCATCCACTGTATATGACTCTGTGCAGAGGCACTGGAAAAACAATGTCACACACAGCTTTGTACAATTCTTTTCTTTTAACGCACAGCAGGTATTCTAAAGAAAAGCGCACTCGTAAAAAACGCACACTATCCACCACTTCTTTCAGGTAGCCATGCAACGCCCCCGACATGCTATTATCAGAAGTGACTACGAGTTCCGGTAAGGCATTGCTTAACCTTAGTTGGCATACTGCGCGCAAGAAAGGATCGCTGACATCGCGAAAAAACAAAAATGTATTAACTAACTGACGCAGGAGAAGATGCGCCAGACCCAGTCCCCCTTCCTTCACCCGCCGGAACAAATTGGTTCGGCTGCATCTTTACCACGTCGAACCCATATAAATACTGCAAAAACTCTGTGTAGCCTTTGCACGTTTGTCCTGGAACAATGCAACATCTGCATGACATACCACAACTTAGTAATGAAAAACATGTTACATATAGTAGCTCTACCAAATATGGACAGGTTCACGCCTTTCCACTTGTCCGCTTTTTCTTTTATTTCTTTGGTCTGATTTGTCCAGTACTGGTCACTTGTTCTGTAACTCTCTAGCGGAACACCAAGATACCTAGTTGGCGTTTTCACCCACCGCATGTTGGCGAAATAATCCGGCGTCGAAAGCCATCTTCCGTGCCACAGCCCGAGGGACTTACCCCAGTTCACTCTGCTGCCCGTGACGTCACAAAAAAGCTTAACAACACTTATAGCTTCTTCTACGCTTTCTTTTTCGGTGCAGCACACAGCAATATCGTCTGCATACGCCAGGAGCTTTACTTCAGTCCCCGGCAATCTGAAACCGCGTATTATCTGATTTTCCGTAATGGCTAGGCACATAGATTCAATATAAATAGCGAATAAAAGAGGACTGAGCGGGCACCCTTGACGCACAGAACGCATCACGTGAATGGGGGCCCCCGAAGACTTATTAACAATTAAACGTGTTGTGCAATTCCGGTACGCCAAGGCCACTCCCTCCCTGATGATGGAACCAACATTAACATGATCTAAAATGAGAAACAACATATCATGCGAGACACAATCGAACGCCTTTTCCAGGTCTAGCTGGAGGATGGCTACACCAGCTAAGGCGGCGTCGCAACATTCCAGCATACACCTCAGCTTATGGACATTCGAGCAAATCGTCCTTCCTTTAATCCCACCTGTTTGATGGTCCGCGACAATTTCTTGGATGACGCTTTGAAGCCTTGCTGCTAAGACTTTCATAAAGATCTTATAATCCACATTTGTCAGGGATATTGGCCTGTAAGATGTCACTAGTCTTAGTTTTTCCACTTCTTCGGTCTTTGGGATCAATATGGTGTGCGCTTTGCCAAAGGAAGGCGGCATAATTTTTCGTTCATATGACTCATTGAATAGGTCTGTCAATACGGGAGACAATTCTGTTTTGAACGCCTTATACCATCCAGCAGTTAAGCCGTCGGGACCGGGCGATTTGCCTAGGTTCAAATTATCAATGACCCTTTCAACTTCATTTGGTGTTATTTTGCCTTCTAATTGTTCCCTTGTGTCGTCACTCAGCCGTGGCATGGGCTCCAGAAAATGTTTTTTGAAACCGTGGAGATTAGCTTTTTGATATGCAAAAAGTGACTGATAGTGTGCATGAAACGCGCGCCCGATACTCTCACTATCACTCGCAAGTATTCCGTTACAATATATCGTATCGACGTGATTACGTCTGCCATGGGCTTTTTCTAGTCCAAGTGCTCTTTTAGTGGGCGTCTCTCCCCCAACCAGTGCTGCAGCACGCGCGCGAACCAAGGCTCCTTTATATCGCTCCTTGTCATATTGTTCTAGTTTTTCCTTTACGCTGCGCACCTCGTCTTTACAGGTTCCGGGCTCTTTTCTTTCAAGGGCGATTAGCTGCTGGAGTGTTTGATTCAGACTTCTTTCTTTTATTTTCCCCTCGAATTTGAGCGAGCTCGATCTGTCCAGCGCTTTCATTTTGACCTTCTGCTTCAAACATTCCCATTTTTCTGCTACAGTTTCCGTTTCTTCGGCAAGCACTTCTCTTATGGTTCTATGTACTGTTTCTACAAATCGCTCAACCCTCAGTAATAACGCATTCAGTTTCCATAAATCTCAGTTAAAAGCCTTTCTCTGTTTGTTCATGCCTACGCGACACATAACCAAGCAATGATCCGAAAAGGACACTTGCACCACCGTGAAACCATGGCACATTGGCAAAATGTCTACCGACAGGTATATTCGATCTAACCTCGCATGGCTAGTGCCCTGGAATCGCGTGTACAACACCTCGCGATTCGCTTCAACACATTCATACACGTCTTCCAGGTCATTCTCACTAATTAACTTGTTTAAAACGTCACAGCTTTTGTCGCGAATGCCAGTACCGTTGACTCTATCGCGAGCACTTAAAACACAGTTGAAATCCCCTAGCAAAAGAACCCACTTATCACACTTCGTCCACTGAGAGAGATTCGAAAAAAATTGGGTGCGCTCGTCTAAACAATTCGGTGCGTATATGCCTACCACTCTGAATTCAGTTGCACAGAAAACAAAGTCACAACAAACAATTCTACCTGACTGGCATGAAAACACACTTTGGACAATAAGGCCTTGTAGTTTCTTCACAAAAAGGACACATCCCGCGGACGTCCCTATCGCATGGCTCACGACCGCGTAATAACTGTCAGTGAAACGACGCACCATGGTCCCGGTCTCCTCCTCTCCTTCAACCTTAGTTTCTTGCGCTGCCAGTACATCTATATCTTGGTCGATGACCAACCGTAGGAGTTGGTTTTGCCTACGCCTGGCCGCCAACCCTCTCACGTTCAACGTGGCAATACTGAGCGACGGATTAGGTGCCATCGTGAATTCTACACTGAGAGGAGTAGGCCCGGAGCATGGTGCTTACCTTTCACGACTAGCCCTAGGCTAGCCGCCTCCAGGGCCGCCCTGCTTTTCCTCATTCTTTTCCTTTTTCTTGTCCGGGGGTCTCTTGTCCGAAGGAATGTTCGGTTTAGGTTTCAAACTAAACCGCCTCCCTTGAGGAGTCTTTGCAGGCGGCTCCTCGTTGTTGGAAGTCGGCTCCTTGTCTTGTTGGCCTGTTCCGCCGTGCGGACGTTTCATTGTGGCACTGGTGAAACACATATCATCCCCACTGCCCGCCGTCTCTCCGTGGGCCTCTCCTGCGTCTCCCGCCTCAACTGGCCCCGCTTCCTTCACGGCCCGCTCAGGCTCAGCCGCTGGCGGAGCGCTGCCAGGTACGGCGATAAGCTGCGTAGCCTCCGCAGCCTTGGGTGCACCTGCGGACACCGACACTCCAATTGTCGCAAGGACCATTGGGCTGCCAGCTCCTTCAGCGGCGTCCTCAGTCTCCGCCGCGTCCATGACATGCTCGGCTACGGCCTCATTCTTTGCTGGTCCAACCGCAGAAGCATATGTCCTGACGCATTCAGCTTCGACGTGCCCAAAGCGCCTGCAGCGAGAGCATTTGGGGACCTTGCATTCGCGGCGGACGTGCCCTGTGCCTTGGCACCGCAAACACTGCATCGGCCGCCCAGGCACCACCACCAAGGCCAGCTCTCCATCCACGCGGATCTGATGGGGTATGTCCTCAATCTTGACGCCGCTCCTTAACTTCAGACATACTGTCCTCGTGGTTGAGCACTTCTCAGCCATGCCCGGTACGCGCCAGCGCTCACGGCTCACTTCGACAACCTTTCCGAAAGCCGCCAGTGACGCTCGCACTTCTTCGTCGCACACCCCGTGCAGGATCCAGTGAAGTCTAAGCCTCACCTGCTGTTCCTGTGGGTCGACGACGACGCAGCGCCACCCCTTCACCTGCAGGTCCTTCAAAGCGAGCAGGCGTTTCGTGGGATCCGCCTCGTTGAAAGTCACTGCCCACAAGTGGTTAACCTGGTACGCCCCCAGGCTTACGACATCCGGCAACAGGCCAGTTTGCGTCAATGCGTCCCGAAAATCTTCGACCTTGTACGGTATAGCTCGTACATCACCGTGTAAAAACACGGTGTTGTTGACCAGTCGTCCTTTTGGCAGTTCAGGCAAAATAAACTGATAATCGTTGTCGTCATCAGCATTGCTGTTTCCGCGGCTAAAAGTGGCCGCTGTCGCCGCTCCGCTGGAGCCCATGATCCTACGATCCGATCAGCTCGGCTGCCGGAAGCAGAAATCACTAGCCACTATACCAACGAGGAGATGACGGGAATGGAGAGTGTGAGAAACAACATTTATTTACACATCCGGCATGTGGGAAGTCCGGGAATGGAAGGAAGGGCGCATGTCGTGACCTAGTGCACGAGATGTAGCGCACAGCACCAATGGCTCGAGAGACGGAGGAGGACAGAAAGGCGTTCTTATCCCTTGGAAGAAAAAAAGCAAACAAATTGTCCGCAAAAAAAAAAAATGACAGCATATCCACGGGGTGAATGATGGAGAGTGGGCGAAGCTCTTATGTATTAAAGATACCTCGCCACACACCTCAATGAAACTCGTGAGTAACGTGAGCGCTCGTACTGCAGGGTCCTCGCGGCGCCGCCGCGCAGAATCACGGCTATCTTCGGCCTCCCGCGCTCGTACTGCAGGGTCCTCGCGGCGGCGCCGCGCAGAATCACGGCTAGCTTCGGCCTCCCGCGCGCGCACGGCGGGGTCGCTTCTTCGAGCGCGAGCCGCCGCCGTCCTGCGCGCACGCCGCTCGGCAGCCTTGTCCAACCTCAGTCGACGAGCCTCTGTTGGCGCGCGCGCCAAAACGCCGCCGAAGAACACGCGATCGCAGTGGCGCTATCGTCTCTCTCTCCTTCCCTACGTGTGACGTAATTCCTGTGTTCATAAAACTCACCTTTTATTATTATCTTTTGCTACAAAACGCCCTCTAGTGTGGGGCGACTTTGCATTTCTCAGCGTATATGCATTCGTTATATAGTACAAGTAGCGCCATCTATGGCCGGATTGTAGACTCAACGAGCGGTGGTTAAAAAAACGACAACGGGGACGAACGGGTGACGCCATAAGGAGCTTCGCCCCTAAAAAAAAAGCAACGCTCCCCGTCGGGGAATCGAACCCCGGTCTCCCGCGTGACAGGCGGGGATACTAGCCACTATACCATCGAGGAGATGACGGGAATGGAAGGAAGGGCGCATGTCGTGACCTCGTGCACGAAATGTAGCGCACAGCACCAATGGCTCGAGAGACGGAGGAGGATAGAAAGGCGTTCTTACCCCTTGGAAGAAAAAAAAGCAAACAAATTGTCCGCTAACAAAAAAAAAAACCAACGCTCCCCGTCGGGGAATCGAACCCCGGTCTCCCGCGTGAAAGGCGGGGATACTAGCCACTGTACCAACGAGAAGATTTTTTTTCTTTATTACCTGGCTTTTGTACAGAACATAAATAACAAAATACACTGGTGTCACAAGCACCCAATGCGCCACATACATACACACGATGGAAAATCAACCAGCTTCATGCTGGTATCGTCACATTAAAATTCAGGCAATGTAAGCAGCGGCTCTACTCGTAAGAGCCACTCGGGTGGTTCCGTAGCATTTCTGTAAATTTCAACGAATCAGTGAATGCTCTCCATGAAATAAGCCCGAGCAGGTCGCGCATCCTTATCAAAATGCAGACCTGCCATTCTCGAACGCCAAAAGGAGTGGAAGCCCATGAGCATGATGGCGTCGAAAGGCACGCCGTCGTCGCTATATACACTCAGAAACCGAATGCCATGCGGGTGCAAGGGGAATTCTTTCTTAATAGCTCTTTGCAAGACATCCCAAAAATAGACCCCCTCCCAACAATGTAAAAAAACATGATCTATAGTTTCCGGCGACTTACAAATTAAACAATTGGTGCCCCAAGGCAAAAAACATCCCTTACCCTCCAAAAAGGTTTTAACTGGCAGTGTACCTGAATGTAGTTTGAAGAAGAATGTTTTTGTTCCCGGCTGCACATACGTTTTTTAACCCTCTTTAAAACATTGCCTCCTGGGCCCCCACTGTACAATGAACGGTACAGCGGCACTGGGAAAACAATATCGCACAATGCAAAGTAAAGTTCTTTTCTTTTGACATTCCAAAGGCACTCTTTCGAAAATCTAACCGTGAGAAATCTTACACTAGACACTATTTCTTTGTAGTATCCACCAATCCCTCCCACACAGTCTTCGGTGCTCACTACTAACTCTGGGAGATGTCTGCCTAGTCTTATTTGGCACAACGTGCGCTGGAAGGGATCTGTGACATCTCTGAAAAACATGAACCGGTTTACCAGCTGCCGTAAAAACAAATGACCTAGTCCAAGCCCGCCGTCCGTCACCCTTCGGAACAAGTTGGTACGGCTGCATCGTTCCCATTCGGAAGCCGAGACAAAAACTGCAAATAATCTGTGAAACTTCTGAACATTAATCCGTGGGCAATGCCGCACCTGCATCACATACCACAGCTTGCTAATGAAAAACAGGTTGCACGCGGTGGCTCTGGCAAACATCGACAAATTGGTCCCTTTCCATTTCTCCACTTTCTCCCGTGTCTCTGCCTCCTGACATTTCCAGTACTGCCTGCTGTCACGATAGCCATCAAGCGGTACTCCCAAGTACTTGCCCGGGGTCTCTACCCAAGGCACGTTGGCGAAGTGGTCTGGCTTCGTTAAAGGGGTCGTGAAAAGAATTTAAAGATGCCGGTTTGTAATTTTCACTGCTTCAATACGCATTCGACAAGCCGATTCCGAAATATTTCGGCGAAATATTCAGTGCACATTTAACAACGCCCGTTTAAAATCTCAGCTTTCTTGCGCTCCTGAAACGACTATGCGACACTACCGGCCGGCGTGGTACTATTTGGTGACGTTGAGTTAAGATACTTTTAAGTTCAAAGGCACAGTGAACTCGCGTTTGCTCTAAAGGAATCGATTTACTTGAAAGCTAGAAAGGAAGAAAATACTTGGAAACCGTGCGGTGCCACCATTCGGAAGAAAAGCGGCAACACGGTTTGTTTTCCCATGGCCTCCGAGGGCGCGCCAATCTCGGAGGTATGACGGCTACTAAGATGACGTCATCTGCAGAGTTGAGGGGAACGCGCGCAGTGAAACCGAAACCGCGTTTTTATCGCTCTAAATCAACGCACACGGTGCAACGGAACAATGCATATTGTTGATTGGAGGGTCAGGACCCCGAATACGCACTTAGTACAAAATGTTCAGAAAACGTTTCACGACCCCTTTAACCATGAACCATGCCAGAGGCCAAGGCACTTTGACCAGTTAACTGCGCTGCCTGTTGCTTGGCTGAAATCACGCAAAGTTTTGACAGCCTGCCCTATACTGCGTTTGTCCCTTGAAAAAATCGCGACATCGTCAGCGTACGCCAGCAGCTTCACCTCAGCTGCCTGTAACCGAAAACCATTGATACAGCTGTCGTTAACAATTTTCAAGCACAGTGTTTCTATATAGATGCAAAATAACAGAGGGCTGAGGGGGCAACCCTGTCGAACCGAACGACGCACATTGATGGGGGCCCCCAGACACTTATTCACGATAAACCTGGTAGGGCAGTTCCGATACGCCAGGGTCACTCCCTCAGAGATGACAGAACCGACCTTGACATGGTTTAAAACAGAAAACAATATCCTATGATCAATGCAGTCAAAAGCTTTTTCAAAGTCGATCTGCAAAATCGCAACCCTTCCATCTGAATAATCACAACACTCGAGAATGCTACGCGCTTTATGAATGTTTAGGAAGATAGATCGCCCTTTGATGCCACACGTTTGGTGAGGCCGGACGATGTCCTCTATAACTGTCTGCAGTCTTTGAGCCAGTACTTTCATATAGATTTTGTAGTCTACATTTGTTAGGGCTATGGGTCGGTACGCCGAAACGGATCTCAGTTTATGTATATCCTCGGTTTTTGGAATGAGAACAGTGTGGGACAAGCTGTACGATGGAGGCAAAGTATTTAATTTATACGCTTCATTAAATAGGGCGGTCAAGATAGGGCTAATTTCGCGTTTAAACAGTTTATAAAAAGCTGCAGTGAATCCGTCCGGTCCAGGCGACTTTCCATGGTTTAACTTATCTATGGCACCTTCAACTTCAGCTTCCGTTATTGTGCGCTCCAAGCTCTCTTTTCGTTCATCGTCCAGGCGGGGTAAAAAGGGCAGAAATTCTTTCATGAAACTTTCCCCGTCGATGTCGTGGGACGTGAACAGCTCTCGATAATGTTCCGTGAAAGCGCCTGTGATGGCATCCGTGTCAGTGAAAACCGCACCGCCCCACTCGATCTCACGAATATGGTTTTTCTCGGCCCGGGCTTTTTCCAAGCCTAGCGCGCGTTTCGACGGTGTTTCGCCGGCGGCAGTGTCCTCTGCCCTTGCCCTCACCAGCGCTCCCCGATAACGCTGCTCGTCTAGTTGTTCTATCTTTTGTTTTACTTTTCTGATGTCTTCGATCCATTTACCGGGTACTCGGCATTCCTGCTTGAGGAGCTTATCTAGCAGTGATTTGAGTTCCCTCTCCCTCTTTTTTCCGTCGTACCTAATTTGCGTGGCCCTATCTATTGCCTTTAATTTCAGAGATTCTTTGCATAGCTCCCATTGCTGCCACAAGTAAAGGTTTTTACTGGGGTCTAATTTACTAATTTCCTGTCTTACAAATAAAATAATGTCTTCGTCCTGCAGGAGCCTATCATTAAATTTCCATGTTTCCCACGAGAAAGGGCTGCTTCGCTTGGTGATTCCGATAGAGCATTCGACTAAACAGTGGTCGGAAAACGACACAGGGACAACATCGTAGCCAGTACACCTTAGCAGTATATCGGCGGATACATATATTCGATCGAGTCTTGCATGACTCGAGCCCTCGAATCGCGTGTACCTCACTGCACTCTTACTTTGAAAGCTTCCTGCAACATCCTCTAGATACTGGCTATCTATGATCCGCGTCAAAACCTCAGTACTTCTGTCTCTGAAGGCCCGGGTGCTTGTTTTATCGTGCGCGCTCAAGACACAGTTAAAGTCGCCCAACACTATTGTGTGTCTTTCTCGGGTGAGCCGTTGCTCTAGGCCGAGAAAGAAGAGGGCCCTTTCTTCGAGCTTGTTGGGCGCGTAAACACACACTACGCACCAATCTATGTCACTGAAGGTAAAGTCAACAAGGGCACACCGTCCAGACATACATGAAAAATGTGCGATAATTTCAAGCCCCGGCAGCTTCTTAACAAAAAGTATGCAGCCAGCCGACGTGCCTAAGGCGTGGCTGACTACAACAAAATATCTCGACGTGAAACGCTGCACCATGCTGCTGGTCTCCTCTTCGCCATCGACTTTGGTTTCCTGCACCGCCAGCACATCTATATCGCGTTCCGCTAAGAGTCGGTATACTTGGCTTTGTTTCTTTTTCCCTGCCATGCCTCTGACGTTTGTGGTGGCAACTTTTAAAGGTAATGCAGGAGCCATTTTAACGATGCGAAAAAGAGGCCAGCAGCACCGTGCTTACCTCTCACGTCTAGCACGCGGCTAGGCGGTGCCGTCACCGGCGGTGCCATCAGGCGGTCCTGCCGGCAATTTCCCGACGGGGTCGGCGGCGCCGCCGCGCCTGTCGGATGTGACGTTAGGACGCGGTCGCAAGGATGACCGCCGAACTTGGACAGTCTTTGCCGGGGGCTCCTCTGCCGCAGGCGCAGTCTCCTGTGTCCCATCGCTGCTTGTCTTGGGGTGGGGGCGTTTCGACGCCGCAGCGCCGGCATTGGCAGGCGAGTGGACACCACCCCTTTGCACCGTCGTCTCGGCTGACCCCGCCAAGACAGAGTCTTGACGTTCACGCACTGCGACGACACCGTTGCCGGTGTCGTGTCCTGAAGATGCCGGAGGATGGACCTCTGGTGATGGCGCGTCGCCCGTTGACCCAGTCGTTTCACTGGTGGCTCCTCGGCTCGCCTGTGCATCCCCGGACGGAGGGTCACCATCGGCATGCGCAGCAGTCTCCGGCGATTCAGCACGCTTTGCTGCTTCGTCCGTGCCCCTCGCGGCCTCCTCAGCCTCAACGACGTCCATAATGTCGCTGTCGTCGACCTTTGGTATGCCGGCCGCCGACGCATATTCCCGGACGCACTCCGCCTCCGTATGTCCGAAGCGCCGGCATTTCGAACACCGGGGCACCCTGCAGTCGCGGCGAAGCTGTCCCGTGCCGTGGCAGCGCAGGCACTGCATCGCCCGCCCAGGCACCACCACGAGGGCCAACTCCCCGGCGACTCGCACGTGGTGGGGCAGGTCGTCGACCTTGAAGCCGGGCTTCAGCTTCAGTAGCACAGTTCTCGTAGTGGAGCCTTTTTCTCGCTTGCCTTGCACACGCCAACGCTCCCGGGTCACCTCGGTGACGTTCCCGAACGCAGCGAAGGCCGTCCGGATGTCGTCGTCCTGGACGCCGTGGAGCATCCAGTGGAGGCGGAGCTTGACCTGCTGATCCTCAGGGTCGAAGTAGTTACACCGGCGGCCTTTGACCTTGAGCTCCTTAGTATTGGCCAGTTTCTTCGCGGCTTCTCCGGTGTTCTGGGTTACCGCCCAGACGTGGTTTATCTGGTACGCCCCCAACGCCACGACGTCAGGGAGCACACCGGCGCTGGAGAGTGCATCCCGGAAATCTTCAACCCTGTAGGGCCTCTCCCGCACGTCACCGTGCAAAAATAACGTGTTGTGCACAACACGGCCTGTAGGCAAAGTGGGCAGCACAATTTCGTAGTCCTTATCTTCTTCTACCGCCGTCCTGTTACCGCGGCCAGCACGGACCGCTATCGCCGCTCCATCAGAGCCGTTCATTCTGCGACCGTTCGCTATCGCGGCCGGAAGTAGAATGACCAACGAGGAGATGACGGGAATGGAAGGAAGGGCGCATGTCGTGACCTAGTGCACGAAATGTAGCGCACAGCGCCAATGGCTCGAGAGACGGAGGAGGATAGAATGGCATTCTTATCCCTTGGAAGAAAAAAAGCAAACAAATTGTCCGCAACCAAAAAAAAGCAACGCTCCCCGTCGGGGAATCGAACCCCGGTCTCCCGCGTGACAGGCGGGGATACTAGCCACTATACTAACGAGGAGATGACGGGAGTGGAATGAAGGGCACATGTCGTGACCTAGTGCACGAAATGTAGCGCACAGCACCAATGGCTCGAGAGACGGAGAAGGAAACGGGATTCCACTTCCGGCCACCGTAGTGAACGGACGTGGGTGACATGTGCTCCGTTAACAACGGGGCGGCTTCAGCGGCCCGACAGGGCCGCGGTACCAGGACAACTGTCAAGGATTCCACGGAATATCAAGTCCTTCTGCCACAATTACCTACTGGGCGAGTTGTTTCCAATACTTTGTTTTCATATGCCGATGTGAGTGCAAGGCCGTATCGTGTGGAACACTTCAGGGACATGTTGGAAAACTTGAAGGTGCTCTCTGACGTAGTTGCGTTAGGGGCTTATAAAATGAGTCACGTGTGGGTCGTGACTTTCAAGAATGCTGATGCGGTGAAAGAAGTGCTACGAGAAAAAGAAGTCAAGGTAAAGGGGCGTCGCTGTCTGATTATCAACCCTGGAAATCAAGCCATACGCCTGAAGGTTCACTGGCTGCTCCACAACCTGCTAGATGAGGATGTGTGCGAGGCCTTGGAACCCTACAGCGTTGTTAAGGAGATTACGCGGGAGCGGTGGCGTGTTCATGGTCTGCAAGACAAGAGTTCTTCAACACGGCTTGTCACCTTGGTACTGCGGAAAGGCCTAACCGTGGACGACGTGCCACATTTGCTGCGTGTCGCAGGCGAGCAGGCATTGGTTTTCGCGCCAGGCCGAGCTGCGCTCTGGCTTCGGTGCAGGAACACAGGGCATATACGGCGTGAATGTCGCGTTCCACGCTGCGCGCTCTGCCGGCTTTATGGACACGATGAGTCACAATGCGTTAGAACGTACGCGAGTGTGACAGGCCCTGCAGAGAAGGAAGAAGTGGCGGAACTCCTTATGGACGAAGCCGAAGTCGAGGAAGTATGTCCTGGTGACGCGCAGAATGTGAAAGTACAGGAGACGCCCCCTGGACTGACGCCCCCTGAGGAACTTGACTCGCGAGCGGGCGATAGGCAAGAGAAAGTGAAGGAAGGCAGCGACTCGCAAAAGGCACAGAGATCCGGGGATCAAGACAGCGAAGGGCCACAGTATGAAGAAATGGACGTACCTTCCACCAGTGGAAGTGTGACGAAGAGGAGTCGTGACCAAGCGGCTGGTGAACAAGACCAAACAGGAGACCCTACAAGCGAGGAACCACCGCCAAAGGCTGTGGTTACAAGGCGGCCAACCTTCCGACCAAAGCCGAACATTCCGCCGGATAGAAAACCGGCGGTCACGAGACTCGTGTAGGACGCCAGCCCATGCCTTTCATGGCGAATGGGCGATGAACCACGCACAATGGATACGAAGACGAGGAGGCGGATGTGCTGCGTATCTGAGGTACGCATCCAAACCACAATTGAAAAGTGCAGTGTTGTATGTTTGCCTTATTGTACGCGTGACTCGATTAGCTTAGGTTTAGCGCGCGAGGGGTGTGTAGAAGAACCGTGCGATTAGTTTGCTCCAAATTATTATGGTAGGGGATTTGGTTAGAGGACTGCGTGTTGCAACCGTTAACGTTCGAGGTCTTGCCGCAAGACGAAAGCAGTACCAAGTTAATCGCCTATGTGCTGAGAATCAACTGGACCTTGTAGAAATACAGGAAACAAAGGTTGAAAGCGAAGAACAAACTGATCGCATGGTGGCACCTTTTAGAACATTCTACAACGCATGCGTATGCCATTCCGTGGGTACGTCCGGTGGCTGTCTTCTTTTGGTGCGGAAAAGTTTGGATATTACAGAAAAATTTCTCAAGGTTAATGTAACTGGCCGGCTTATCGTGCATGATTTTTCTTTTAGCGGTTGTCAATGGAGACTGATTTGTGTGTATGTGCCGAACGGATATGCAGGAGAGAAGTGCCTTTTTCGCAGAGCTTGAACAGTATCTCAAGTGTGATAGATATGTTATATTGTTGGGAGATTTCAACTGCGTGTGCTATACCGTTGATCGCGCTAAGCTAACCTTGGTGCGCGATAAAGGTGCTCTTTTGCTAAATACCCTGGTCCAGGAATACGACATGGAAGATGTTGGCCGCTTATTAATGGGCGCCACACAACCAAAATACACGCATTTTCTACGTGACAGTCATGCGAGGTTGGATAGAGTGTATGTATCGCTTGCTATAGTACCAATATGCAGCAACTATGGTGTGAAGCCAGTCTCCTTCAGTGATCACAGTATGGTACACTTTGAAATTGGGTCCCGACCGAAAGAACGTAAATTCAACTGGTACCTATGGAAATTTAATAGGAAGCTTCTTGAAGATGAGCGCTTTGTTAAGAATGTACAAGAGGAAATTGAAAAAGTGCTAGCTAACGAGCCAGCGCACTATGCGGAAGCGTGGGAGGACCTAAAGATCAAGGTTAAAATGATAGCGATAGAAAGGGGTAGCGGTGAATAGCCACAATGAAAAAAATGAAAGGTAAAAGAGCTACAACGACAACTTGAACTGCTGCTTGAAATGGAAAGTGCCGAACCAGGAATGTTTACAGGACATATCAGTAAAGTGAAGAAAGAACTAGAAGCTATCGACGATGAAAAATATCGGGCTGCTAAGGTCCGGGCAAGAGCCGAAAGATTTTGGGTCGATGAGCGGCCAAATAAACGCGCGCTGGCAGACGAAAAGCGATACGCCCTTAAAAAGGAAATCAAACAAATAGTGTACGATGATCAGATAACTTCAGAGTGTGAAATGATCAAACGTGCTCTTGAAGAACATTACCGCAAAATATTTGGTTACAAGAGATCGGTTGACTTGGGCTTTCAAACAAACTTTTTTGAAGGCCATGCCACGACTGCACAAAGAGGAAACAGAAAGATTAGAAGGGACGATCAGCAAGCGAGAAATGGAACACGCGATAGAACATATGGCTGTAGGAAAGGCGCCGGGGCCGGATAGCCTGGGAGCCGAATTCTATAAGGCTTTTGCGCCTGCGTTATCACAGATATTGTATCATGTCTTCGCGGAGGCGTACGACAAAAAACAACTACCGCCGTCTTTTCGAAGTGCCCACATGGTTTTAATTCCGAAAACAGATGACCGTGAGGAGCTACTGTCAGTAAGTTCATATAGGCCAATAAGTCTAACCAACTGTGATAACAAAGTGTTAATGAAGATTCTTGGGAACAGGTTACAAACTGTGATAAAGGACTTGGTGGGACCACATCAAACACGTGGCATAAAAGGACGTACTATCTGTACGAACACTCGTGTAGCTCGCAGTGTCTTTGAATGTGTTGACGCTTTTGCTGGCCGAGTTGCCATGTTACAGCTCCACTTAGCAAAGGCCTTTGATAGAGTGTCGCACGAAGTACTTTTTTGATACTTAACCATGTAAACGTAGGTGATGTTATTATGCAGGGAGTTAAAATGGCATATCAGGACTGTACTACACAGGTTATAATTAACAAAAGCCTTAGTCAAAGAATACCTGTCAAATCAAGTGTTCGGCAAGGGTGTCCACTAAGCCCTTTACTTTTTGCATTATACCTTGAGCGTTTCTGTTTGGCTGTAATCAGTAACGAAAATATTAGAGGGTTTAGACTACAGATAACTGAAGTGAAGGTGCTGGTCTACGCGGACGATATTGCTGTTTTTTTGTGATGATCAAAAAAGCGTCCAGGAAGTTGTTCGAGTCACTAAGGCATACTGCAAGCAATCAGGATCCGAGATCAACTGGGATAAAAGCGTTGGTATATGGCACGGCAACTGGGACGTAACGCCAGAACACTTCGCTTCGACACGGTGGACGACTACACCTGTGAAGTACCTGGGAGTGCCGCTACAGCACTACAGAGATACTAAAGATTATTGGCTTGAAGAAACTGACAAGATGAAGGAAAAAACAAGCAGCTGGACTGGCCGAGGCCTGTCAATGTTCGGACGTGCCAGTGCATGTAATTTGGTTTTAGTTGCCAGGGTATGGTATGTTTTGCAAATTATGTTCATGACTAGGATGTGTGTGCAAAAGCTTCATAGGGTTTTCGCTGTGTTTATATGGGGTTCAACTTTTGAATGCGTCAGTCGCACCAATTTATTTCGGTCAGTCCGCAGTGGCGGACTGGGGCTTGCTCACCTGTATATCAGGCAGCTTGTGTCGCGTTTCTTTTTTTTTACGAGAGCAAAGTGACGAGTTCTTGCATGGGGGACAGACTAGCACTAGCACGGTGATACAGGTTCGACTGGCAAGTGCCCTACCAGAATTCGTCATAACGTGCTGTGAATACAGTGGGCAAGGTGTGACTGGGTATATGCGTGAGGTGATTATGTCGTTTCGGGTATTACGTGCACGGTTTCCTTTGGAATATTTGTCTAACATTACAAAGAGGAAACTGTACAAAGTCTTAATCGATGTAATGTAGCCTACACCAATATACAGAGCTGTTAACTGTGGAGGTCCAGGAAATGACGTTTTGAAGCGTGTGAGAAGGATGCCCGTTAATTCCACAGTAAAATCTTTCTTCTTTAAACTACATACCAATTGTTTGCCAGTTACACGAAAAAGGTATTTGCGTGCCATGGAGTGTTGACTGCTCACTCTGTAAAAAACCGGAGACTATCGATCATGCATTCATAGATTGCTGGGACGCTGTCTTACATTGGGACATTTTACAGAGAACACTTAAAAAAGAACTTCCAATTACACCAATTGGTGTACGGTTTCTGCCCACAGATAACAGTGATGGAACACCTTGCGATATGTTCATGCTCCTGAGCCTCCATAGCTTATGGAAAACAAGGATGGCAGTACGCCATGTCGATGTGAAAGTTTGTTCGGTGGGGGAAAATTTTATTGCAAGCATTGCAAATCTAAGAGCACAGTATCGTGCGCAAGCCGACCCTCCTGAGTGGGTGGCTATCCTAGATGAACTTGTAAACTTTAAGCATTTTTAATATGACCATGTATTTTTAGTGTGAGTGATTTGTTTGTATATATGTATATATGTGTTCATTTGGTGGCAAAGCAGGCAATAAAGAAAAAAAAGGAGAAGGAAACAAAGGCGTTCTTATCCCTAGTGAGAAAAAAAGCAAACAAATTGCCCGCAAACAAAATAAAAAGCAACGCTCCCCGTCGGGGAATCGAACCCCGGTCTCCCGCGTGACAGGCGGGGATACTAGCCACTATGCTAATTTTTTTTCTTTTTTTTCTTTATTTCCGGTTTTACAATTAAAACTGATTACATGAGGTTACAGACTTATACAGACTGAATAAACAAACAAAACAAACAAAAAGTTGCAAATACACACATGCTGTCCGTCACTGCATGACTAACGTCATTTAAAATTCTTTCATGGTGACCAGTGGTTCTACAATGGCTATCCATGATGGAACACATTCTCTTGTTTTCTCAGCTTCAATAAACAGAGCCATGCTTTCTCGAAAATACAGTCGTGCTGGTCTCCTATCAGGGTCACAGGAAGTCGTGTAAACTGGGCCAAGTGCCTGGGTTTTTGGCACGGAGCATGGCCGTCTACTCCTGCCTTCTTTGCCAACGTCAATTGGACGAACATACCAGTGAAGTACCTTGGCGTGCCGCTGCAGGCCTACAAGAACACCGATGACTACTGGAAGCAACAAACTGAAGAGCTAAAGGAAAAGGCAATAAACTGGAGGGCAAGTTATCTATCCATGTTAGCGACGGCTACAGTATGCAATTTGTTTTTTGCGTCTAAACTGTGGTACGTAATGCAAGTGATGTACTGTTCACGTGTCAATGTGCAGAAAGCGCATAGAGTGTTCGCGACCTTTGTGTGGGGGTCAAACTGGGAAAGGTGCAGTCGAACCCATTTGTTCAGGCGTGTTAAGTGTGGAGGGCTGGGATTGGCACATCTTTTTATCAAGCAGGTAGTAAACAGATTCTTATTTTTTCGCGAGGCAAGCGACCCCTTCCTGCGATCAGTGTGCCAAGCGAGGCTGGGGCGGCTGTTGCCCGAGTATGTCGTTGCCACTCAAGTCGTGACGGGAACTGTACGTGGTTATTTAAGGGAAGTCGTGGCAAGTGTGCGCTTTCTGAGTGTTCGTTTTCTGCTGAATACCTTTTTTCCGTGGGAAAGAAGAGTCTTTATAAGGATGTGTGTGATGTTGTGCTGCCAATACCACTGTATAGAGCGCTATATAGTGCAGGTCAGGGACAAAACGTTCTAAAACGTGTTAAACGAATGCAAGTAGCCCCATCGACAAAATCATTCTTTTTTAAGTTACATACTGGAACACTTCCTGTAAAGACCATTTTAGAGGGACGAGGGTTTTATATGCCATGGGGTTCGGAATGTCTGATCTGTAAACAACCAGAAACGATTGATCACGTCTTTCTGCACTGTTGGGAGGGGGTATACTTTTGGGATGTGCTGCAGAGGACAATGAAAAAACAATTGGCATTAGACCCTCGTGGAATCAGGTTCCTTACAACCGACAATGAAGAAGTACCTTTGGACCTAATCACGCTAACTGGCCTGCACAGTATATGGCGCTCACGAATGGCTGGATTCTACTAATGTTTTTTCTTTATTGCCGAAATCATATATTACAAGGCATATAACGTCGCAGCCTGACTTTGACTACCACGGGATTAAAATCTTTTCATACATGCCAATACATCAAGTACAGCGATCCAGTCTGGCGGATCGGCTAGAGCACGACACTCTCAATGAAATGTTCGCGAACAGGGCGTACATCTCTATCAACATGCTGATATTGCATTCTCGTTTTCCATAAGTCGTGGAGTCCCAGGATCATGATTAAGTCGTACGGAATGCCCTCCGATACGTCTACCGGCAAGAAACGAATGCCATATGGGTCAAGGGTTAGACATTTCTTTAATGTGCGCTGAAGCACATCCCAGTGAAATATTGGGTACCAACAGTCTAGAAATACGTGTTCAATCGTTTCCGGTTATTTACATAAGGTGCAGTCAGTAGTGCAGGGTATAAAGATGCCTTTATCTTGGAGCCAGGTTTTAACAGCGAGTGTGTTCTTGTGCAACTGCAAGAAGGTTTCAAGTGACGGTTGTATAGGCATTTCCTTTACTCGTTTGAGCACATCTTGTCCTGGGCCTCCACGCTGTGGGAAACGGTACAAAGGTTCTGGGAGCATGCTTTCCACTAGGTCCTTATACAGTGTTTTCCTCCCCACATTAGGTAAATAGTCTAGGGAAAATCGTGCGTTCAGCAACCTGAACGAGAGAACAACCTCGCGCAGGTACCCGGTTACAGAACCATTAACTATTTCACAAGAAGACACTATAAGGTCCGGGAGTAGTCGCCGCAGCCTCATTTGCATGACAGTGCGGAGGAACGGGTGATTTTGATCCCGTAAATACATAAATCGCGACACAACCTGTCTCAAAAACAAATGCACAAGATCAAGCCCTCCTTTCTTAACAGGGCGGAACAAATTCATTCGGCTAGTCCGCTCCCAAGTGGACGCCCAAATAAAAACAGCGAAAACACGGTGAAGCTTTTGTATGCTGATTAGTGATGCACATAACACATTCATCACATACCAGATTTTTGAAATAATGAAAATGTTGCAGACAGTGGCCTGTAAAAAAATAGAAAATTGCCTGCCTTGCCCTGCAGTAGACATTGCTTTCGCGCATTGCGCCTGCTCAGACCAGTACAATTTTGGATCGCGATAATATTCAAGTGGCACTTCTAGGTATCGTGTTGGAATTGTCGACCAACGTAACCGAGAGAAATGCTCGGGCGTGACATCCCAGTCGTCATGCCAAAACCCGTAACTCTTATCCCAGTTGATCTGGGCACCGGTGCACTCACAAAAATCACATACAATATTAGTGGCTTGTTTGATGCTGTCCCTGTCTGAGCAGAATACAGCAACATCATCAGCGTAAGCCAAAATCTTTACATGTGCGGTCTGCAGCCTGAAGCCCATAATAGTTTCGCTGTGGTCAATAGCCAAACAGAGCGCTTCAAGATAAAGTGCAAACAGCAAAGGTGACAAGGGGCATCCTTGCCTTACTGAAGAGCGAACGTTCACGCTCTCCGTGAGGTCCCCATTGACTGTAATACGTGTGGTGCAATCCGTGTACATTCTGACGACTTCTAGTAATACATGACCAACATTTTAATGTTCGAGAATGTCGAATAAAACCTCGTGCGAGACTCGGTCAAAAGCTTTCGCCAGATCGAGCTGCATCATTGCCACGCGCCCGCTTAAAACGTCACAACATTCAAGCACACTTCGGGCTACGTGTACGTTTGTCGCTATGCTGCGGCCTTTAATACCACAAGTCTGATGTGGCCCTACGAGCTTTGTAACAACCCCCTGGAGTCTTTTGGCTAATACTTTCATAAATATTTTATAGTCCGCGTTGGTGAGGCTGATAGGACGATAAGAACCCACGGACAGATGTTTTTCCGGGTCATCCCTTTTGGGTATGAGCACAACGTGCGACCTTCTAAAGGACAGCGGAACTCGCTTACGGTCATAGGCTTCAGCGAAAACCCCAAGCAACACAGGAGCTATCCTGCATTTAAAAGCTTTATAGAAAGCGGCCCCTAGGCCATTGGGGCCGGGCGCTTTCCCCAGCGTCAAGTCGGCAATTGCATCCTCGACTTCTCCGAAAGTGATCTGCTCTTCCAAACGTGCTTTAACGCCGTCATCCAGCTTCGGCATAAACAGTAAAAATTTCTTCCGAAACGCTCCCATAAGGTTTCTTCGTTGTCCAAGCAAATTGGTGAAATGATCGGCTATAACGCGCATGATGGCCTTCCTATCCGACGTGACATCGTTGGCACTAGCTATTTGACGGATTTCTTTCTTGCACGCGTATCTATTTTCATCAGAAAACGCGTGTTTTGTTGGCCTTTCACCGACCCACAATTTTTCCGCTCTTGTTCGTATTATGGCGGCCTTATACTTCTCAGCATCAATTTCCTCCAGTTAGCTCCTCACGTCTCTCATTTCCTTCTTAAAAACACCAGGTTGGACGTTTTCCATGCAAGTAAAATATTCAAGCTGCTCGCGAAGCTCACGTTCAATTTGGTTCTTCCTATACATCGGATGCTACCTCTTTCGACGGCACCTATTTTAACTCTTTTAGTTCCTCCCTTTCAGCAGCTAAATTTGATGATTGCGAAGCGTGCAGCTTCGCCAGTTCATTCGTTACCAAACTAACGAACATTTCGTCCTCCAGGAGCTTCACAATAAACTTCCACAGATTCCAATTTAAATGTGTTTTTGCCTGCCCTCTGCCAAATCCGGCAATAACCAAACAGTGGTCACTAAAAGCAATCGGTTTTACATCGTACGCGGTGCACAACGCAACTAGTTCAGCTGAGACATAGATTCTGTCCAGTCTTGCATGGCTATCTCGCTGAAAGTGGGTGCAAATCGGGCGAGTACCATTCGAGAAAACGTTGCCCACGTCGTCTAAACCGTGATCATGTACTATCTCCGATAACAACTCGGCGCTCTTATCACGAATACGGCTCTTTTTGGATCGATCTTCAGCTGCACAAAGGCAGTTGAAGTCGCCTAGGAGGAATAGCACTTTTTCACAGCTTAGGTACGTTCGAGACCTCTGGAAAAATAATGAGCGATCTGTCTCAACATTGGGTGCATAAGCGCAGACCACACGGTAACTCGTAGCCGAAAGACTAAAATCCACCACTAAACGGCGGCCAGATCGGCACGACTTAGCCGTTTGTACGCAACTACCAAAGTCGTTACGTATGAAAACGGCGCAGCCGCCCGAACTGCCAACAGCATGACAAATATGTACATTGATATGAGGACGAAAAACGGACACCATTCGGTCAGCAACTTCCTGGCTCTCTATTTACGTCTCCTGAACTACGACCAAGTCCAATTCGTTTTCAAGCAATAAGTGGCTTAATTGGCACTGTCGCCTTCTAGCGCTTAACCCTCGTACATTCAGGGTTGCTACGCGCAAGGTCGCTTCAGTTAACAAGGCCACGGCTGCAAATGAGGCTGCCCTTCCGAATGGTGTCCGTTGCGAAGAACAAACGTGAGAAGAAACCCGGCCAATGGACAAAAGCTGTCGCGTTTTTAGAGCAGCGCAAACAGACTGATGCACGTTGCAATATTTGACAATGTTCGGCCCCACCCCACCCCTCCCCCCCTTGGAACACCTCTTACGGAGGCGGATTACCCGCCCGCCGTGGTTCGCCCGGAATATTAGGTCGCGGTCTGTAAGGGGAGCGCCTCACACCTGGCGTTTTCGTCCGTGGCTCGGCGCCTCCACCATCGTCCCGCTGCGGCTCACTATCGGCGGTCCTCTCATGCGACCGCTTTCCGGCCAACGAGCTCCCTTCCCCCCGTCGCGTGAAACGTCCATACGCTCCTCACCGGGTTCAGTCGTGCTCACCGGAGGCTGCAGATCTGGGGGTGTATCCCGTCCAGTCGGCGCAGTGTCGACGCCTTTGATGGGCTCGTGCTGGTCCTTGGAAGCTTCGAGGACTTGCTGCTTGTCACGCTCGCCCTCCGGAGCAGAGGACGATGTAGATGGCTGTGCTTCACGGGCGTTTGCCTGAGGCGTCGCCTCTTCCAAGTCAACCTCGTCCATGAGCAGGTCGGCGGTGTCCTCGCTGACTCCAGGCCCTGTTACGTTGGCGTACGTTCGTTCACACTGGCCGTCTTCGTGACCGAAGCGCCGACCAACACCACATCGCGGAATGCGGCACTCGCGGTGGATATGGCCCGTGCCCCGGCAGCGAAGGCAGAGCGGAGCCCTGCCCGGCAGAACAAGGAGCGCTTGCTCACCCGACACACTTAGCTGGTGTGGCAAGTCGTCAATTTTGACTCCGGCGTTCAGCTTGAGAGTCACGAACCTCGCTGTAGACCCTTTGTCAGTCAATACTTCGGCCCGCCAGCGCCCCCTGACGATGTCGGTGACTTTACCGAAAGGCGCGAAGGCAAGGCGCACGTCCTCGTCAGGCACACTGTGCAACAACCAGTGCACCGTCATTCGGACGTCCCTGTTGGCCGGGTCGATGACGATACAGCGCTTGCTTTTCACTTGCAGTTCACCGATGCTGACGAGCTTCTTCACCGCTTCAGTGTCCTTGATGGTGACCGCCCACACGCGGCTCATGCGGTACGCCCCCAAGACGACTACCTCGGGGAGTACCGAATGCTGAGCCAGAGCGTCGCGGAAGTCTTCTACCCTGTAGGGGCGAGCCGTGACGTCCGCATGCAAAAACACGGTATTTAAAACAAACCGTCCTGTAGGCAAACTGGGCAGAACAACCTGTTATTCGCTTTCCATGGTAGATAACCTGTTACCGCGGCCGAGCTTGGCCGCTATCGCCGCTCCGTCGGAGCTCATGAAACACGTCCATTCGCTATCGCGGCCGGAAGTGGAATCGCCGCCACTATACTAACGAGGAGATGACGGGAATGAAAGGAAGGGCGCATGTCGTGACCTAGTGCACGAAATGTAGCGCACAGCACCAATGGCTCGAGAGACGGAGAAGGAAAGAAAGGCGTTCTTATCCCTAGTAAGGAAAATGCAAACAAATTGTCCGCAAACAAAAAAAAGCAATTCTCCACGTCGGGGAATCGAATCCCGGTCTCCCGTGTGACAGGGGGGGGGGGGGGGGGCTGCCAGCCACTATACTAAAGAGGAGATGACGGGAATGGAAGGAATTTTTTTTATTTATTGCCTGGCTGAGACAATGTACAAATCAATCAAGCACATACACATTGCAATACAAAGCAATCATTGCACATACACGTTACAAATACTATCACAAGGATGAACAAACGATGCCACCAGTCCCATTTGGACTGGTGCTGTCCACTTAAAAGTGCTTAAGGGCTGCCAAAGGTTCTAACCTCGGCAGCCATTCTGGCACGATTTCCTGTATTTTAATACACTCAATAAATGCAGACATGCTTTGCCTGAAATAAGTTATTGCTGGCTTCGCATCCAGGTCAAAGTGGTATCCGGCCATTCGCGCACGCCATATACAGTGTTGACCAGCCAGCATCACTACATCAAATGGGACCCCGTCGTCATTCCTTACGGCGAGATACTTATCCCGTGTGGGTCCAGTGGAAAATCTTTCTTTAATGTCCTCTGCAAGATGTCCCAAAAGTATACCCCTTCCCAACAGTGCAGAAAAACATGGTCTATTGTTTCTGGCTTCTTACATATCAAGCAGAATGATCCCGATTGTGTAAAACATCCCCGTTCGTCTGTGAATGTCTTTACTGATAGTGTTCCTGTGTGTAACTTAAAGAAAAATGTTTTCACCCCTGTGCATACTTTTCAGCTGCATACTTTTCACCCGCTTCAGTACATTTTGTCCCGGTCTTCCACTGTAAATGGCCCTGTACAATGGTACTGGCAAAACCATGTCACATACATCTTCGTACAATTCTTTTCTTCTAACACTTGATAAATAATCGAAAGAAAAGCGAACAGAGAGGAAACGCACACTAACTACAACTTCTTTATTATAATCGCTCAACGTCACCGGCCTGCTATCAGTAGTAACAACAAGTCCAGGTAAGGCACTGCCTAATCTGAGTTGGCATACCGTACGCAAAAAAGGATCACTGACGTCACGGAAGAAAAAGAATCTATTTACTGACTGTCTTACAAAAAGGTGCGCCAAACCGAGACCCCCGTCCTTCAGGCGCCTGAAAAAATTGGTCCGGCTGCACCTTTCCCAATCCGAGCCCCATATGAAGACCGCGAACACTCTGTGCAGCCTTTGCACGTTGATCCTTGAACAATGTAGCACCTGCATCACGTACCACAGCTTGGCGATAAAAAACATGTTGCACACAGTTGCCCTAGCGAAGACAGACAGGTTCGTGCCTTTCCACCTGCCTGCTTTTTCCTTCGTTTCTTTTGTTTGACGGGACGAGTACTCCTCAATGCCCTTATAGCATTCAAGGGGAACACCAAGGTACCTTGTCGGTGTTTCTGTCCAGCACACGTTCGCAAAATGGTCCGGCTTTGAAGGCCACCTTCCCTGCCAAAGCCCCAGATATTTCCCCCAGTTTACGCGGCTCCCTGTGACGTTACAAAAATGTTCCACAACACTTATCGTTTCCTCTACACTTTCTTTGTTCGTACAACACACAGCAATATCATCAGCATGTGCCAGCAGCTTGACTTCCGCTGCCGCCAAGCTGAAACCACGTATTTTCTCGCTATCAATTATCGCCAAACACATCGCTTCAATGTAGATGCAAAACAACAGTGGGCTGAGGGGGCAGCCTTGACGCACATAACGCATCGCGTTAATGGGGGCCCCCAAAGACTTATTAACAACTAATCGTGTTGTGCAGTTCTGGTACGCCAAGGCCACTCCCTGCCTTATGATGAAACCAACATTAATATTGCTACGGTATCAGACGGGCAATTAAGGTATGAGCCAGGCAAGGGTGGAAGACGACGAGGACGATCTCTTGTCTAGCGGTTGGACGCCATCTTGCCTGGCGCTGCCGGAGCTGCGGAGCTTCTTGGGCTTATGCTCGTATTTTCGTTGCTTCGTACCGAGATTCGCCGATGTTGTGTACCCACTGACTTGCCTTCTCCGTAAGGATGTTACTTTTAATTGGACATCGGCTTGCGACGAGGCGTTCCGCCAATTGAAGTGTCAACTAACATCAGGACCAATATTACGCCACTTCGATGCTTCCTCGCCTACAGAGGTGCACGCTGATGCTAGTGGAAGTGGGGTCGGTGCTGTGCTCGTGCAACGTCATCAAGGATCTGAACACGTTGTGGCTTATGCCAGTAGATCTCTGAGTAAGGCGGAACAGAATTACACCGTTACAGAACAAGAATGCTTGGCAGCAGTTTTCGCGGTTCATAAATTTCGGTCCTACGTCTACGGGCGCCCGTTCACTATAGTTACGGACCACCATGCTCTATGCTGGCTGGTGAACCTCCGTGATCCGAGTGGTCGACTGGCACGATGGGCTCTTCGACTTCAGGAGTACGACTTCGTCGTCTCGTACAAGTCCGGTCGTCGTCACGCAGATGCCGACTGCCTCTCCCGCCTTCCTCTACCGACTACGAAGTGCGACGAAGACAGCTTCGATGACTGTTTTGCTGCTATTTCGCCCACATTCCCGGACTCGACGAGATTCAGGGATGAACAAGCAAATGATGTTAGCCTGGAGCCGCTTTTCACTGCTGCGCGGCGTCCAAAAGCCACCGGTCGATTTTCTGTACGAGATGGCGTCCTTTACAAGACGAGTTATTCGGGTAAAGGCGCGCGCTTCCTCCTGGTGGTTCCGCAGAGCCTGCGACCGGACGTACTGAGTGCCATGCACGATGACGCGACCTCTGGCCATCTAGGCTTTATAAGAACACTGCACCGCACACAGGAGCGTTTTTACTGGCCTAAAATGCGAGACACCATCAGCAGTACGTCAGTGGCTGCCAGAAATACCAACGCCATAAGCGCCCTACGAGTATTCCTCCGGGTCTTCTCCAGCCTCTGCCACCACCCTGTCTGCCATTTGAACAAGTAGGCATTGACCTCCTGGGGCATTTCCACGATCTTCGAATGACAATCGGTGGGTTAGCGTATGTGTCGACCACTTGACCCGTTACGCAGAAACGGCGGCCATACCATCTTCAACAGCTACATACGTTTCCACGTTTTTGCTGCGGTTTGTTATTCTCAGGCACGGTTCCCCTCGTGTGATCATTAGTGATTGTGGCCGTCAGTTCGTTGCGGATGCCGTAGAAGAATTACTTCGTCTCTGTAGCTCAAAGTTCCGGCATTCGACACCTTACCACCCTCAAACCAACGGCCTTGAAGAGCGTACGAACAGGACTCTTACCAACATGCTGGCCATGTATGTATCCTCCGACCACAAAGACTGGGATGACGTGCTCCCATTCATCACATATGCTTATAATACCGCAAAGCATGAGACGACGGATTACAGTCCTTTTTATCTTCTGTACGCACGTCTACCCTTAAGGAGCATTGATACAATATTGCCGTTTGACTTCCACAACGAGTACTCGGTTGCCAAGACGCTGTGCCTTGCAGAAGAAGCACGTCGGATCGCTCGACTTCGTACCGTGGCGTCACAACACCGATCTAAGGAGCGCTACGACAGCCGACACCAGTCCATCCTCTACAGCAAAGGGGACTTTGTATGGGTGCGGACCCCACAGTGTAAACGCGGATTATGCCACAAGTTTCTGCCTCAGTATGCTGGACCTTTTGTGATTGTCGATCGATTGAGCGATTTAACGTACGTGGTGGCCCGCTTAACGTCAGCTGGTCGTCGTTCCAGCCGAACACAGCTAACCCACGTTGCGCGTCTCAAGCCGTTTCATCCTGCCGCTTCCCAGTGATTTCTACTTGCCCAGCGGGCTTCGTCTGTGAGCCGGGGAGTGCTACGGTATGAGAGGGGCAATTAAGGTATGAGCCAGGCAAGGGTGGAAGACCACGAGGACGATCTCTTGTCTAGCGGTTGGACGCCATCTTGCCTCGGCTGTACCAGCTACCTAGCGCTCCGCGCTCTCCTGTAAATAAACCTTCGCTCGACCTTTCAACCGTAACAATATGATCTAAGATGACAAACAAAATATCATGCGCAACACAATCAAATGCTTTCTCCAGGTCTAGCTGGAGCACAGCGACGCCACGTAACTCTTTGTCACAACACTCTAGCACGCACCGCATCTTGTGAATGTTTGAGCTGATAGTTCTGCCTTTGATCCCACATGTTTGATGCTCTGCAACAATTTCCTTGATGACACTTTGAAGTCTCGCTGATAAAACCTTCATAAAAATCTTGTAGTCAACATTGGTCAGCGATATAGGCCTGTAAGATGTGACCAGTTTAAGTTTTTCCACTTCGCCTGTTTTAGGAATCAATATTGTATGTGCTTTGCTAAAAGAAGGCGGCAGCGTTTTGCCGTTCGTACGCCTCATTGAACAGCTCCGCCAACAAAGGGGACAGTTCTCTTCTAAACGTCTTATACCACGCAGCGGTTAGGCCATCGGGTTCCGGTGATTTTCCGGGGTTCAAATGACCAATCGCGCGTTCCGCTTCGCCTTCCGTTATTTTACCTTCTAATAACTCCCTCTTCTAATACCTTCTAATAACTCCCTCTTCTAATAACTCCCACATCTGAGGCATGCGCTTGAGAAAGTGTTCTTTAAAACCGTCTACATTCTGTTTTCGAAAAGCGAAAAGTGTCTGATAATGAGCAGAAAAAGCCCGTCTGATGGTTTCATTATCGCTTGCAAGTGTGCCGTTGCAATAAACCATATCGATATGATTACGGCGTCGTTGCGCCTTTTCGAGACCTAGTGCCCTTTTAGTGGGCGTCTCCCCCGCGACCAGTTCTTTTGCTCGTGCGCGAACCCAGGCGCCTTTATAACGCTCCTTGTCAAGCTGTTCAATTTTCGCTTTTATGCTGCGCACATCATCTGTCCATGCCCCTGGATTTCTGCTTTCCAGGGCTATCAGCTGCTGTAATGTTTTCTGCAGGCTGGTTTCTTTCATTTGCCTTTCGTATTTTACGCAATTTGATCTATCTAAAGCCTTCATTTTAACTTTCTGTTTTAAGCATTCCCATTTTTCTGCTATTGTTTCGAAGTTTTCGTATGCATTTCGTTAAAGGTCCATTGCATTGCTCGACAAATGACTCATCTTTCAGTAACAAGCCGTTCAATTTCCATAGCTCCCAGTTAAAAAGCTTGCTTTTGCGATTCATACCTATACGACATAGGACGAGACAGTGATCTGAAAACGACACTGGTACCACCGAGTATTCATGACACCTTGGTATAATGTCGAGCGAAACGTAAATTCTATCCAGCCGCGCATGACTAGATCCTTGGAATCGGGTGAAAGTGACTTCGCGGTTCGCTTCAAGACATTTACATACGTCGTCCAGGTCGTTTGCGTGAATCAGCCCTGATAACATATCACTGCTCTTATTGCGAATTCTAGCACAGTTGGCTCGATCACGAGCATTCAGAACACAATTAAAATCCCCCAACACAACAACCGGTCTATCACAACTCACATGCTGAAACAAGTCTAAAAAAACCCAACGCGCTCTTCTATACCATTTCGAGCGTATATACCAATGGTACGATATTGAACGCCACAGAATACAAAATTAGCAGTAAACAATTCTACCCGACTGACAAGAAAAAACACTTTCAATAAATAGGCCGTCTAGTTTCTTCACAAAAAGCAGACATCCTGCTGACGTGTATAGTGCATGGCTAACGACCACGTAATATCTTTCTGTGAAACGAAGCACCATGCTCCCAGTCTCCTCCTCCCCGTCAACCTTCGTTTCCTGGACGGCTAGGACATCGATGTCATGGTCGGTGACCAACCGTAGAACCTGACTCTGCTTACGCCTAGCCGCCAAGCCTCTAACGTTTATTGTCACGGTAATATAGGCGCAGGAACAACATTCACATTGACACGAGGAGACAGGACAAGCGCTCACTTTCATCTACCTTTATTTTTGGCTACGCCGACAAATATATACACGTACCACACGTATGCTCCATCAGTCAAGCACATCGCCACCGTCATCCGACATCACATATCATTACACACATCCGTCTAGATATTTTATCTCTCCTTTTCTAAGATTAACAGATGTATCGCTAATGCATTCTTTACCCTTCTTGAAAATAAAATATGCTTCTAACAGTTCACGTGCCGTCTGTTCCCTTCCCCTACCAAGAATTTTCGTTTCTTTCCAGTTTGGCTCGCAATCACTACATTTTGCACAGTGTTCTGCCATATTACTTCCACCGTTCTTAACAGCCCGTGCGTGTTCCATTGCCCGGTCATTGAAGCAGCGGCCTGTTTGACCTATATACGATACACCGCACGTCATCGGAACCTCATAGACCACCTTAGTGGCACACTTAGCATACTGTCGTGAGATATACGGTTCGTGTGGTTAAATGCTCTTCAGAGCAAAGCACTCTGAATCTACGGGACGAAGTCAATTTCTTTTTGTTTTCCAAAAAACCAAAAACAAATAAGTACTTTATGAACAAGAATAAAAATAAGAAGTCAAGAGAAAGGAAAGGTCACAATACACTTGCACTCAATCGCGCGCCTTTAGCAGGGTGTTCGCGATATAATGTTACGACGCGAGTGCCGCTCAGCGTTCGAAGGAAGAAAGAAGTCACCGGTTGCTTCGATGCGTCTGGCGATGCGGGCAGCGGGTACGTCGGTTGGCGGTGGCAGGCCAGTGATGCGGACGAGGGTGAAGATGACGCTGCAGCCAGAGTCGGCAGCTGGTGAGCAGAACGGTCAGCAGCCAGCAGGCGACCTCTCAACGAGGTCACGGAGATTTCTCGCCAAGCGCAGGCGAGCTGTGACAGCGCCCGTGCGGCGCCGGTCCCGATTCCGTGGCTCGGGCTCACCGGGACTCCCTCCAGCAACCTTGCCGCCCTACTCCGCCGTCGGCCGAGCGGTTCACCAAGGATCAGCAACGGTTCAGCAGGAACGCCTTGTTCCCCAGAACTCCTGGCGGCTCCGAGTACGCCCGGGAACGTCCTGGATCGGTTGGGAGTCTCGTGTTCGAGTCCGAAACTCGACAACACGGCCCAGGCTCCAGCGACTTGCAGCAGCTCCCGAACCTGCGTTCGTCTCCGCCGGGTTCCAAATCGTTCCTCCTCTTCTTCTCGCGTGCGCTGTCCTGTAACCTTCTCATTGGCCGCTCGTCCGCCCACGTAGCCATGCCACCGCCCACCATCGTCGTCTTCCTTCCCTAGACGTTCGGGCCTCTTTCGTGGCGCTGCGGACGTTCTGTGCTCTTTCGACGCTTTCGACCACCGCACGGTCGCACTACACTCCCGACCACCGCACGGTCGCACTAGGTTTGCATATAGTCACTCATCACAAGAGTCCCCCCCACGATAAGTTTTTTTTTTAGAAAAAAAAAACGTTGCGTCAGATGAGTGACCTAAGTCTGCAGAATGAAGTCGTTTTGGGACGCGGTAAGGACGCATAAACAAATAAAGTGACATTCACTCTTGTAGCCTACTCAAAGTCTGCTCCTACATTTTCTGAACCTTTTATATATTCCACTCTGAAGGAATACTCTTGCAAGACCAAGCTCCACCGGAGAACCCGACTATTCAAGTGTTTAGCCTGAGCTAGATACGACAAAGGCTGGTGGTCAGTCTGAATGATAAAAGTGGCCCCATAAAGATATATATGGAACTTCTCGACGGCCCATACCAACGCTAAGCACTCCCGCTCAATAGCTGAATACCGAGTTTCCCGTGGAACTAGCTGTCTGCTTGCATAGGACACCGGGTGTAAGACGCCGTCGTACTCTTGCATGAGAACGGCTCCTATTCCTTTGTGTAGTGAACGTATGTCTTCGCCGCACAAGAAGGAACAAAGATAACGACGAAGTGCGCGCGCTTGGGCGAGCGGAACGTGAAGCGCGTGCCTTTCGGTGCTTTGGAACGCCGACGGCGATCGAGCGTCAGAAGCGACTGAGAGCGGCACGTCGACTCGGCAAGCAGACGCACCAGCTCGGTGCCAGCCGGGACGTACTGGGCGTGTTCCTGGTGTCCTGGATCGGGCTGGCTGTTCCGGGGTGGATGAGCGAGCGGGCCAGGGCGAGCGGCTGGAGCAGTGGTGTGGCCGGGACCATCTACGGACTCGTGGTCACGGTGCCACGCAGGTTCGAGTCCGGCACAACCATCTGCTGAGGGCGTGGTCACGGTGCCGCGCAAGGTCCCTGCTCGGCACAACCGCCTGATGAACGCGTGGCCCCGGTGCCGCGCAAGTTCCGATCGAGCCGCCTGCTGAGAGCGTGGCCACGGTGCCACGTATGCTGCAGTCCAACGCAACCGTTTGCTGAGGGAGTGGCCTCGGTGCCACGTGAGAGGCATCGCACCTCGACGTTTTCCTGAACGAGCAGTTCAGGGTCTGCTTGTGAGCTCGGACACGACTCATCGTGCCTCGTCTACTGATGTCAGCGTGCGCCACCGCTGCTAGAACATCAGTCGTGTGAGTGGTGCGAGCGAACATCCGACATCAGTTAGACAGGACGCGCCGTTAGTTCTTGAACGTAGCGTTCGGACTGTGTTGCTTGTGTCGCGTTGTTTGTCTGTGGAAGTGTATGTGCTGTCTCGTCCTGTCGATAAATGTTCTCCTTGTCTGTGACTAAGCTGTCTGTGTCTGAGTCCTGGGCCCACGAACCACCACAATTGGCGAGCCTGCCAGGATGGCTTATTAACATCTAAAGCCATTGCTCAGACACAGCCTGAGTCATGGAGGAGGAGAGACTTGTCGAAGTTGGGCGACAGTTAGGATTAGAGAAAGATGCGCTTAGAGATTGGGTGGAGCGAGAATGCGCTCAAGCTCGCGAGGAAGAGGTTAAAGAACGCGAATTCGCGAAAGAAAACGCAGAGTGGCAACAGAAGCTACTAGAACAGCATCTGAAGATTCTTGAACTGAAGGTTCAACTTCAGGAGAGTGAAAGCAGGCTAAAGTCAAGTGCTACTGATGAAAAACGAGGATCTAGCATGAGCGCATGGGACTCACGGCGTGATTTAGAAGAGTTGGGAAGACGCATTGGTTTTGAGGGTGCAGAACTGAAGGTTTGGGTGGAAGAACGCTTGACGGCAGAGTTAGCGAAGGAACAAGAGCAGATAGATTATGAAAGGGAAATGAGAAAGAAAGGAAATGGAACGATAAAGAAAGATGAGGAACTAGAAGAACTGAAGACGATAACGCTTGGATTAAAGGTTAAGGTGGCAGAGGCTGAAAACATAAACGTGGAAATACAGAGACGCGAACAGTCGTCGGAGGAGAGCTCCAATGAGCCGGTGCTGAAGGTTTTATCTAAGGGCATTCCGTATATAAATGAACCTTTCTTGAGTGGCGATCATGTACATCGCCGTGGCATTTCGCCAGAGCTGCAATTAAGTGCTAATACACATGATGGTAGGCTGGCAGGCAGCCGAGGAACGAACTGGAGTTCGCATGTGCTCGATGGAGCAGATTGGAAGTCTGAGAGGGAGGACCATGGAAGTTCCATACAAGGTCAGTTGTCTTGCACAGCCTCTGGAAGTTCAAACACGTTTGAGGAGGTTGGAGAGCGTATAGAATATGGCGGGATATGCCGTGCTGAAAACTCCGAGGCGTGTGCCGGCCACTTTTTAGGTGTGCCGCTGGCTGCGATTACAGATGTCATAGGCAGGGTCCATGACCATTTGAGGGACCCTCCCATAAATGGAGGGACGCCGCGTACTCAGGACAGCACAGTTGTGATCTGTTCCAGAGTAGCTGAAGCGAATGAGGAAGAACTGATCCAGGCGGGGACAATAGAGTCCCATGTTGAGCCAGCAGCACGCGATCGCATAAGCTGGCAGGATCTTAACGGAAAGGTGAACAGCCTCTATGAATGCACCATAACGCCTGTTGGACAGCTCAACCTCTGTAGCATTCTAAGTGAAGGTCGCGAGGCGACCCTTAAACCATACACTAGAGAGAGTCAGCCTCCAGATGATACGACGCCCGAGCTGTGCCCAGACGGTGACTCAGTGTTTCTACGGGGCTTTCTCAGCACGAGTGTTCATGCACAATCTGGGGCGTTTATCTGGCTACAGAATAGTCTTGCTGAGGTGTCGCAGGCATTACCACCCGATCGACTTTTGCTATGCTTTGATATAGCAGGAAGGAGCTTACGAACGCGTGTCGCTCTGTGCGCCAGTGATTTGCTGATTAACAGTCGCGACGCGTATATTTGTATTAAGCTCGAAGCGTCCCATTTGCTCGTCCAACGTTTTTCTAGGAGGCGTTGGCTCGTCGCTAAGCATATGAGAAGTGTCCTGCGTCTTGTGTGGGACGCGATTACTTGAAATCGTTTTAATAACTGGACGTTATTTCGATCTTGACTTTTGGACTGTCTCATGGACATTATTTTGTACATAGTTTTCTAACTATGAATGTGTTTAACTCTTTTTGGGACAAGGCACAGAGTACCTTGCGGTATACTTACGGGTATTTTGGACAGTGTTGATACGGACAATATGGGTCGCGCCGTTTTGAGAGGTGCCTTATTGCCGTTGTACACACACTTTCTATCATGTTCCAACATAGTGCAGTGTTCGTTTTGCATTTGTGGACCTTTGTTTTGAACCTTTGTGGACCTTCCTTTGAACTCGTGTGTTGTATTGGGGACCGTCATATTTCGTGTGTACAACGTACTGAAGGTGGGGGGAAATGTAGTGAACGTATGTCTTCGCCGCACAAGAAGGAACAAAGATAACGACGAAGTGCGCGCGCTTGGGCGAGCGGAACGTGAAGCGCGTGCCTTTCGGTGCTTTGGAACGCCGACGGCGATCGAGCGTCAGAAGCGACTGAGAGCGGCACGTCGACTCGGCAAGCAGACGCACCAGCTCGGTGCCAGCCGGGACGTACTGGGCGTGTTCCTGGTGTCCTGGATCGGGCTGGCTGTTCCGGGGTGGATGAGCGAGCGGGCCAGGGCGAGCGGCTGGAGCAGTGGTGTGGCCGGGACCATCTACGGACTCGTGGTCACGGTGCCACGCAGGTTCGAGTCCGGCACAACCATCTGCTGAGGGCGTGGTCACGGTGCCGCGCAAGGTCCCTGCTCGGCACAACCGCCTGATGAACGCGTGGCCCCGGTGCCGCGCAAGTTCCGATCGAGCCGCCTGCTGAGAGCGTGGCCACGGTGCCACGTATGCTGCAGTTCGACGCAACCGTTTGCTGAGGGAGTGGCCTCGGCGCCACGTAAGAGGCATCGCACCTCGACGCTTTCCTGAGCGAGCAGTTCAGGATCTGCTCGTGGACACTACTCATCGTGCCGCGTCTACTGATGTCAGCGTGCGCCGCCGCTGCTAGAACATCAGTCCTGTGAGTGGTGAGAGCGGACATCCGACATCAGTTAGACAGGACGCGCCGTTAGTTCTTGAACGTAGCGTTCGGACTGTGTTGCTTGTGTCGCGTTGTTTGTCTGTGAAAGTGTATGTGCTGTCTCGTCTCGTCGATAAATGTTTCCTTGTCTGTGACCTAGCTGTCTGTGTTTGAGTCCTGGGCCCACGAACCACCACAATTGGCGAGCCTGCCAGGTGGCCTCGGTGCCACGTGAGAGGCATCGCACCTCGACGTTTTCCTGAACGAGCAGTTCAGGGTCTGCTTGTGAGCTCGGACACGACTCATCGTGCCTCGTCTACTGATGTCAGCGTGCGCCACCGCTGCTAGAACATCAGTCGTGTGAGTGGTGCGAGCGAACATCCGACATCAGTTAGACAGGACGCGCCGTTAGTTCTTGAACGTAGCGTTCGGACTGTGTTGCTTGTGTCGCGTTGTTTGTCTGTGGAAGTGTATGTGCTGTCTCGTCCTGTCGATAAATGTTCTCCTTGTCTGTGACTAAGCTGTCTGTGTCTGAGTCCTGGGCCCACGAACCACCACACTTTGTCGGACGCGTCGGGCCGGAGTATGTATTCTTTGTTGAGGTCAGGAGCTTTAACTATAGGGCTGGATGCTAATGCCGCCTTGATGTCGTCGAAGGACGCTGCTCTTTCGGGTGTCCAGGTCACGCGGCTGCTCTCTCGCTTCCGAGTCATTTCCACCAGTGGTTGGACCTTCTCTGCGTAGTGTGGAATCATGTCGCGGTAGTAACCGGCCAGGCCTAGAAATGAACGCACTTGCTTTTTGGTGTCGGGTTTAGGAGCTGCCAAGATTTTTTTTACCATACTGTCCATTGGGCGAATCTCTCCACCTCCCAACACATGACCCAAGAAGGTGATGGTGTGCGCTCCGATTTCACACTTTTGAGGCTTTACTGTCAGGCCAGCGTCTCGTATTCTGTTAAACAGTTGTTCCAGCGTCTCTATGTGTTCGTCCCACGTGTGAGTGGCGATAAGAACGTCATCTATGTAGTGGACAACGTTAGGTATATTTACCAGCAAAGTCCTCATCAACCTTGTAAATATAGCCGATGCCGTCTTTATGCCGAACGGCATGTATAAAAAATGATAGTGGCCTGACTTTGTTGAAAAAGCTGTCTTTTCGCGCGATCGTGCTTCTAGTGGCACCTGCCAATATCCCTTTGTCAAGTCCAACTTTGAGAAATATTTTTTTGTTCCAACCTCAGCGAACATCACATCCGTTCTCGGGATAGGTTCGGCGTCTGACACAAGTACATTGTTAATACACCTGAAATCGATGCAAGCCCGGTAGGTCTTATCGGGTTTCCTTACGAGGATCAGAGGAGAATTGTACGGTGAGTGTGACCGCTCTATCACTCCAAGATCCAGCATCTCTTTAACCTCTTTTTCGACCGTATCCTGCATGGCAAACGGTAAGGGGTATTGCGGCATATTTATTGGGTCAGACGTTGTCAGATCAAGTCGGCATTCCACCAAATTTGTTCCGCCAGGAATCTCAGAGAAAATATCTTTATGCCTTTCCAACACCCTATCCACTTGTTTTTGGGTTTCATTTAAGTCGTCCGACTTCAGGACGGCTTCAAACCCGAGACCTTTCTTTGGAGTAAGGCATGGAATAGGATTGTCAGTCTCCTCTTCTTCAACGACGATGAATGTCGACGCTTGAAACGTGGGCAACGGTTCCCGCTCCTCACACCTTTTCAACATATTGATATGGAAGAGTTTTCTGGTTTTGCCAACATCCAGCCAATAGTCGAATTCGTTTTTCTTTCCGGAGACAAAGTAAGGACCCTTCCACTGCATGAGCAGTTTGTTTTGTTTGGTAGGGAGCAGTATGAGGGCACGATCTCCAACCTTTAATTGACGGCGACAGCTCTTTGTGTCATAATATTTCTTTTGGTCTGCTTGGGCCTTGGTCAGATTCTGATGAGCGAGGTGTAGTGTTTGCTCAAGTCGTTCCCTGAGGTCTAATACATAACCATAAGTCGTTTTCAGTTCCTCACTGAGCTCTTCCTTGGTCCATAGTTCTTTCAGCACGCTTAATGGTCCCCGTGATTGTCGGCCATATATCAGTTCGAAGGGGGAGAAACCGAGACTTGTCTGCGGCACCTCCCTGTAAGCGAACAGAAGAGGGGCAAGATACCGATCCCACATCTTCGGTTGCTCTTGGCATAACTTGCGTAGCATTCCTTTCAAAGTGCCATTAAAACGTTCCAGCATACCATTGCACATGGGATGGTATGGAGTGCAGCTGAGGTGCTTAACCGCTAACATATCGTTCACTTCTTTCATCAAACTAGACGTGAAACAGGATGCCTTATCACTCAAGATCTCTCTCGGGAACCCAATTCTTGAAAACATTTCGAGCAAACCTTCAGCCACGGTAGCGGAATCAATCGCTGGTAGCGGTACTGCGTCAGGATATCTCGTGGCGAAATCCACCATCTTCAGGATGTATCTGTTCCCTTTATTCGAGATAGGAGACAGAGGACCGATGATGTCCACGGCAACTCGCTCGAATGGTGTGTCGATGAGTGGCATTCGCCCTAGTGGCGCTTTACCGAGTTTTCCCTTCGGGAATGTCCTTTGACAGCAGTCACACGACCGAACGAACCTCTTGATATCCGCTTGGATGCCGGGCCAGTAAAACGAACCAAGTATCCTTTCCGTAGTCTTTTTATCCCCTGATGGCCAGACAATGGATTCTCATGGGCCAGCGTTAGAATTTGGGACCGAAGACTTCGTGGGACCAGGGCTTGTTGCACAGTTTTCCCTGGGCAGAACTTGTATGAACGGTACAAGATTCCCTTGTCTATGTAAAACGAGTGCGCATTTAGGCCATTGCCCGAATGTCTTCGGCCGATCTTTTTCCTGCAGACCTCGAGTGTTGCATCTCATTCTTGTTCTCTTTGGAGGACCTGCCTGTCTACTTGCAGCCAATTTAAATCACTCTTGTGAGGCTCCTCCTCGGCTTTCACACCCACGACGGCGGCGTTCCTTTCATTTACAGGCGCGTTAATGCTTTGCTGTCCAAGCGTGGCAGTTTCGGTTCCTGTCGGTTTCTTGATGTTTTTCCAGTTCGGATCTGGATGCATAGGGTCGCGTGCACCAGGTACATTTCCGACTATAACGTCGTACAATGGGTTCTCCAAACACTTCACAACGGCTTGACCACAAAAGAATGGAGAACAGATGGCCACCTCCGCCTCTGGAACTTGAATCGTGCTTCCGTCGGCGAGCAGCAGCTTTGCCCTGGTACCGATGAAGGCTTGATCAGGGACCAAAGACTTCCGTACAATCAGACTGTTGCTCCCCGTGTCACGCAATACCGAAACAGTCTGTCCATATACTTCTCCTGGTAAGACAGGCGCGTTGTACCTCGGGTTCAATTGTTTCCCAGACGCTTTTCCCGTGCGTTCACTGTACCAGGTTGGCCTTTCGTTTTCACAAACTTCTACTGGTGACGAAAGACAAGCTGTTGCTTCCTTTCCGCCACGCGCTTTCCGTCTACAGGACTGGGTGTCATGCCCGACCTTCCTGCAGTACCCACAATACGGTTGCTGAACTCTTGCGCGGCAATCTGGTGCCTTGTGTCCTGACTTGCCGCACACGAAACATTTGGCTAGAGATTTGCCAGGTTCACAACTCTCTTTCTCTCGGGCTTCCTCTTTCTCCCGGAAGTGGAGTAGGTTATTTTGCCGCTGAGCCTCCATGAAGTGGTCAGCCGCTTCTGATATTTGCTCAACCGTCTTGCAATTTCGTTCTCGAAGGAATAGTGAAAGCCGGCTGTGGCAGTTATTCAGAAGCTGCTCTGCGACAATCAAGTCTCGTACGGCGTCAAACGACTTGCCCTGCTCGGCCATCTCCACCCATCGATCAAAATAACTAAACAGCCTTGTCGCGTACTGTTTAGCCGTCTCATTGTCACAGGGTTTACTACGACGAAATTGCTCGCGATAGCCCTCGGCCGTACAGCGAAACCGTTGGAGCAATGCCTTCTTTGCCATGTCGTAATCCATCGACTCCTCAGGCGACAAACGGCCAAAAACCTTTAATGCCTCCCCATCTAGGCATAAGCTCAGGGCAGTAGCCCATTTCTCTTTAGGCCAATCGTGACCAATGGCGACACACTCAAATCGCTTTAGGTAAGCGTCCAAGTCATCCCGAGTTTCGTTAAACACGGGAATCAGGCTGTGAGGGTTCCCTTACGAAAATGCCATATATGGACTGATATGAAAAAATCCATATACGGTTATATTAAAAATTGGGCAGATATGGCCATATATGGTATATACGGCCCTTATATGGCCATATCTGCCCAATTTTGAATATATCCGTATACGGGCCCGTATATGGCCATATCTGCCCAATTTTTAATATATCCATATATGGCGCCTTATATGACCATATCTGCCCAATTTTTTATATATCCATATATGACGCCTTATATGGCCATATCTGCCCAACTTTTAATATATCCGTATATGGGCCCTTATATGGCCATAACTGCACAATTTGTAATATATCCATATATGGCGCCTTATATGGCCCTATCTGCTTGACACTGTAGGCCATGTGTGAGAGCTGAATACATATATAAACAAAAACAGAACACGAATGCAAGATGGACCTTTCACGTGTGTATTTTATTTCCAAACTATTTTTTCATTCTTCGGAGTGGTCTTTTGTCTTTTTGCTTCTCACGTCGCTGAGCTTTGCGCCCAGGGATAATATTAAAATTAAGTTTTCCACTGCACTCGAACTGGCACCTCGTAGTGAAGTCTTGTACGAGCTGTAAATGGAAAAACACAATTGGAGCATGAAAGTAATGCTTACATTATCAGGGCCGATAAATAGCTCCAAAATATGTGCAGCTGATGACGCAATGACACAATCAATATTTTATATGTATACCTGCATGCATTCACTTAGGCGCCAAGAACAACAATCATAAAACATCGGAACACGTCCGTATCGTTAAACCATCCTGCATGACCGTGCATGACTACGCAATGTGCTGGTCGATATGCAAAGCACCTTACAAGCAGTTGCTCAATTATTATTTCACTTTACTTCCCTGCACTTTGAGGCGAAGGGAAGGGAGATGCTTGTCCCTCTTTTGTCAAAAACAATTCATGGCATTTAAGCTACAGCTGTCACGCAGAAAAAAAACACTGTTCTTCTCAACGACGTGATTAGCTTGTTAATCACGTGAGGCCGGTTCTCCGAAATGGCATAAAATGTATGCACATGAAGCACTGTCATTGTTAGCTGAACTAGCAAACATGTTTATACATTATTACAATAAAGCAACTGACCTTTGATGTATAGGGACGACTGAGTGTATTGTAACCTCTCCGAAATAGCGTGTGGAGTGCCCTGTTTGGTAAATAAATAAAATAAATGCAGATAATATCTGAAATGCGGCCATGCCATCTTTCTGCTCAATATGGCACTTTCAGCTGCTTCTGAAGCAGCATGCATTTGCAGCCTCACGGCTTCACTGGCGCCAGATTCCGCGAATAAGCTACAATAACGAGAATTTCACTAGTGAAAAGGCGGGGGAAGGGCACCCGTAAAACGAACAGAATTTCAACAGCAACATGTCTAAGGCATTCGTAAGGAAAAATCAGAAAATGATAGCGTGTCTAAGCACAGTACGTCTGTTGGGTGACCTTCGATCTCGCCACAAGAAGAAAATACTGCATTTGGCGTCTTTTTACAACGCCGCTAAAGGGTCGGAAGCAGAAGCAATGGCTAAGGCGCAACTTAAGATATAGAAAAGAAACACGCTAGCTTTTCGACATTAGCCATTTATCCGATATCCGATGGCGAAAACAAAGCGCTTAGCAGCTATAAAATTGCCAATTCACGTGCTTCTGAACTGACACACCGTATTAGAATTTTAGTAACAAGCATCAAAGCTTACCTTGTAGCAATCAGCCTGACATGAAAGAAGCCTTTGTACTGCCACCAAACTTGCACTTCTGGCCCCACTTCGTTAGGCATGTGCTCTTCCGCCACTCCCGACGCAGGTCATTTTAGAACATCGAAGGTTGTCCACTTATTTGCGACACGATCGAAACATGCCACTCACTGCACTCAGTACCACAGCACCACCTTTTTCGGAAAGTACAGCCAGGCAGCCCACACACAACACAAGCTTCGTGGAGAAAATTTCTCAACAGTTCTGAAGGCTACGCAAATGTAGTCCGTAAGAAAAAGAAAGAGAGAGGTGTATCGTTCCGAGAGGAAACGGCAAACGTAAAGCAGAAACTCGCATATTTCGATTGTTTCCCCGAAAATACGAGCGCGTTTTGTCAAAATGATGAGGAATGTGTTATGATTTAAGGCTGCCAGCGAGACATGTGTATTTTCTTGCTTACCACGAGCAATGGACTACTTTTTGGTCGCGAAAGTACACAGCGTAAACACGAGAGCAAGCTTTTGCAGCGCTTCACCTGATGCATGAAATCTGTTCCACGTGCACGTGGAAAAAGCGAGGGGCCGTCTCCAAAGGTCCTGCGCACTGTTCCGAGAAAAAAAGCGTGGCTCTTTGCGGAAGAAAAGAACCTGAGGGCGGGGGGGGGGGGGGGTGTGGACAGAGGGGGGCTCTTTTTTGTCGTTTATTTTTTGGCTCGTCTTTGGCATTCTTTTGAGCAATGGTGGGTCAGCTGTAGAAAGAGTAGAAGCGATAGCCCTCTTTCGCGCCGCACTCGGACAAGACGAGGTAAAGAAAATAAAAATAAAAGTAAAGAACGTTCCTGACACATTCCAGCAATCATTCGTTTAGCTATAACTTACAGTGAACATGCAATCTAGGC
This sequence comes from Hyalomma asiaticum, assembly GCA_013339685.2. NCBI lineage: Eukaryota > Metazoa > Arthropoda > Arachnida > Ixodida > Ixodidae > Hyalomma > Hyalomma asiaticum. The sequence goes on along the minus strand of CM023483.1, from coordinate 138,841,446 downwards.
GCTTATTGTGGTAAAGCTGGCACAAGTTTTGCATTAATGCACCACTATAATGCGCACATATATACAATTGCTTTTGGCTTTTGCAACTGCAACATCGACGAAACACTAATAGTTCAGCTTGATACATCGTTTTAATTCAGATAATAATTAGCTCGCGGTGTAGGTAAATCGCGTATTAAATGAAATTACGATGCCATGAGAAAGCAGAACTGACCGCCAACCCTCCCTTACTCTCTTTTACCATTTACCCTCAGTGTTTACTTTTTGCATTCATTTCTTTAGTAATTACTAATTGCTGGATGGGACGAGATATGTGGTTCCATCGATTATCTGTGTGTATATAAATAACATTACAGGGTATTTATTGTTTCGCTTCGCGTGATATATTATCAGTCACCATGACGCGAGAAAATTATATATATATATATATATATATATATATACATACACACACACACACACACACACACACACACACACACATATATATATATATCATGAGGAACTGCTCCTTAATTGGATGTCGACACATAAATAATATAATACACCAATGTATATGTCTATTAACTTGCATTATGTGACTTTTGATGCATACTCTTTATATCGAGTATATAAAGCCATATACGGGCCACGGACGCCGTATATGGAAGTATCCTGCTACCGTATATGCCATATAAGTCGCAATATAAAGCCATATATGGCAGTATATAGCTGCCTTATATGGCATATAAAACGTCATATACGTTTATATCTGGCTGTATATGACCTTATATTGAGCCTTATATGGCAGTATATATCCTGATATGAGGGCTTATATGTCCATGTCTGGCCATATATAAAACATATCTGGCCCATATATGATATTTCCGTAAGGGTTGACAATTGATGAACGTGTTCTTTCCACATCGCGTTCCGAACCTGCTGAATCTTTGCACCCTCCTGCCTCGGCCAGTTTAAGGCGTAGCCCCAGTGCCTTCTGCTCCATTTGCAAACGTTGTTTTGTTGCCTCGCGCTCTGCTACCCGTTCTTCGCGCTCTGCGACACGTTCCTCGCGAGCTTTAGCAGCCTCCACCTGAGCTCTCTCAGACTGCTCACCTACCCATTTTCTTAGTTCCTTGCCCTGCAAACCCAAGCGCTCGCCTAACGCTATCACCTCCGACAAAGTCATCTCTGTGACTGTCAGATCACTTAAAAAAAAAAACTTCGCCCCGTCCTCTGCCGCGGACGCCAGTTGTCGTGAGATATACGGTTCGTGTGGTTAAATGCTCTTCAGAGCAAAGCACTCTGAATCTACGGGACGAAGTCAATTTCTTTTTGTTTTCCAAAAAACCAAAAACAAATAAGTACTTTATGAACAAGAATAAAAATAAGAATTCAAGAGAAAGGAAAGGTCACAATACACTTGCACTCAATCGCGCGCCTTTAGCAGGGTGTTCGCGATATAATGTTACGACGCGAGTGCCGCTCAGCGTTCGAAGGAAGAAAGAAGTCACCGGTTGCTTCGATGCGTCTGGCGATGCGGGCAGCGGGTACTTCGGTTGGCGGTGGCAGGCCAGTGATGCGGACGAGGGTGAAGACGACGCTGCAGCCAGAGTCGGCAGCTGGTGAGCAGAACGGTCAGCAGCCAGCAGGCGACCTCTCAACGAGGTCACGGAGATTTCTCGCCAAGCGCAGGCGAGCTGTGACAGCGCCCGGACGGCGCCGGTCCCGATTCCGTGGCTCGGGCTCACCGGGACTCCCTCCAGGAACCTTGCCGCCCTACTCCGCCGTCGGCCGAGCGGTTCACCAAGGGTCAGCAACGGTTCAGCAGGAACGCCTTGTTCCCCAGAACTCCTGGCGGCTCCGAGTACGCCCGGGAACGTCCTGGAGCGGTTGGGAGTCTCGTGTTCGAGTCCGAAACTCGACAACACGGCCCAGGCTCCAGCGACTTGCAGCAGCTCCCGAACCTGCGTTCGTCTCCGCCGGGTTCCAAATCGTTCCTCCTCTTCTTCTCGCGTGCGCTGTCCTGTAACCTTCTCATTGGCCGCTCGTCCGCCCACGTAGCCATGCCACCGCCCACCATCGTCGTCTTCCTTCCCTAGACGTTCGGGCCTCTTTCGTGGCGCTGCGGACGTTCTGTGCTCTTTCGACGCTTTCGACCACCGCACGGTCGCACTACACTTCCGACCACCGCACGGTCGCACTAGGTTTGCATATAGTCACTCATCACACATACTCTACGCCATGTTTTTTCTCGCATTCTCTTCTTTTTGCTCCCTTTCTTGACACACGTGAACACAGTAGCCCAAGCTTCTTCGGCGCAGAAAAAACCACAGGCACTCCGTACCTGTCGGCCACCTTTTTCACATGGTGTGCGATTCTATGTACGTACGGTATTACCACCGGTTTGGTGGCGGTCCTTTTTTCTTTGTCAACCACTTCTCCGAACAGTGACTGTTTTGTCTTTCTCAGAAGGCCCTCAGTGACAGATAGAATCACTTCCGAGGGTAGTCCGCCGAAAGCAACCGCTGTACTTGCTTAACAAAACTTGAGTGCATTTTGTGCGGGCAAGACTTGGCCACCGCCGATCCTAAGAACATATGGGTGATAGCCCTCCTGACAGTCTTGGACTGCGCAGAACGGTAGGGTAACGGCTCTTTTTGGGCACGCGGGGCATACTCCCAACATACATGGTCGTCCCTTAGTGTCATGTTAATGTCTAAAAACTGTAGCGACCCTTTTGATGGTAGCTCGTGCGTAAAAACTAAGCCCTTCCCATTATCTCGGAAGCTGTCCAAGATGTTACCCACAACTTCAGTGTACGTCATATCGGTTAGCTTGTCTAAACAAATTAGATAATCGTCTACGTACCTAAACACTTTCTGCACACCTTTTCCCGCAAAACTGCGCTGAAGGTTGCGGTCAACGTAGGCTAAAAAGATATTGCAGAATACTGGGGCCACGCAGGAGCCAATGCAAATACCCTTCTTCTGGCGATAGAAATTACCCTCAAAGGAGATGAACGTTGTATTCAGGTAAACCTGAAGGAGACGCAAAAAGTTATCAACCGACACACCGCAGGAGTTCTGGAAATCAACCACCTCTCCTCCCTCTATTGCATTCCTTACAGCAATATACAGGTCAGCATGGGGCACAGAATAATACAAATCTTCAACGTCTACAGAGAAAACAAAACCTACAGACGAATTACCCTTGAGATACTTCACAACTTCGTCAGAATTCTTTGTAAGAAAGGGGTCACAAACCACCAGCGACTTCAAATGTTTCTGTAAATATCTGCTCAGGACAAGCTGCCACGTACCGCGCTCACTCACAACAGACCTAAACGGCACGTTCAGCTTATGTGTCTTCGCCGCAAAGAACATATTAAGGCCATTCCCCTTTGTATTAACAATATCACTCGCTAACCTGCTAAGTTCCAAGTCCCTGCACAAGGCAGCCGTTTTGCACTTCACCTTGGTGTCACTTGGCCTCAGAGCCTCGAAGTTCTTTCTGATCGCCTCCGTCGCTCTTGTGCTGTAGTCACCCTGTTCCATGACCACGAATCCTCCTTCTTTATCGGAAAGCAGCAGGCACAGTTTATTGCGTTGGAAGTAGTCCACCACCTTCCCCAGGGGATCCTTGCCACTCCTCCTAGTAGCTGTACCTCCAGCCTTCATGAGCGCATCTACGCCATCCAGCAGGCACTTCTCCTGCTTTTCCTCTGGAGCCTTTCGTGCTATCTGTCGGTTCAGCAAGAGCCATTCTTGTCCCTTCACGTCAGGCTCCAATGAAAACTTTGGCCCTTTGTTCAGTAGATTTGCTACATCTTCAGGCACCAACACATCTCCGACCGTCGTAACGTTCTTCTTCGGAGGGGGTGGGGGTGCACACCGCTTCATTGCTGCCATACGTAGTTCCTGGTGCAGAATCTGTGCCCACGTGACTTCATTCATGTTGGCCATCAGTCGAGTAATGGCTCGAAGCTTGGACTCAGCCACCCAGCCAGGATCCAGCACATAACACAGCTCTCGCAGATGGTCTTGAATTCTTCTAACTTGACGCCAAAACTCTGACCTAAGGATCTTGCAGAATCTCCTCAGGACACTTGGTGGCGGTTTTAAAATTCCAAACACCTGGTTCAAATCCACTGGCACTGTATTCTTCCGAAGACAGAAGGAAATGTGTCTTGCTCTGCATGTGTCTTGCTCTGCAGTTTTTACGCACGAGCTACCATCAAAAGGGTCGCTGCAGTTTTTAGACATAACATGACACTAAGGGACGACCATGTATGTTGGGAGTATGCCCCGCGTGCCCAAAAAGAGCCGTTACCCTACCGTTCTGCGCAGTCCAAGACTGTCAAGAGGGCTATCACCCATATGTTCTTAGGATCGGCGGTGGCCAAGTCTTGCCCGCACAAAATGCACTCAAGTTTTGTTAAGCAAGTACAGCGGTTGCTTTCGGCGGACTACCCCTCGGAAGTGATTCTATCTGTCACTGAGGGCCTTCTGAGAAAGACAAAACAGTCACTGTTCGGAGAAGTGGTTGACAAAGAAAAAAGGACCACCACCAAACCGGTGGTAATACCGTACGTACATAGAATCGCACACCATGTGAAAAAGGTGGCCAACAGGTACGGAGTGCCTGTGGTTTTTTCTGCGCCGAAGAAGCTTGGGCTACTGTGTTCACGTGTGTCAAGAAAGGGAGCAAAAAGAAGAGAATGCGAGAAAAAACATGGCGTAGAGTATGCTAAGTGTGCCACTAAGGCGGTCTATGAGGTTCCGATGACGTGCGGTGTATCGTATATAGGTCAAACAGGCCGCTGCTTCAATGAGCGGGCAATGGAACACGCACGGGCTGTTAAGAACGGTGGAAGTAATATGGCAGAAAACTGTGCAAAATGTAGTGATTGCGAGCCAAACTGGAAAGAAACGAAAATTCTTGGTAGGGGAAGGGAACAGACGGCACGTGAACTGTTAGAAGCATATTTTATTTTCAAGAAGGGTAAAGAATGCATTAGCGATACATCTGTTAATCTTAGAAAAGGAGAGATAAAATATCTAGACGGATGTGTGTAATGATATGTGATGTCGGATGACGGTGGCGATGTGCTTGACTGATGGAGCATACGTGTGGTACGTGTATATATTTGTCGGCGTAGCCAAAAATAAAGGTAGATGAAAGTGAGCGCTTGTCCTGTCTCCCCTTGTCAATGTGAATGTTGTTCCTGCGCCTATATTACCGTGACAATGAACTTGCACCATCTAGCCCAGTATCAAGTATTGTTAAACTCTAACGTTTAGCGTAGCTATGCTCAGTGACGGACTCAGAGCCATTATGACCGCTAAACTATAGGAGTAGGCCCAGAGCATGGTGCTTACCTTTCACGACTAGCCAGCAGATAGCCGCCTCCAGGCCCGTCCTGCTCCCCGGCGTTCTTTTCCTTTCCCTTCCGCCCAGGCCTCTTGTCATTGGAAAAGTTCGGTGTGGGTCGCAGTGTGGATCGCCTTCCTTGAGGAGTCTTGGCAGGCGGCTCCTCGTTGCTAGTAGACGACGTCTTCTCCACTTCCGTTGTCTTCTCGTGCGACCGTTTCAGGGTGGCACTTGTGACACTCATCTCGTCACCACTCATCTCGTCACCACTCCCCGACTTCTCACCCTGGGTCGCTGCTGCCTCGTCCGCCTCCACTGGCACCACTTTCTTAGCGGCCTGTTCAGGCTCAGCCACTGACGGGGTGATGACAGGTGCCGTCAGGTGCTGAGGCTCTTCCCCCACCTTATGTGCCTCTGCCGACGCCGACCCCTCAGTTGCCGGCTCCTTGAGCGGCGTCCTCCGTCTCGGCTACGTCCATGACGTGCTCGGCCACCACCTCACTCTTCGCTGTTCCTATTGCCGAAGCATACGTCCTGACGCAATCGGTTTCAATGTGCCCGAAGCGTCTACAGCGGGAGCAACGTGGCACCTTGCACTCACGGCGGACGTGCCCCGTGCCTTGGCAGCGCAAGCACTGCATCGGCCTTCCAGGCACAACCACCAAGGCCAGCTCTCCGTCCACGCGGATCTGGTGGGGCAGGTCTTCAACCTTGAGGCCGCTCTTCAACTTCAGGAGGAGTGTCCTTGTGGTCGAGCACTTGTCAGCCATGCCTGGAACGCGCAAACGCTCACGGCTCACCTCAACCACTTTCCCGAAGGCAGCAAACGCCACTCGCAGATCCTCGTCGCTCACACCGTGCAGCAGCCAGTGAAACCTGAGCTTCACCTGTTGGTCCTGGGGGTCGACTACAACGCAACGCCGCCCCTTCACCTTCAGTTCCTTTAGTGTAAGTAGGCGTTTCGTGGGAGCAGCATCGTTGAAGGTAACCGCCCACAAGTGGTTAATCTGATAAGCGCCGAGGCTCACTACCTCAGGCTGCAGGCCCGTCTCCGTAAGCGCATCCCGAAAATCTTCAACTTTGTAGGGCCTGGCTCTCACATCCCCGTGTAAAAACAAGGTGTTGATAACAAGCTTTCCTTTTGGCAGCTGAGGCAAAATAAACTTGTATTCGTTGTCTTCGGTGTTCCTGTTCCCGCGGCCCATAGTGGCCGCTGTAGGGCCTGGCTCTCACATCCCCGTGTAAAAACACGGTGTTGATAACAAGCTTTCCTTTTGGCAGCTGAGGCAAAATAAACTTGTATTCGTTGTCTTCGGTGTTCCTGTTCCCGCGGCCCATAGTGGCCGCTGTCGCCGCTCCGCTGGAGCCCATGATCCTACGACACGATCAGCTCGGCTGCCGGAAGCAGAATGACGGGAATGGAAGGAAGGGTGCATGTCGTGACCTAGTGCACGAAATGTAGCGCACAGCACCAATGGCTCGAGAGACGGAGAAGGAAACAAAGGCGTTCTTATCCCTAGTAAAAAAAAAGCAAACAAATTTTCCGCAAACAAAAAAAAAAGCAATGCTCCCCGTCGGGGAATCGAACCCCGGTCTCCCGCGTGACAGGCGGGGATACTAGCAACCATACTAATGAGGAGATGACGGGAATGGAAGGAAGGGCGCATGTCGTGACCTAATGCACGAAATGTCGAGCACAGCATAAGAGACCTGACAGATGGCGTATGAACTGTAAGTGTAGACGTGCGTAATGAAACAAGTTTTAACCCATGGTGGCCCCGACATTCTGTTTACGCGCCTGCGAACGTGTTTTCCTGTACTCTACAGTGGTCTGTACAGCGGCACAAGCAGCACCGTATCATGCAGGTCTCTGTGCAACTTTTTCCTAGTGGCATCGCATCGCTCAGAATAGATCTGGTGCATGTGATAGTAGCCAATTATCAAATCGTGCCTCATTTTTTTTAATGCATAGCTGTGCCAACGAGACTAATATCGGGAGATTACAAGCGTAATATGCGTAATGAGCTGCCTAACCATGTTCTTGTGTTCGCTGCATGGAATCGTGTGTGTGTTTGGCGAAAGGCCCCATGGTGCCCGTAAGTAAAATGCATTGTACTAAGACGCTAGTTCAGTTGGGTTTAATGGCGCAAAAGCAACTTCGCGCTGTGCTGCGCCATCCACAGGGTAATAAGATGATACATAATGGTGTGAATAATGTAATAACTTGGTGCGAAATGGCGGTACATGGGCCTAAAATCTATCCCCACGCAGTGTCTGGAAGATATACGTAAAACATAAAATCATGACCATGACCTGAAATGTGTGCAATGAGTTTGCATAACAGGGTGAAAATGCTAAAACAGTATACTGCGTAATACTTAAAGCATTTTTAAAAAGCCAGTTATTTCTAAGAAGCTTATTGCGTTAGCCATGGGTGCGAATGCGTCATCACCTAAAATCAGTCTAGGGTAAAGCGGCACATACGATTTTTAAGTATGGGGATGTGCTCTTGTCTGTGGTTTTCTGGGTGTGGGCACGAAATTAGAATGTGTAATATTGTCAGTGGTTTTTGACATTTTTTCGCATGTTGGTTGTTTCACTCGTCAGCAAGAAGTTGTGAGTCAGGTGTGTGTGTCCAATTCGGAGTCAGCATAATGTGGCTTCGATAAACCGTTCTTGGTGATGGCAAGTCTTCCACTCGCCTAGAATTGGCTTAATGGAATGGAATTTATCGTTTGTGTATGAATCGCACTGTTCGTGCCATTTGGAGAAAAGTGCTCCACGGATTGCGCGCTCACTGTCCCCTAGATGTATTCTTATCTTCGTAACTGTTCTCTGTGCTGCCCGAGAATCACATTTATCGGCCTTTTCAGCCTGGTATGTCAACGTGGCTGTGTACCAGTGTTGTACGGAACGTCGTTCCAAGGAACGACGTTCCTGGAACGGGTTCCTTTTGGGAGGAACGAAGGAACGCCATCGTTCCATTTAGGATTGGTGGAACTGTAACGGGAACGCGTTACATTTTTTAAGGAACGGCAAAGGGAACGGCGTTCCTTCCATACACGTTCCACTCCACGACGATCGCACGTACGCAGCATATAATGCAGGGTGGATAGGCTGGGCTACAACAAGCCCTCCCTGGAGGCCCTGTCTTCCTGCCACCACCATCGCCCGCTGATAGAAAATCACGCATGAAAACGTCATTCCACTGCGGTTTTGATGATTCCACCTGGGTGACGCTACCCCTTCACTGCGACCGCACGACGTCAGGTTATCCCGCTACTCCTTGGCGGTGGCCGCTTACTATGGCCGCGGGACAAGTAGTTTCCTGCAGTCAACCAGCCCTGTATGCATGTACGGCAACGCGGGAGGAACTGCATGCAACAACGAAGTTCCTTTCGTCCCATATGATCCCGCCGCCAGGGCTCCCTCCGAACCAGGGCCGTAACCGCGGTTCACAGAACTCGGTTACGGCCATGGTTGTCCATACTTGTAACACACTATGTGCGTCAATCTCTTCAAGTTATTTTAGCTGAACTAAACGGTCCGCGCCTTAATTTAGTGTCAACAGCCCTGTGAGCTCGGCAAAAGCAGAAACGAAGGGCATTTCGAAAGGATGTATGCACGTGCTAACGCGAACGTCTGCTGAACATGCTTACGTGCGTGCGTGCGTGTTTGTAATGCTGAGCGAAGTTACCATCGCTCTAACCGAGACCTGGTTAATTATGTTCGGTGATGCCCTGTTTGTTTTTAATAAAAACTATAGTTTCATTGCTATTATTAGTACGCGACCAAAAAGTTAGCTACACAAGAATAACCAAACATTTTAATGCACCGCACCCCGTCCACTTAACTATTCAACCTCTTGCTGTATACCATTGTCCTGTCAGTTGTGCTTGTGTGGTGTGGGTCATTTTTGGTGTGCGTCCCGTCAAATTATGCGTGTGAGGTTACTTACTTTCTTATTTATTTCCTGGACCACAACACCATTTCACCCTTCCCTTAATCACGGTGTGCCTACGAGCCGAACAAGCAAATAATGTATATTCCTAGTGCCACGGAGAGAAGAAAACAGTCCCGCGTTATTTAATTCGGCAGTAAACGTAGAAGATAGCAATATAAAAATTCCTGACTTCGACATACATTCAACGCAGCCATAATTAACAACAAAAGTACAATATATCACAAATACTTTAGAGTGATGAGAACTATGTAAAAGTAATATATCCAGAACTCCCAAATAGTTTATTAAAATGCCAAAGGCTTCCAAAATTTTGAGCAAGCTCGTGTAAGATCGCGAATGCTGACGACATCGGGGGATCTTGTTCCAGTATTGGCGCGCCATGCCTTTATATACTATCCTAAATGAAAAGGTCTATTACTAGCTTTTAGTGCATTGGTGCATGCGAGTAACTACATATTTGCACATTGGAAGCGCCGTGGAAGCGCATTGGTATTGAAGTGGAAAGTGCCATATGTGTCGCACTTGTAACAGACTAGCACCAAAGTTGCAGCGGTGTCCGTATAGTGTCTTCGGTGCTCCTTGAAAATATTTGCCTGGGAGCGTTTCTCAATTTTTTGGTTCCAGATAGTACGCCGCCGGTGACGTTGAAATTCGTGAACCATACGTAGGTCCATGCGAGATTTAATATGTTCACTTTATTTTGCCTCGGGATTAATTTTCAGTCTTAGAAATCAAATGCTACGTTAATGTAACGGCACGTTCCAATTTTTGAAATGTAACTGGAACGCGTTCCTTTTCAATTAAAGGAACTTGTAACGGGAACTCGTTACAAAATTGTGAAGGAACGAGGAACGAGTTTTCGTTCCTGCTTTGGAGGAACGCGTACAACACTGCTGTGTACCCAACAGAAAAGGACTGATAGGTTCTCGCTATTGGAAACCAACTTGTTTAATATATCCCCCAGCAATGGTTCACACTCGGACTTTAAACTTAGTGCCTTTAATACGCTGAGTGAATCAGTGTATATTGTCGCCCGCCTAAAGCCTCACCATGCGCGCTAAAGGACGCTTTCTGTTTGCATTTCTAGTTTCTTTTTTTTTGTGTGTGTATGGTCTGTGCTTATTTCCCTATTTGTCTTTGTACCTGCTGTTTCGTTGTTTTTTTTTTAGCATCGGGTCGATGCTTCTTTGAAGGGGGAGTAATGCCGCGAAGCGTCAGTTTTGTGCATGCCGATAGCCGCACAAAACTGCATGCGGCCTTATCATCTCGGATCGTGATGCGAGACGCGTCGTGATTATCTGGCATGACCGTGGCCTCGCGCGTTGGCGATGAGATAGGCCTATACTGCTGGCTAGCTGAGTGGACGGTCGTCGGGAGTTCTCCAGGCGTCGCATTTTCTTAGGCTCGGGCGTCGCTCGTATGTGGGGTGGGCGGGGAATAGAGGGTGGCGGTTTGGGGCTGCTGGTTCCCGTCGCGGGGGGCTGGGCGCGTCTCGTCGGAGCGGGCTGCTGTGCACTGCAGCGGCGTATGTCATGGCTTCGGCCTCTGTTCCAGTCGTCGCTGACGCAGAGCCAAGCGCCTGCTGGACTTCTTCACGCACTACGTCCAAGATAGATGCTGCTTGGGGGGGCTGTGAGGCAGACGGCAGCAGTCGGCGTAGTTCCTCTCGAACCACTTCACGAATAACTTCCCGCAAGTCATTAGTGGTGGTCATTGGTTCCGAGTAGAGCGCATTGAGCTGAAGCGGACGGTTGTATTGCCGAGTCCGGGCATCCAGGGTCCTCTCGATGGTGCGTGCTTCTTGAGCGAATTCATCGATTGTTTTGGGGGGATTTCTTATCAGGCCGGCGAAAAGCGACTCTTTCACTCCTCGCATTAGGTAACCGACCATTTTGTCTTCTGGCATGTTTTCGTCTGCTCGCCGAAAAAGGCGTTTCATTTCTTCGACGTACATGTTCACAGTCTCGTTAGGTTGTTGGGTCCTTGATTCTAGCAGCAGTTGGGCCCTTTCTTTTCGCATAATGCTGGTGAACGTCCTCAGCACGTCACGCCTTAATAATTCCCAGGTGGTCAGTGTGGTCTCGTGGTTTTCGTACCACGTTTTAGCGGGGCCGTCCAGGGAAAAGAAAACATATCGCAACTTCATTTCTTCATCCCACCTGTTGATGGTAGCCACCCGCTCGAATTGGTCGAGCCATTCTTCCGGGTCTTCAGTAGGGTAACCATGGAAGGTCGGAGGCACGCGGGGCTGTTGCAGAATGACAGGAGTGGATGCCGTCGGGTTGCTCATGGTGGGTGTGGAAGGTTCTTTTCGGGGTCGCGGGGGTCCGGTAGCAGTCCCAGCTCAGGCGGCAAGTTTTGGAGACGGCGGCTGCTTCGAGTATCCGGCGGCTGCTTCGAGTTGCCTTCGGTGTCCTTGTTCTCTGCGGTGGCTGTTGCAGGATGGGTCTTGTGCATACCCAGCACCTCCACCAGATGTCACGTAGTCGTGACGGCAGCCCGAAGACAGGAGACTGGGAGGCTCGTGATGAAGAGAATCCGTTTATTAGGCGGACTTGCGCCTATAAGAGCAAAATACCGTCGGGGAACAGAATACCCGCTGTAATCACCCGGGCTCTATTTTAAGGCTGTATCGAACGCTCGGGTTACGCCCCCAAAATCAGCTAGTACATTCAGCGTGCTCAGCTAGCCAGCAGTATAGGCCTATCTCATCGCCAACGCGCGAGGCCACGGTCATGCCAGATAATCACGACGCGTCTCGCATCACGATCCGAGATGATAAGGCCGCATGCAGTTTTGTGCGGCTATCGGCATGCACAAAACTGACGCTTCGCGGCAATATGAGTGCCTTTTTGTGTTGTTGAGCGACAATTGTCCTTACCGCTTGTCATATGGCATAAGCTTTCGCTGTGAAAATAGAGATACACCCAGGCGCTCTAACGCCGATTGCGTCTTGTTCTGCGACGATCCCGATTCCCACGTGACTTTCAGTTTTCGCGCCGTCTGTGTAAAATTCTGCATATACCCTTCATATTTGTTCTGAAGAGCACGGAATTCTTGTAATATATGTTCTGATGGAGAGTCTTTATGCAGTTTGGAGATAGGCGGTTTGCGTTCAGCCATGGTGGAAGTGTACCTCTTCAGACACATCATACATCAGGCAATATTCCTCGGAACGTAAAATCAATGGTTTGATCGAGTGTCGTTTGTTTGAGTAGTGTACTCGAGCATTAAATTTCGTGACTATGTTGTGGCATACATGCTGAGCTGACGACTTAATTCTTAGAACATACGAAATAGTTAGAAGATTTCTTCGTAGCCAAAGGGGAGGTTCATTACATTCAGCGTACAAACTCTGCCCCGGCGATGTTCTGTACGCATCACAGGATAACCGCAACCTAAGGTTGTGCACAGGACCTATGCGTCGTGTGTAGGATTCTCGGGCAGAACCGCGAACGACACAAGCATATATAGTCCAGAATGCTGCGCACCACAGAAAGGTAAATACCTAGCAGGCACAGTCGATCGGATCCTTAGCGTTTGTGCGATAAGACTTTCAGAATGTTCATTGCTCTGTTTGCCTTTATTCTTAGCGCGCTTATATGGGTCAGAAAACTGAGCTTTTTGTCGAAAATGACTCCTAGAAATTTGTGCTCCTGTTTTACCGGTAACGTGACATTGTTTAGTTTCAAAACAGGGTCAAAGTGCAGTCCTCCTTTTTGTGTAAACAAGATGGTAACTGTCTTTTGTGTTGAAAAACGGAAGCCATTTTCATAAGCCCACTGCGTCAGTTTGTTCACTGTAATTTGAAGCTGTCTCTCACAGATTGACACGTTTGAGGCGCGACAGGCAATTTGAAGATCGTCCACATAACTCTTGGTGGAATTACTTTGTTGATGGAGTTCATTTTTACTATGAATAGAGTTGTGCTGAGGATGCAGCCTTGGGGGAGTCCATTTTCTTGGAGAAATGTGCGTGTGAAGAGCAGCGCCTGGACGTACCTGAAATGTTCTTTTATTCATGAAATGTGACAGACAGTTCAGCATTCTGCCTCGGATGCCTAGGTCCCAGCGAGGTCACGTAAAATCCCAAATTTCCACGCAGAGTCGTAAGCTTTCTCAAGATCGACACCGTACCAAGAATACGGAAGTAAAATAAAGGGAAGGCACCGACTGTTGCATCGACCTTTTCGCCGAGCATTGAAGTTCCGAAAGCGGCGTATTTTGGCCACAGTGAGGCTCTTTACTAAGCATACGTTTTTTCTTCTTTTTTCTTTTTTTTCTTTAGTTCGCTCACATCGAAGTTCGGTCGTGGTAGCCGGGATTCGATGCCGCGACCTTTAATTTAGCAAGCCAGCACCCTAGTGCAGCTAAGCTACCGCGCCGGGTGTAAGGTTACATATGGACGAAAGATACGAAGGCAAAGAGAGGTAACGACGGGCCATGCTTGGTCCTGTCTAGATAAAACTGCTTGTGGGCTTCTGAACTCTACTGAGGACATATGTACGTAGTTTCTTTGAAAAATTAATCAATTCTTTTTCAAATATTTTCCCATATCTGCTTGCACTTCCTGAAGAAAAAACACGCATAATTAAACCACTTTTCAATCTCCCCACCATGACTTCCTGGCTAACATACAGCTATACAGAATAACAAATATTAAGGCGGAATATGCACACAAACACCCCTTAGTTGAGCTCACGCCCATAGATGTGGCGCACGGTTCTCCGTTAGTGGAGGGGAGTGGAGGGCGAAGGTTAATTCCAGCACCCACTTCTCCTCCCAACTATTTTTCACTGACGCCATTTCACAGCTTTCAGTGTAAGATTAACGCATATTCTAAACGATTAAGGCAAGTGTGGCGCCCCATGTACCTTCACGTGAATACGGGGTGAGTGAAGGGGGTCGCACTTCCTGCCCCTCCCCCTGCTCACGCCTATATGGTCACGTGAATCAGGATGTTAAATTCCGGGAATGGAGGCAGTAGATAATTTTCTCAGCGCAATGTGCGCAGAAGGAATCAGGGCACGCGCTGCAGAATGTGACGCAGAATGCTCACAGTGGTACAACCTCAAACAAACAAACAACCAAACAAACAAACAACAAACAAACAAAACAAACAAACAAAACGCTTTAAACGCCCTTGCATCAGCAGTTCAACCTAAACAACTTCAGCGGCTCCCGCAACCTATATACACATCAGCTTCCAGTCAAGAAAAGGATCACGTAGCGACTGAAGATCACGAATACTGGGACAAATGTTTAAAAAGAAGGCGATAACCCCTCCGCCATAATGACCTCTACAGGCAAGAGCCGCAGAAAGGGCGCAGCCGGCACACCAGCACGTACACTCGGCCGGAGTTCCCTAGAACTAGGTCACTCTAGCTCGGCTGCCTGGAAACATGTCTTCTAAGACATGTTTCCAGAAAGATATGCGATCAGGTCTCGTCCACCGATGCGACGAACAGGACAAGGGACTTGCGCACGTGACACATTGAAGATACTGCCCAGACGTTTCACGAAGAGGGAAGGTAAGGGCGGACGATTTTTCGAATTGTATCATATTCTTTGCTAACTGTTATCATTCGAGTGCTGTAAATGCTGGTTTTGGGACGTTAAACCCCTGACATCAAATCAATGCTGTAAATCCTGAATAGTCGCAGCGATTAGCATTGCGCCCCTGTTTGCTGCTCAAGAAAACGTTTTTGACTTACCTGCTTCGCTTCGCACTCTTGGCCGTAACTGAAGCTTTCAGGCCGTTTTTATCGCACGCAATAGGACACTGCTACATTCTGCCGACGACAGCATCTGTCATCGCGTTCTTGCCACTACGTCAATATAAAGAGACGGTGGTAAAGCGAAGCTTGGCGACGGTCATTGCGACCATACAAGTTTGCACACTCAGGAAATGAACCGAAGCTTTTAAATATACATGCCGATACTCACCACAAACGCTATCGTATATCCCGAGAAGTATCGAACCTCCAGCGCACTTCGGCACTACCTTCGCGTGCGGGCCATGACTGCAACGCTAACTGCGCGCATCTTCGCTTTTACGCGTGCAATGTGCCGACATAGCTGGATACATTTCGTCTGTTCGTGAGGCGAGCGACAATGCTGCTTCTATATGGTACGGCGCTTCGCGCGCAGTAGCCTTTTCGTGAGATGCGACGGACCTCATCGCTCAGAAGTTAGGAGACGTCTTCATTGCACTTGTTAAGTAATAATGATTCGTGCGCGCTCGAGAGCTCAGCTTAAATATGCGGTGCCGCTACGGACGTGCGCAGACACGAAACGCAGCGAACGGCGGAGTGAGCGAGAAGTTTCCGCTTGGGCTTTTCGTGCGGAAGAAAATGGTCGTGCACGATCGAAGTTATCGCTGTGCTCCTATGGACACGAAGGGAGATACGGAAGAAATTATTTATTTTGTTCTTTTCGAATGTCTGAGTAATAGAGAATGACTGCCGGTTTGGGTAGTCTTGAAAACAGACAACCGCTATACGTAATTATGACATACTGTGACAGACGTAAATGGCAGAGAATGATGAAGAAAAGTTTAGTGCGTTGAAAACATTAAGCAGACTTGTTAGCTTGAAAAGGAGCTACTTTAATATGTTAGTGACAGCAATAAAAACGTAGGAAGCTGCTATGAGTTTAATGCGTATTTTTTTTAGCAAGCGGTCGTCGAATGCCCTTTCTGTACGATTATTTTTCCTTCTTAGTGGCGCATATTCCTTCTTAGCCGCGCACCTGGAGGAACCAGTTCTTCAGAGCATCTACAGCACAGAGAATACTGAAACCGTAAGGCATTACGCAGGCTGTTGCAACTTCACACAAAAACGCCATTTTGGCGTGCAAACGGCAGAGCGAATTATGTAGTTTTCGTATCAGCGAAGCTCAAAACCACATAATTCGCTCGTCCCGTTGTTTAGCGCTGTTTCGTCTTCTCGTAATCATGAACCGACCAGCCCAAATTAGAACCCTTCTACATCTTAAAGGGAACTTCCCCTCAATATTTGTTAAACACATCAATCATGCACACGCGTCGAAATCAGAACGCCGTCGGCACTAACGATGGCAGCGCTACCCGCCGCGAGAGCGCCACAAAACGAAGAAAACGACACCGTGCGCCTCTCCCCTTACAAAAATGCTTATAGAGGTTTAATTCAAGCTGTATTGAGTTTCCTCCATAAGGTCTAATGTGTACAAATTAAATTCCTATCGACTTTCCTATTGAAAATCATAAACAGATTGGCCCCCTTGTTTCATTTGGAAAATGTCCTTTTGCGTTCCAATTAAGCATATTTTGAGTCAGTCAAAAGGACCTATTGACCTGCAACTGAACTTGTTTCCCCGTTTCTAATGAGTTGCAATTGAAACAGCAGCAAAGACTGGATATTCAGCTGTTATTGAGCTCGATCAAAAGACGCTGGTACGCAATAATGCAAACCGCAATTGTTAAGAAGAAATAGCCTGCGTGTATCTACTGCGGATTCATATTCGTAAACTTGCGTCCTCAGTAGGCACACACAGACTAGGAGCCTAACAGGCACATGACCTTAGTAAGTACGCACAACACTGCAGACTAGGGGCATGAGAAAGCAGGTAATGGGAGGAAAAGAAAAGACTACGAGCGCTACAACGTCCTGCATGTTTTACATCTGCGTGATCTACATACCCACACTGCTAAGATCAAGGTAGGATTCCAACGAAAAGAATAAACGTCTCCCACGTGTGTCCCTTTGGTAAGAAAATCGGAAAGGCCAGAGAGCTAAAGAAAAGAAAACATGCAAGAAAACCCTATTAACAATACATACAAGGAGAAGGAGCAATACGCAACGCGCATTTAGAAGAGATAAGAAGTCCGATGAGCCGTAAGAGTACTTGCTAACACGTGGCCTTATCCGTGGCGTGCGAGCCGATAGTCCATAGAACAAGCAGCGGTCTGTCGATTCCTTGCTACGCTGATCTCTGCTGAAAGCACTGGTGGGCTCGTTCAGCGTGTCCGTGTGCTTGCAGAAAACACCACCTTGGTAACATCACCCTTCGACCGTCCTAGTCATACCGGTCACACCACGACCGCGCGCGCACACTTCTCGAAAATTCTGCCGCATGTTGACAGTGTCCTGTCGCCACCACTGACTGCAACGCTGGGAAGACTACGCAGGTAGTCCGTAAAGAAAAAGGAGAGGTGTATCGCTCCGACACACAAACGAGAGACACAAAACACAGACTCGCACATTTCGATTGTTTCCCCTGCAATTACGAGCGTGTTTTGTTAAGCTGATCAGAACTGTATTATGACGTGAGGCTGCGAGCGAGGCATTTATTGTTTTGCGCTCCCGCAAGCAACGCACTACTTTTTCGTCGCGGAAATACACAGAGTAAACATGAGCACCATCTTTTACAGCGGTGCACGTGCAGGCACGCACGGCGACTGCCTACCGTGACTAACTAGATGCGAGTTTCGGTACACAAAGGGGCTCGCCGTCTGAGCGCCTCAGCCGGAGGGGTGAGCGCTCTCCACGCCTTCTTGTGCTTTTTGCAAATTACCCCTTCCCCCTTAGGCCTCTGTATAACTATTCCAAAATAAAGTTGTTTCTACCTCTACAAGTTTCCCTTGACTGGCACATGAAAGTTTCACGTGCCCTCAGCAGTTAACATGTGTGACAGGCTTTATCTGTGTTTTTATCTTAGTTGATATGCAGTGATATCAGCGATAATAAATTCGCTGTTTATCAAAACATGTCATACGCACGCAATCAGCGAGAATATTTTTCTCACAGCTTCCCTTGTAGATTGTGATCAGGAACGCCTTGCATTCGTACCTGAAAAGACACGCTTGCCTACAGACTTAAGTAATAGATGCCTGCTTCAGTAAGCGTTATAAATATAATGACAAGATTAGTTTATGCGCCGTGCAAGGCGAGTATTCCCGAAAGTGTGTTCCGCCAAAAATATCCCCAAGAAAATGTTTCAGACAGCACTGATGGTATACGTCATTCGTAATGCCGGTCGGACATGGTAGCAAACATTATACAAAAGATAAATCGAAGCAAAACGGCTAGCCGGCCTAGTTGGAACGAATTCATGGTGGTACTGCGCGAAACAAACGGGGACGAAGGAAAGAGACACACAGACAAGCGCAATCTAATAACTGATTTATTTTTGAAAGAACGATTGCTTAAAAACCCAACTTGGTCTGCGCCATTCCTCCAGAGATCACATCATCCGCGCATATAATCACTGTATACTAGATTCCCCCAGGTCATCGCGTCCACACACGCTTACACACACTCACAAAAAAAAGAGAGAAAGAAATACCATCCGCACACCATTCGCGCATATAATCACTGAGAAACACGTCAAATGCACAACCACTGGCAAAATGAAAAGAACGCGTCATTGAAGATGAGCAGACAACATCGAAATCTCCTTATCTAATAAGGCTACCGAAGGATGGCTGATGCACTTGTCCTTTAGTCTATGAATCCAAAAGGCTTCTACTATTTCCCTCGCGGTTTTGTTGCGGTGTTTAAACAATAAGCCAGTGCCTCCAGGCTGAGGTGTGCACCCACATTCTTTACAATGCATGGCCAAATGCGTACTAGGGCGACCTTTCCGGCTGGACAGATGTCCCCTTAGTCTAGTGTTACAGCAACGTCCAGTCTGCCCCACGTACGCATGGCCACACGTCATAGGAATGTTATACACTGCATTAGTAGCACATTCAACAAACCGGTTCTTCTTCGGATGTTTGATACTACATTCTTTCTTGGTTTCCTCCTTGCTTTCGATCATCTTTTTCACCTTGGAGCACACCTTTCCTATTTTGTTATGGGCTGAAAACACCACTTTCACTCCGTAATTTTCGGCTACCTTTTTCAGTCTGTGTGAAACGCCATGCACGTACGGAATCACTGAAACCTTGGAATCTGTATCTTTTTTTCTGGGAATAGTACCACAAAAGTCCTCTTCCTGTTTTAATTTCCTGATAAGCCTAGTGCATGAAGCTTGCATCACGGTGAGGGGATACCCTGCCTCTCGCAAACGATCAACTTGCCGTAGAAACACAGACTTCACAGCATGAAAACAAGACTTTCTTAACGCTGATATGAAACAAGACATGACAATACCATTCTTCACAATTCTGGAATGATTAGATGCGAAATTCAAAAGCGGCTTCCCTGCTTTAGGTGAGAATTGCCAGCAAATATGCCTCTGTCCAAATTCTAACTTAATGTCAAGAAACTGCAATTTGCGTCCTACAGGTACCTCAGCGTAAATGTCAAGCTTTTTCCCCAAGAATTGAAGGCCTCAACTACCCTATTCTTGAACCCTTCCTTGTCCTCTTGTCTGCGCAAAATCAAATAGTCATCAACATACCTGTATATGTTGTATGTTATGCCTTTTAATTCCTCATCAAGCTCTCTATCAATACTTCCCAGAAAAATGGTGCTGAGGATAGGAGCCACTTTTGATCCAATGCACACCCCCTTGGCCTGTATGTAAGTTTCATCACAAAATCCTACATGCGTATTCTGCAAATAGAAAAGTAAAATTTCCAGGAAGGATTCAACTGTCATCCCACACAAGTTGCGGAAGGCAACCTCATCGTTGTCCTTTGTAATGCAGTCGTTAACTGCTTTCATGAGGGGACCTTGCGGCAATGAATAGAAGAGGTCCTGAACATCTATGCTAAATCCCCAGTTGCAACCAGTTACACGATCTGATGCCAAAAACTTAACAAGCCCGTCAGAGTTTTCCAACAAAAACGGATCCTGTACTGCCAAGGAATTCAGCATTTTCTGCAGGAATCCTGCTACAAGATCCTGCCAAGATCCTCTCTCCGACACGATTGGCGTGAACGGAATGCCTTCCTTGTGTGTTTTAGCTGTAAAATATATATCCAATTTCATTCCTTTCGAGTTTTTTACTTCTAGCGCGAGCTTTTCTTTGTTATATCTTTTTAGTAGCTCAACCGCCCTCTCTTTCGCATCTTCTACCTTTACGTCACATCTTTTGAAGCACTTGTGAACTGCTTGGACAGCTTTATCTAGATAACACTCATTTGGTAAAACAACAAAAAAACCTTCTTTGTCGGCCTGCACAACACGGAGTCCTTCGTCAACCAAATACTTAGCAGTCTTCTCAACATCAACCCTGGTTCTACCGCTCACCTCAACCTTGGCGATCACGTCCACACATTCCACCACACACCGTTCCTTTTCATTCTCAGGAACACTCTTGGCAATGTTTCTTGTGAGTGCCAACTTGTCGACGATGCTGAGCCTTGGTTCCACGCAGTACTTTGGTCCGCACTTGAGGACTTCTTGATGTCTTCTGTCCACCTTTGCACCTTCTAGTATCAGAAGGCGTCCTTCGGGTACTTCTGTCTTCTTCTTCTTTGGCAAGATCCGACGTACGTCGTTCCACAGAGCCTCAGTCGTGATGCTTGCCTGTCGGTGCCACTCACGAAAGGCCTTCACATTGAGATGCCCCTCGGAAGCAGAAGAGCAGGCCACCTTCAGATAATCCTTGAAGTATCTGATCTGTCTTCGGCTCTCAGATCACAAAATCTTGACCCTTCTTCTTCCATGTCCTGCAGAGGGCGGCAGCCATCCAATCACCAGCAAAACGTCATTTGGGCACTTTCCGAGTTTTAGAAAACAGCTTAACACCCGCGCTCTGCATTCACAGACCGGTATTAAAGGCACCAGAACAGCTGGGTTTTCTAAGTCTAAGTTAGAACATATAGAAAGAGGGCCGGAAGAACTAGAAATGAACTGAAGCAAAACGGCTAGCCGGCCTAGTTGGAACGAATTCATGGTGGTACTGCGCGAAACAAACGTGGACGAAGGAAAGAGACACACAGACAAGCGCAATCTAACAACTGATTTATTTTTGAAAGAACGATTGCTTAAAAACCCAACTTGGTCTGCGCCATTCCTCCAGAGATCACACCATCCGCGCATATAATCACTGTATACTAGATTCCCCCAGGTCATCGCGTCCACACACGCTTACACACTGACAAAAAAAAGAGAGGGAAAGAAATACCATCCGCACACCATTCGCGCATATAATCACTGAGAAACACGTCAAATGCACAACCACTGACAAAATGGAAAGAACGCGTCATTGAAGATGAGCAGACAACATCGAAATCTCCTTATCTAATAAGGCTACCGAAGGATGGCTGATGCACTTGTCCTTTAGTCTA
Source organism: Hyalomma asiaticum (assembly GCA_013339685.2). Classification (NCBI taxonomy): domain Eukaryota; kingdom Metazoa; phylum Arthropoda; class Arachnida; order Ixodida; family Ixodidae; genus Hyalomma; species Hyalomma asiaticum. The sequence goes on along the minus strand of CM023483.1, from coordinate 138,819,908 downwards.
TGAATCCAAAAGGCTTCTACTATTTCCCTCGCGGTTTTGTTGCGGTGTTTAAACAATAAGCCAGTGCCTCCAGGCTGCGGTGTGCACCCACATTCTTTACAATGCATGGCCAAATGCGTACTAGGGCGACCTTTCAGGCTGAACAGATGTTCCCTTAGTCTAGTGTTACAGCAACGTCCAGTCTGCCCCACGTACGCATGGCCACACGTCATAGGAATGTTATACACTGCATTAGTAGCACATTCCACAAACCGGTTCTTCTTCGGATGTTTGATACTACATTCTTTCTTGGTTTCCTCCTTGCTTTCGATCATCTTTTTCACCTTGGAGCACACCTTTCCTATTTTGTTATGGGCTGAAAACACCACTTTCACTCCGTAATTTTCGGCTACCTTTTTCAGTCTGTGTGAAACGCCATGCACGTACGGAATCACTGAAACCCTGGAATTTGTATCTTTTTTTCTGGGAATAGTACCACAAAAGACCTCTTCCTGTTTTAATTTCCTGATAAGCCTAGTGCATGAAGCTTGCATCACGGTGAGGGGATACCCTGCCTCTCGCAAACGATCAACTTGCCGTAGAAACACAGACTTCACAGCATGAAAGCAAGACTTTCTTAACGCTGATATGAAACAAGACATGACAATACCATTCTTCACAATTCTGGAATGATTACATGCGAAATTCAAAAGCGGCTTCCCTGCTCTAGGTGAGAATTGCCAGCCAAGGGGGTGTGCATTGGATCAAAAGTGGCTCCTATCCTCAGCACCATTTTTCTGGGAAGTATTGATAGAGAGCTTGATGAGGAATTAAAAGGCATAACATACAACATATACAGGTATGTTGATGACTATTTGATTTTGGGCAGACAAGAGGACAAGGAAGGGTTCAAGAATAGGGTAGTTGAGGCCTTCAATTCTCGGGGAAAAGGCTTGATATTTACGTCTGAGGTACCTGTAGGAAGCAAATTGCAGTTTCTTGACATTAAGTTAGAATTTGGACAGGGGCATATTTGCTGGCAATTCTCACCTAGAGCAGGGAAGCCGCTTTTGAATTTCGCATCTAATCATTCCAGAATTGTGAAGAATGGTATTGTCATGTCTTGTTTCATATCAGCGTTAAGAAAGTCTTGTTTTCATGCTGTGAAGTCTGTGTTTCTACGGCAAGTTGATCGTTTGCGAGAGGCAGGGTATCCCCTCACCATGATGCAAGCTTCATGCACTAGGCTTATCAGGAAATTAAACAGGAAGAGGACTTTTGTGGTACTATTCCCAGAAAAAAAGATACAAATTCCAAGGTTCCAGTGATTCCGTACGTGCATGGCGTTTCACACAGACTGAAAAAGGTAGCCGAAAATTACGGACTGAAAGTGGTGTTTTCAGCCCATAACAAAATAGGAAATGTGTGCTCCAAGGTGAAAAAGATGATCGAAAGCAAGGAGGAAACCAAGAAAGAATGTAATATCAAACACCCGAAGAAGAACCGGTTTGTGGAATGTGCTACTAATGCAGTGGATAACATTCCTATGACGTGTGGCCATGCGTACGTGGGGCAGACTGGACGTTGCTGTAACACTAGAATAAGGGAACATCTGTCCAGCCTGAAAGGTCGCCCTAGTACTCATTTGGCAATGCATTATAAAGAATGTGGGTGCACACCTCAGCCTGGAGGCACTGGCTTATTGTTTAAACACCGCAACAAAACCGCGAGGGAAATAGTAGAAACCTTTTGGATTCATAGACTAAAGGACAAGTGCATCAGCCATCCTTCGGTAGCCTTATTAGATAAGGAGATTTCGATGTTGTCTGCTCATCTTCAATGACGCGTTCTTTCCATTTTGTCAGTGGTTGTGCATTTGACGTGTTTCTCAGTGATTATATGCGCGAATGGTGTGCGGATGGTATTTCTTTCCCTCTCTTTTTTTTGTCAGTGTGTAAGCGTGTGTGGACGCGATGACCTGGGGGAATCTAGTATACAGTGATTATATGCGTGGATGGTGTGATCTCTGGAGGAATGGCGCAGACCAAGTTGGGTTTTTAAGCAATCGTTCTTTGAAAAATAAATCAGTTGTTAGATTGCGCTTGTCTGTGTGTCTCTTTCCTTCGTCCCCGTTTGTTTCGCGCAGTACCACCATGAAAAGATAAATGTTGTGAATTCCACATCCAAAGTAAAATGTAGTTGTTACTAAAATGAGATCATTTTGGCAGCGTTCAATATAGGGTCAATAAGATTTATACTGAGTGCGATTCAATTAAAGCTTGCTTAAAATTTGCCTATAGAATTGGTATCAACTGAAAGTCAATTGACGCTTTCTATTATTATGCTGATTAAATTTTCATTGAGGGCGCTCAATGGAAATTACCGTTTAAATGATTTTCTATAGACTCAAAAGTAACTCGATACGCAATCAATTGAAACACAAAGTGCATTTTTGTAAGGGATCCGGCCTTTTCATGCAGCGTACTTCATAGGATTTATCGCGGTACTCAGACAACAAATATGTGTGCCCTCTGCCATACTTAGCGAATTTAAAACACATGCTCTGGAGGTGTTCCGCGTTACTCGACGATGAGAGTAACACTTCTTAACGCTGGGATGCGGTTCTACGCTGCCCCAACCTGGACGAGTTACGGGCTCTCCAAAAGGCCCGCTACGCCGCAGGGAGGTTGGGCCATTCTGTCCCGACGTGGGAGAGGCCCGCTGCGCGCTAACGTGGGCCGGACCACAATAAAGTTTTAGATGCGAAGCAGCTCTTTGACTAGCCTGTGTAACGCTGTCCCTCCGCACAAACGCGAGGCAACGCGCTTCCCTCGGCGCAGGTGTTGGAGCGGTGCCAAGTAGGTCACGCCGCAGCTGGGCGTTGACGTCACGCTCCCCTCGCACGCTTCCCTCGCAGGTGCGCGCGTACGTCACTCTCTCCCTCACCCGCCGGAGCGCCCGCAGCTGCCGGCTCCAACGCCCGCTTGCCTCCCGTGTCTGCGTTTCAAACAAACGTTTACACCAGTAAACGCTACACCGAGTTTCGCTTCAAACTGCCCTTCCAGCACCCGCGTTAGCGCCGTTTTACCCGTGACGCCACCCGTGCGCAACGCTGCTGCTTCGCATCCCATCAGGGTTCCCTTCGGGGAGGTGGTCCAAGTGTTTTTAAATGCGAAGCATTTCTTAGCGAACTTCGGCGACTTTGAGCGTATCTATCTATCTATCTATCTATCTATCTATCTATCTATCTATCTATCTATCTATCTATCTATCTATCTATCTATCTATCTATCTATCTATCTAGCCGCCTTCGATGTTGTGCTCTCCTGGCCGTTTCGCTAATGGGATGTTTACGAAAATTGGTATGCCACAACAACACTGCATGACGAACATAAATGACAGGTCACAACACGAAAATCATGACATGCTTGTCATGAGCGGCATGATTTACATGCCATGGTCTTGGTGCTCTCCTGGCCGTTTCGTTAATGGGATGTATACGAAAACTGGTATGCCACAATATGACTGCATGACGAACATAAATGACAGGTCATAACATGAAACTCGTGATATGCATATCAGGAGCGGCATGATTTACATGCCACGCGTTTTGTTAATGGGATGTATACCAAGATTGCTATGGCACAACACGACAGTACGACGAACGTAAATGACACATCATAACATTAGAATCATGACATGCGTGTCATGAGCAGCATGGTTTACATGCCACAGTCTTGGTGCTCTTGCGGCCGTTTCGTTAATGGGCTCACTTTTGACAGCAGCGGTTGCGGTTGCGAATAAGTCGCTAATCGGCTACTTTCATGACAGGATTGTACACGTGGAACAATCTGTGTGCCGAAGAACGTCGCACGTGCACCAGACAGCAGGCCACTTCGTCACGACTGTGATCGGTCTGCTGCGCCCTCTATCGGCCAAGTTCCAGCATATAAGGAGGGGTCGCTGCCGCCGAGTCTCACATTTGGCAGCAGCGGTTGCGAATAAGTCGCTAATCCGCTACTTTGATCACAGGTTGGTCTTTTCTTTTTCTCCCCAACCATATTTTTCTCTGTGTATACAGCATCCGATGCTGCTGTATAGTATACTCTTTTATACGAGTATAGTAGAGTAGAGTATTGGGCGCGAGGGCCCCCACTGGAGATGCTGGCGTGCGGTCGTTCTGACGTGTAAAGTTGGATCACGTGACCCCACGATCCCACCTCGCGCCGAGCCTCCGCCGAAGCGGACGCTTCAGACGCGCTTTCAACAGCCATTCCTCAGCGTTTTTATCTACAAACAACGTCGCTTCGAGTTTATTTCACGTTCGCGGACACCTAGGGACCCCGAAAGCTGAAAATTGCCCTCGAAGTTATTGGAAACTTGGTATTTTCTAGCAGACGACGTCTGCAAAATGAGCCCAGGAAGTATCACTTCTTCCCCTTTTACACTGCAGACGACGACGTGGCCAGCTTCAAACACAGATTCCCCTTCTATCAGCAGCCGCGGGGTGTCATACGGCTTATTGATGAAGGTGTAGGTGCTGGACACTGATAGTTTCACTGAATCATTTAGACCACAGTTACACCTTGCAGCGTACTAGTGCAAAGGGACTGCGACTCCGGAACGTTTTTCGGAGTGTGTGTGCGTGGGGGGGGGGGCATTTACTGTCGTCTTTGCATGTTGTGTTAATTATTTATTTGTTCTCAGTATTTGTCAATTCTAATTTATTTAAATTGCATATTATGTAGTATTATTTACTATAGTATTAATGAAATCAATTATTGTTTTAATTCATTTTAGCCATTTTAAATTTTACATATTTGCATCATCGCTTATTTCACATTGGTTTACACTTCAAAATGTTTGGAACTTTCGGAAGTACTGAAAAACTGCGGCACACCGCGCAACCCACGAAGTTGTGTGGTCCAGTGTTTTGGAAAGCACTGGACCACACAACCACCAGCTTAATTAATAGACTGATTTGTGGGGTTTCACGTACGTCCCAAAACCAGCTTTGATTATGAGAGACGCCGTGGTGGTGGGCTCCGAAAATTTCGACCACCTGGGTTTTTTTTAACTACCACCAGCTTGAAAATTCCTGTAAAAAATTTTGATTCAGCATAAACGGTCGGAAAGTGTGGGGGCCCTGCCCACTCTATAAAAATGGTAGGGGGGTGACTGCCCCCTCCCCCCTCCCCCCCTCCGGTTCTGGAGTCTCTGCTAGTGCATTCAAATGAGTAAACTAATACGCCCGGGTCTTACGCTGCATTTTCGATCGCTATTGGCCCGTTTGTACAAAATACGGACGGGAGTCATTCGTCAGAAATGAAGCCATGAACTGGCTCGATCGCTACCGAAAATCGCCGTGTGACGACCGTCTTGGATACGCGGGGAAAATAAGCAACAGAAAGAGAATCAACGGACAACCGTGCCCCGGGCTAGTGTCCTTGGGGTCATACGGGCGAGAATTTAAAATGTGATCAAGCCACAACTTCCTAAGGTGAACCTCCTGTTCTAAAATAGCAAGGTTTAATAAGGCGCGCATGTGCTATGTCGTGTGTACACCTTAAATAATGTGAGAAAGGCCGCGATTGAATGCAGCTCTATGCATGCTGCTTTGATTTCCGCAAAATGAAGGAACCACTCGCATCGCGCTGCATAGGGGTATGCGTGTCCAGCATGAATACAAATTTGCTAAGTTCGATTTCTTCGAGTCAACGGCGGTCCCTTTGTTGATGCAAACATACAATGAATGAATTGCACGAGAAACACGTCGCACACCTTTCTTGCGGCCAAGAACTATGTGTATTTGCCGCAACCACGGCAACATGCGAGATGTGCGACACCGGCGAAACTCTGGACTATCTGCTGTGCCACTGTCCGCAATTCATCGAGGAAAGCAAAACACTTACTGAGACGCTACGCCACCTTGATTGATTGATTGATTTGTGGGGTTTAACGTCCCAAAACCAGCTCTGATTATGAGAGACGCCGTAGTGGAGGTCTCCGGAAATTTCGACCACCTGGGGTTCTTTAACGTGCACTGACATCGCACAGCACACGGGCCTCAACATTTCGCCTCCATCGAAATGCAGCCGCCGCGGCCGGGATTCGATCCCGCGACCTTCGGATCTGCAGCCGAGTGCCATAACCACTAGACCACCGTGGCGGGGCACGCCACCTTGACGATCGGCCACTTTCCTAACAGATGCTACTCGAACACCGCCCTCATCGCTCGTCGGCTCACAAAGCATGATGATCGACTGGGCGAATTACACGGAAGATTCACGGTTTACCGATGATTCACTCCGGAGCTTCGCCCACTCATCATCATTCACCCCCTGGATATGCTGTGATTTTTTGACGATGACTGGTTTGCGCGAGCGCCTCTGACAGTTGGAGTTGTCCTACAACGTCTTTTTCATTATTCCCCTTCTTTCTATCTCTCCAATCTTTCTATTCCCCCTTCCCATTCACCCAGTGTAGGGTAGCCAACCGGACGCCTTTCTGGTTAACCTCCCTGCCTTTCCGTTTTCCCCTCCCTCCCTCCCTCCCTCCCTCCCTCCCTTCCTTCCTTCCTTCCTTCCTACCGCAACCACGCGCTAAAACCATCTTGATGCTTACTTTTCATTCATTTTCGTACATCAAAATGCTATCTCACCTAAAAAATCCAAAAACCAGCGGACTCCGCACGCGCGGTATCCTCGCCGGTGACCATAGCAGACGACAACAGCAGTCGACGCGGTGTCTAAAGCTTTGTAATGAAGCTATTTTTTGCAGAAGAGTTAATTACCTTGTTGAACAATCAACAACGTAGCTACAACAGTATTTTACAGATATCGTCTAGCTGAAATAAACGGCAACAACAATAAAAAGGCGACGCGCAAAGCAGCTCCGTGCTGAGCAAAGCAGTGCTGGCGGAGCAATCCAACTTTGCGCGTCACACAGGTTGTGCCGCGTGGCGGCGCCACGGTATGTCCTTGCTCCCAATACTCTTGTACACGATGCCGACGAACGCCGAATTGGCTAAATAAATGGAGAGTTCGCGCGCTGAGGGATCTGCGATGCGTGACAGTCTTAACATGTTCAATGAACTTTTTGAGACCGTTAAGAAACAGAATACCGTCCTAGCTACTGAGAACAAGGCTTTGAGAGAAGAAAATAACCACCTGACGCGGAGGGTTTCTGAACTCGAACAATACTCCAGATTAAATAACGTCGAAATAAAAGGTGTGCCTGCAACTAAAGGTGAAAGGTGTCTTGTAATCGTTCAGTCAATGGGTGATGCTATAGGGTGCAAAGTTGCACCTGAGGATATCGATACTGTGCATCGTGTGCCAGCCAAAAAAGACACGAACATTGTTGCACGCTTCTGCTCGCGAGAAGAAAAGAATTAATTCTTGAAAAAAGCACGGAAGGCTCGTTTGACCACAACTGCCCTTGGGTTCCCCCAAGTCAAACAGAAGCCCTTATATGTAAACGATCACCTTACGCGTGAAAGAAAGCGGCTGTTCGCCCAAGCACTTGAACTGAAAAAAATCGAAAGGCTGGAATCAACTCTGGACTGACCACTGCGTAATTAAAGCCAGGAAGACAGATGACAGCCGCGTCTACCGCATCTCTAATACGGATGACCTTGCTGTTTTCACCTAGCCTACTAATGTTGCTATTTGTAGATGCACATCTTGTAAGTGCCCAACAATGCTTTCTTGTCAGGAGCTTATAAAGCATTTCAGTGATGAAAACCCAAAATTTTCCCTGATACACCTTAACATTCGCAGCCTACGTAAGAACTACGACAGTCTCAATGCATTCCTTTCGTTGATTAATCAACATTTTTCATTCATTTGTTTGTCTGAAACATGGTTGTCGCAAGACGATGGAAACTTCTGAAGAAAACCAGCTGAAAACACACGGACACAGAAGACGAAGGCGCACAAGACGATGCTGGAGCATCGTCCTGTGCTGCAGCATCGTCCTGTGCGCCTTCTTCTTCTGTGTCCGTGTGTTTTCAGCTGCTTTTCTTCAGAAATCATGCACCAACTGGCCCAACTGTCGACGCTCTTGATGGAAACTTGTACGCGCTATCGGGTTACAACGCAGAGTACTGCCATCGTGATACACCACTTGGCGGCGGATCAGCCATCTTTATAAAATCATCATTGTCATACAAACGCCGCAGTGACCTTGCGTTTTCCAATTTACTCTGCGAGTCTGTATGGCTAGAATTTGATAACGGCGTTTTATCAGTCGATCGCCGTAACACAGTACTAGGGTGTATCTATCGTTCACCATCATCTTCGTACTCCGAGTTCTGTCTACAGCTCGGAGAAGTGCTACACATTATCACAAATGAAAAGAAAAATGTCGTTATCTGCGGAGACATCTACATAAATATTATCGACGCTAGTGATCAGTCATGTTCTAATTATCTCGGGTGTTTTCATGGCTTCGGCCTCGCATCTTTAATAACCACTCCTACTAGATGTGACATAGCAGGATCTAGTACGCTAATCGATCACATATTGACCAACTTTGGTACAGATAATACAGCAGGAGTCGTTGAGGACAGCATCACAGATCATTACCCGATATTTTTTACTGTAGGTAGAGAAAAGTCCCGGTATAAAGAAAACAAAGAGAGGACGCGTTTTCACTCTCAAAAATTCGTATCTATGGTGCAAACAGCGGATTGGACCAGTGTTATAAATGAATCCTGCTCTGAAGAGGCCTATCATTTATTTCTGAGCAAAATTACACAATTCACCAACGAATGCACGACTACATATACCATAACTCGTTATTTCAGTACTCCCAGAAAACCTTGGGTTACAAGGACGCTACTTCGATGTATATTGAAGAAAAACCAGCTACATAAATGGGTGATCCGTGAGCCATTTAACTGTGAGCTTAGAACTCGTTTCAAAAAATATTCCAGCACGCTTGTAGCCGCACTTAAATATTCAAAACGCGAATACTTTCAGGCAAAGATTTGGAGTAACGGTAATAATACAAGGCGAAACTGGGAGGTCATAAACGAATTCCTAAACACTAAATCACATGAGCAGTTAACGAAAATAAAAACTGAAGCACAGACTTACAGCCACCCGACTGATATTGCCAATGCGTTCAGTCAGTATTTCAGCAGTATATGTGATTCCCCGGCAAATCCCCCATTACCAACACTACCTCGCCAGCCTCATTCTTTCTACTTGCGACCTGCAAGTGCAGACGAAGTCTTTCATGTCATATCTTCGCTCAGGTCTACGGGACCTGGTTTGGGCTCTATTCATCCATCTCGTATCAAGTTAGTTTCTAGTGAACTTTCTCCTATCATCGCTGATATTGTTAACAAGATGTTTAAAACAGGCATATTTCCCGACCCTCTGAAAGTTGGCAAAATAACACCTGTTCACAAAAAAGGCGATCGCAAGCTTCTCAGTAATTACAGACAAACTTGCATCCTTCCATTTTTTAGTAAAATAATGGCGCGTCTTTTTCATACACGGTTAACATCCTATCTGACGAAGTTTAGTCTCTTATCACCTAACAGTATGGTTTTAGGCCCGACTACTCAACCGAGCTCGCCCTTCTAACCGTCACCGATAAAATAAAAAACGCAATTGACCAAGGCTTGCTCGTTGGTGGAGTATTTATAGATTTAACGAAGGCTTTTGATACAATCAACCACAAAATTCTTTTATATAAACTTGAATCGTATGGAATAACTGAACCGCCACTTCAATTTATCTCGAGCTATCTGAGCAATCGCACGCAGGTTGTTCAAATTGATGGTAAGATTTCATCTTCAAAAAACATAAATGAAGGCGTTCCTCAGGGCTCGATCCTTGGCCCACTGCTCTTTTTGCTATTTATCAATGATCTGCCCAAAGTTTTGACTACTGCAGACTGTATCTTATATGCAGATGACATGACCATTATTACTTACGCTAAAAACGCTGAATAGCTACAGCAAAACATTAACGCTGACTTGCATCATATAAGTTCTTGGTGTGAAAAGAACATGCTAAAAATTAAATCATCGAAAACTGCTTTTATGGTGTTTCATTCCTCCCGGATATCAATTTCAAATTTCGTATCTGTGCGCCTCGGTGACGACTTGATACGAATGTCTGACAGCACGAAGTTTCTTGGTGTAGTTCTCGACAGGCATATGAAATTCAACCTTCATGCGCAATCACTCATTCGCAAGATATCCTTTGGTATACGTGTCATAATCAAAACACGCTCATATTTTCAGCCTCACATTATTCATGCACTTTACCCCGCACATGTTCACAGCCATCTCTCTTATTGCATATCAGCTTGGGGCAACACATATTTCACCCACCTCCACCAACTTCAACGCCTGCAAAATCAGGCACTTCGTCTCATGACATTCAGCCATTACTCATCCACTGCAACACCACTTTATAATGATTTACATATTCATCCTCTTCATCAACTCTTTCAACTTAAGTTATCAATTGTGATGTATAGGCTTTTACATAGTATTGTACACATAGATGGCTTTGTCGTTGAAACCTTTGTGAATAAAAATATTACTAGGTTCTCTGAGCTTGATAACCGCCTTCTACCTAAAGTGCGCTCAAAGTGCGGTAGGTTTACTACCCCATTTGCGGGAATCTATGTTGTGCAACTCCCTTCCTTATATAATCAAATCATCAACCACGGCACATTCATGCAAAAATCAAGCAAAGAAATATTTTTTGAAACAAGTGCCTTCGCACTAGAAACTGCTTTTGTACCTGCGTATGTACAAGTTGTATTGCTGATTATTATTATTTTTTTGCTTTGTAACCTGCGGTTGTTTGTTCAAGATTTCATTGTTTATTTTACTCTCTTACTTTGTTAAACCGATAACCACTGTTTGATTTTATTTTTTTTTCTTCTGTCCCATTCACATTGTGTATGAGGCTCCCTGTGTATCACCAATCTTGTAGACGCTTATTTGGAAAACTAACATCGTTGTTCAGTAAACCTTCAAACCTATATATACGAAAGTTGGTATGCCCCAATATGACTGCATGAAGATCATAAATGATAAGTCATAACGTGAAAATCTTGACATGCATGTCATGAGCGATATGATTTAAGTGCCACGGTCTTGGGGCTCTTCTGGCCGTTTCGTCAATGGGATGATGTATACGAAAATTGGTTTGGCACAACAAGACTGCATGACGATCATAAATGGCAGGTCATAACATGAAAATAGTGACGTGCATGTCATGAGTGGCATCATCTACATGCCACTCGTTTCTTTAATGGGGTGTGTACCAAAGTTGCTATGGCACAACACGACTGCATGACGAAGGTAAATGACATGTCATAACGTTAGAATCAAGACATGCGTGTATGAGCGGCATGGTTTACGTGCCATAGTCATGCTGCTCTTGCGGCCGTTTTGATAACTTCATATGTACGAAACTCGGTATAGAGAGACAACAATGCAAATCCATTTTAGGTTCCTGATGCGTGCTTCGCATTTCCTTGATTCCCACTGCACGTGGGATCTGCCGATTTTTTCTTCCATCCATCCATCCATCCACCTCAGCTCGTCCTGACGTCACCAGGCTGTACCTGATGATGTCAACAATTTCTGGTACTATCGATTAGTCGAACGATAGTGTACTACGGCCGACAAGGTCCGTAAGCTCCCTTTTCCTCGTAACATTGTTCCCCGCGAAGGGCCTCCCTGTAAGGTTCTTCAACACAGCGATTCACCATACGTTTCCATTGTTTTGGCGAAGTCATTAGCAGCCCCCACCACAGGAAGACGGGCCGGCACGATAGCAATAGAGCTCATCGGCGATGAGCTGTCACGTGACATATTTGCCGGAGGAGTCGACTCTGGACCAGCAGGAGGACACGTGGCAGAGGAAAGAGCAAAATGAGCGGGGGCTAGTGTATCGCTGACCACTGACTGCATGTACCGCTTCGAAAACGTTATCGCAGCGACGTGCTTGTTGCCCGCTCGTGTACAGCTACAGCGCGGCAGCCCACTCGTGTACAGCTGCAGTGCGGCAAGCCAATTTCCACCCCTGGGTGATTTAGTGGCCCTTTAAGAGTATATCACTCTAAGCCAAAATGGAACGAATTGGGAGTAACTGCCGCCGTTCGTGTCCACAACGTCCACTTAGTCCTCAAAGAGATCAACTGTAGGCCAGTGGTGCTGTGCGCAAACTGAGAGAGAGAGCAACAGTTGCACCGCGAGGAGCAAGCGGTTGCACCCACGGAGACTTTCCGCTAGAGCAAGCAGCCGCCAAGGAATGGACAACGACCATCATCATCATCATCATCATCATCATCATCATCATCAGCCTGTTTAGGTCCACTGCAGGACGAAGGCCTCTCCCAACGATCTCCAATCCACCCTATCCTGAGCGAGTTGGTTCCACTTTATGCCCGCAAACTTTTTAATTTCATCGCTTCATCTAACCTTCTGCCTGTCTCTGTTGCGTTTTCCCTCTCTTGGTATCCATTCCGTCGCTCTTACTGCCCACCTATTATCCTTCCTCCTCATGACATGTCCTGCCCAGGTCCGTTTCTTTCTTTTAATTGATAAGATAATATCGGCTACTCCTGTCTGTTCTCTGATCCATTCCGCTAGTTCTTTATCTCTTAGCGTTACCCCTATCATTTTTGTTTCCATTGCACGTTGCGTGCTCCTTACTTTCATCTCTAGTCTTTTCGTTATTCTCCATGTTTCTGCACCGTGCGTTAGTACTGGGAGAATGCAGTGATTGAATACTTTTCGCTTTAATGAGAGCGGTAAGTTTCCGGTCATGATTTCGTAATGCTTTCCGAATGAGCTCCAGCCCATCCTTATTCTACGGAGAATTTCCTTTTCCTGGGTAGGAGTTCTTGGCTACCTACACCTGTATTTACAGGCTCGAGTATAACCGTGCACAGCAAGAACAGCCAGCGTTCGGTTATCACTTCGTCGTCGTCTTCTTCGGGCCAGGCATGAAGGACACTCGCGTATGTGCCATAGCATGACCCCCGGCGGCAGAAGCTCCGTCCCGGAGCGGCTAAAAAGTGTCGTCGGAAATAGAGTTGTACGGTTTCAGCCGCGAGACGTGGACGACGTCTCTGGATGAGTGGGAATCGGCCGTCGTGGACGAGACGGGAGCAATTTCGTAGGTGACTGGTGTCACTTGGCGCAGCACGCGGTAGGGTCCAGCATACCGGGAAAGGAGCTTTTCGGATAATCCCACTCGGCGGCATGGGGTCCAGAGGAGCACAAGTTCACCAGGCGAAAAATATAGCTCGCGATGTCGAGCATCGTAGCGACGCTGTTGACTTGCTTGGGACGCCATAAGCCGAACACGGGCAAGCTGGCGAGCGTGATCTGCGCGTGCAATGGCTTCATGGGCATATTCAGTGGTAGCAGTGGTCGGTGGAGGCAGCATGGTATCAAGGGGTAACGCCGGCTCTCGTCCGTACAACATGTAGAAAGGCGAAAATCCAGCACTATCATGGCGGGAGGAGTTGTAGGCAAATGTTATGTACGGCAGCACCACGTCCCAATCGCGATGATCGTCGGAAACGTACATAGCTAGCATGTCTGTAAGGGTGCGATTTAGGCGCTCGGTGAGGCCGTTGGTCTGTGGGTGGTACGAAGTGGTTAGTTTGTGCTGAGTTGAACAAGAACGGAGGATGTCGGCGATTACCTGGGACAAAAAGTTACGGCCACGGTCAGTAAGTAGCTGTCGGGGAGCACCGTGAAGGAGGATAACGTCACGCAGCAGGAAATCCGCAACATCAGTGGCACAGCTGGTCGGTAGTGCGCGAGTGATCGCATATCGCGTGGCGTAATCTGTCGCCACCACTACCCACTTGTTGCCGGAGGCGGACGTAGGGAAAGGGCCTAGAAGGTCGAGTCCGACGCGAAAGAAGGGTTCTGCGGGGATGTCAATCGACTGAAGGTGACCCGCAGGTGGAAGGGAGGACCGTTTGCGACGCTGACACGACTCGCAGGCAGCCACGTAACGGCGGACAGAGCGTGCAAGTCCTGGCCAAAAGAAACGGCGGCGGACACGGTCGTACGTGCGGGATACACCGAGGTGTCCGGCAGTGGGTGCGTCATGAAGTTCGCGGAGTATGCTCCGGCGTAGGTGTTTCGGTACGACGATGAGCAGGTCAGGTCCTTCGGGCCGAAAATTACGTCGGTAGAGGACGCCATTCTGGACGACAAATCTTCTGACGGAGGGGTCATTGGGCGATGCCTGTATGTGCTCGATGATCGGTCGTAAGGAAGGGTCACGATTTTGTTCGTCGCCAAGGTTAGCGAGGTCGGACACTGAGAAGATACAGTGGACTGTGTTCTCGTCGTCGTCGTGAGGGTTGTCGACGGGATAGCGAGACAACCAATCTGCATCGCGATGCAAGCGGCCAGATTTGTAGACGACTGAATATGAATACTCTTGCAAACGCAAGGCCCAGCGCCCGAGCCGTCCTGAAGGATCTTTAAGAGTAGACAGCCAACAGAGTGCGTGGTGATCTGTAACTACGGAAAATGGGCGACCATACAAATAGGGTCGAAACTTCGCTACCAACCAAACAAGAGCCAAGCACTCACGCTCTGTGATGGAGTAGTTTCTCTCAGCGGCCGATAGGAGGCGGCTTGCGTAGGCAATAACACGATCGTGACCACGCTGACGTTGGGCTAATACTGCACCGAGTCCGTAGCCACTTGCGTCAGTGCGGACTTCCGTGTGGGCAGACGGGTCAAAGTGGGCGAGGATCGGGGGCGTCGTGAGCAGGCTGATGAGGCGAGAGAATGCGGACGCTTCTTGCTGGCCCCAAGAAAAGGAGACGTCTTGCCTCAAAAGCTCCGTTAGTGGTTTCGCTATGGTCGCAAAATCCTTGACAAAACGGCGAAAGTATGAGCATAGCCCGAGAAAGCTGCGGACATCCTTGATGGACTGTGGTATAGGGAAGTACTTGACAGCGGATATTTTTCCCGGGTCTGGTTGGACGCCGTTGGCGTCGACTAAATGGCCAAGGACCGTGATTTGGCGGCGGCCAAAACGACACTTGGACGAGTTGAGCTGGAGCCCGGCCTGACGAAAAACGTCCAGGATTGTCGAGAGGCGATCAATGTGCGTTTCGAATGTTGGTGAAAACACGATAACGTCGTCTAAGTAGCACAAACATGTGGACCATTTATGTTGTTGTTGTTTTGTGGGGTTTAACGTCCCAAAACCAGTTCTGATTATGAGAGACGCCGTAGTGGAGGGCTCCGGAGATTTCGACCACCTGGGGTTCTTTAACGTGCACTGACATCGCACAGTACACGGGCCTCAACATTTCGCCTCCATCGAAATGCAGCCGCCGCGGCCGGGGATTGTGGACCATTTAAAACCTCTCAGGAGGGAGTCCATCATGCGTTCAAAGGTGGCAGGGGCGTTACAGAGGGCGAAAGGCATGACCTTGAATTGATAAAGGCCGTCCGGTATAATAAAGGCTGTCTTTTCACGGTCCATATCGTCGACTGCAATCTGCCAATACCCGGAACGTAGATCAATCGATGAAAAGTAGCGAGCTCTGTGTAGGCAGTCAAGAGCGTCATCTATGCGTGGCAACGGGTACACGTCTTTTTTTTGTAATTCGGTTAAGGTGCCGATAATCGACGCAAAATCGCCAAGAACCATCTTTCTTTCGCACCAAAACGACAGGCGATGCCCACGGACTCGACGATGGTTCGACGATGTTCTTTGCGAGCATCTTGTCAACTTCGCTTTGAATTATCTGACGTTCAGCCGCGGATACACGATAGGCACGTCGATGGATAGGAGGAGCATCGCCAGTATTTATGCGATGGGTCACTTGCGTAGCTTGGCCTAAAGGACGACCGCCGATATCAAAAATATCATTGTATTCACGCAAAAGGCGACGTAGATCTTGACTTTGCTCAGGGGTTAGGTCTGGGGCAATCATCGATGTAATAGCCTTATCAGAGGGACAGGCATCCTGCTGCGCAGGTGAATGTGGCGAACCGGTGACGGTAAAAGCCTGCACTTCGCGTGCATCGAGTGGGCTGAGCAGGGCGAGGGAGATACCACGGGGCAGAACTTGGGGCGTGAAGTTGAAATTGACTACAGGTAGGCAGGCGCAGTTGGCAACAACTGAGAGAACTGTATGAGGAAGCGTGATGCCTCTGTCGAGTAACACGTCAGTTACTGGCGTCAGAAGGTAGTCCCCATCAGGTACTGGAGGCGACGACACGAGATCGACGCAAGTAAGTGTTTGAGGCGGCAAGCGAACGTAGGCGGCGGCATTGAGGCGACTGGGGCGTTGGTCGACAGGGTCCACTAGAGGCAGGTCGAGGCGTAAAGTGCTGGCCGAACAGTCTATGAGAGCTGAATGGGCTGAGAGGAAGTCGAGACCAAGGATGACGTCATGCGGGCATTGGGCAAGAACGGTGAAGAGAACAACCGCATGGCGATCGGCGATGCTAACACGGGCAGTACACATTCCAATAACAACAGCGGTTCCACCATCGGCGACCCGTACAGCATTAGTGCTTGCTGGCGTCAGAATTTTCCTTAATCTACGACGAAATTGAGCACTCATGATCGATAAGTGTGCTCCAGTGTCGATGAGTGCGGTGACATGGACGCCGTCAACGTATACGTCAAGTAGGTTCTGTTTGGTCGGAATCGTCAGAGGATTTTGTGCCATGTCCAACAATGCAGCGCCACCTCCAGGAGCTGCACTGCCTAGTTTTCCGGCTGGGAGCGGCGAAAGATGGTCGGGGAGGATGGTCGGCGAGGTTGAGGCGAGCGAGATTGGCGGCGTTGGGGCGAAGGTGAGCGGGTGTAGCGAGGCTGAGCAGGGTATTCTTCAGGGTCGACGTGTTGTGAGCTGGATGGGTACGGTTGTGGACGGCGTGTTTGAGCAGAGTAAGAGGCGAAAGAATTCCAGGATGGAGTCCAGCGGCTTCGGCAGTAGCGGGAAATGTGTCCGACGCGGTGGCAGTGAAAGCAAATAGGTTTGTCGTCCGCAGTTCGCCATTCAGCTGAGTTCCTAAACCGGGGAGGGGCGAAGGTTGATACGGGACGGGATGGGGTGGCAAAGTTGGGGCGGACATCGGGGCGTGCTGGCAAAGACACCGCATGAATGCCCATGTTGTGAATCTCCTCGCGAACGACGGCTTGAACTAGCGAAACCGGAACAACAGGTTCCGAGAAGGTCTTGACTTCGGCAGTACTAGGACAGGCGGCCTCTATCTCACGCCGTACAATGCGTGTAACGTTGTCCGAGTTAGCGGACGCGTGAGAAAAACCCTCACATGACGACGTTGCTGCGGTGTTGGGCAAGCGGGCGAACTGATGAACGATTCGCCGGCTTTTAGCCTGTTCCAAGCGACGGCATTCTTTCATGACGTCGTTTACAGTGGTGACATTATTGAAGACGAGCAGGTTGAACGCGTCGTCAGCGATCCCTTTTAGAATGTGGGCTACCTTGTCTGCCTCGGACATGTTGACGTCGGCTTTGTGACATAGAGCCAAGATGTCCAGAATATAGGCGACGTAAGGTTCAGTTGATGTTTGGACCCGCGTGGAGAGTTCCTTCTTAGCAGCCAGCTGCCGACCGTATGGGTTCCCAAACACGTCGCGCAGTTTCTGCTTGAAACTGTCCCAGCTTGTGATGTCAGCTTCGTGAGTTTCGAACCATGCTCGCGGTGGTCCGTCAAGGAAGAACAGTACATTTGCGAGCTGAAGAGTGGGATCCCACCTGTTAGTGGTGCTGACACGTTCGTACCGAGTAAGCCAGTCCTCCACGTCTGCGCCTTCGCGGCCCGAGAACACGCCGGGATCTCGCGGTGTGGTAACGGTGACGTACGTTGTCGCAGACGGATTGGCGGGTGTTGGCGCCGGTGCATCAGAAGCCATCGTGGGAGCTTCAAGAAAACGGCCGCTGCGAAGCTCCGTGGCGAGGTCAGGGATCGCGCACCTCCACCACGATGTTACGCACAAACAAGGCTACCTACACCTGTATTTACAGGCTCGAGTTTAACCGTGCACAGCAAGAACAGCCAGCGTTCGGTTATCACTTCGTCGTCGTCTTCTTCGGGCCAGGCATGAAGGACACTCGCGTATGTGCCGTAGCAATATTAACTGTCCCAGGTATACATATTCGTTTACACATTGTAAGGGTTCATTGCTGATTTTAAATTCCTGTTCCTTAGCTAAGCTATTGAGCATAACTTTCGTCTTTTGCGTATTCATTTTTAATCCAATTTTAATGCTTCTTTCCCTGTTTAGGTCATCAATCATGTTTTGCAATTCGTCACCATCATTGCTAAAGAGCACAATGTCGTCTGCAAATCTTAAATTGTTTAGATATTCCCCGTCTATTCCAATACCCTTTTCTTCCCAGTCTAGACGTTTAAAGACTTCCTCTAAACATGCAGTGAATAGCATCGGGGATATTGTATCTCCCTGTCTCACACCTTTCCTGATCGGGATTTCTCTGCTTCTCTCATGTAGGAGTAGTGTGGCTGTGCAATCTTTGTATATGTTGGTTATGGTTTTCACGTATACGCCAGGTACGCCTTGTCGACGTAGAGCTTCTAGAACTGCTTGTATTTCTATGGAGTCAAATGCTTTCTCGTAGTCGATAAACGCCATATAAAGAGGTTTGTTATATTCCGCGTACTTCTCAATTACTAGGTTGATAGCGTGGCTGTGGTCCATTGCCGAGTAACCTTTCCTAAAACCAGCTTGCTCTCTCGGTTGGTTAAAGTCGAGTGTTTCTCTTATCCTCGTAGAAATTACCTTTGTAAGTAGCTTGTATATTACTGGGAGTAGGCTGATTGGTCTGTAATTCTTTAATTCCTTTATGTCACCTTTCTTGTGGATAAGGATTATATTATTTTTCCAGCTGCGCGGTACACTGCATGTCTTGATACATTTCGTCAAGAGCGATGCAAGTTTTTAAATGCGAAGCATTTCTTAGCGAACTTCGGCGAGTTTGAGCGTATCTATCTATCTATCTATCTATCTATCTATCTATCTATCTATCTATCTATCTATCTATCTATCTATCTATCTATCTATCTATCTATCTATCTATCTATCTAGCCGCCTACGATTTTGTGCTCTCCCGGCCGTTCCGCTAATCGGATGTTTACGAAAATTGGTATGCCACATCATGACTACATGACGAACATAAATGACAGGTCATAACATGAAAATCATGATATGCATGTCATGAGCGGCATGATTTACATGCCACTGTCTTGGGGATCTCCTGTCCGTTTCGCTAATGGGATGTATGCGAAAATTGGTATGGCACAACATGACTGCCTCACGAACATAAATGGCAGGTCATAACATGAAAATCATAATATGCATGTCATGAGTGGCATGATTTACATGCCACGGTATTAGTGCTCTCCTAGCCGTTTCGCTAATGGGATATATGCGAAAATTGGTATGGCACAACATGACTGCCTGACGAACATAAATGGCAGGTCATAACATGAAAATCATGGCATGCGTGTCATGAGCGGCATGATTAACATGTCACAGTCTTGGTGCTCTCCTGGCCGTTTCGTTAATGGGATGTATACCAAAATTGGTATGCCACGACATGACTGCATGACGAACATGACTGACAGGTCACAACAGTCCCGCCACGGTGGTCTAGTGGCTATGGTACTCGGCTGCAGATCCGAGGGTCGCGGGATCGAATCCCGGCTGCGGCGGCTGCATTTCGATGGAGGCGAAATGTTGAGGCCCGTGTACTGTGCGATGTCAGTGCACGTTAAAGAACCCCAGGTGGTCGAAATTTCCGGAGCCCTCCACTACGGCGTCTCTCATAATCAGAACTGGTTTTGGGACGTTAAACCCCACAAATCAATCAAATCAGGTCACAACATGAAAAGCATGACATGCATATGTCATGGGCGACATGATTTACATGCCACGCGTTTCGATAACGGGATGTATACGAAATTGGCATGCCACAAGATGACTGCATCATGAACGTAAATGACCGGTCATAACATGAAAATCATGACATGCATGTCATGAGCGACATGATTTACATGCCACGGTCTTGGTGCTCTCTTGGCCGTTTCGTTAGTGGGATGTGTAGGAAAATTGGTATGCGAAAATATGACTGCATGACGAACATAAATGACAGGTCATAGCATGGAAATCATAACATGCATGTCATGGGCGGCATGATTTACATGCCAGGCGTTTCGTTATTGGGATGTATACCAAAATTGCTATGGAATAACACGACAGCATTACGAACGTAAATGACAAGTCATAACATTAAAATCATGACACGCGTGTTATGACCGGCATGATTTACATGCCCTGGTCCTGGCGCTATACTGCCGTTTCGTTAATGGGATGTATGGGCTCCGTCTACTGACCAGAGGGCGCTACGTAGGTCTCGTCGGACGGCTCAGTCGCGCACGGTGGAAACCGAGGCGACAGCGACGCGCGCGTTTCTTCGCTGCTTTCCGGTCGTGCTGCGAACCACACGAACGCTCACGGCGTCGCCCTTTGGAACAGTTTGCCGCAGGTTTGGAGTACGCGTCTCAAAGGAAATAAAACCAAAGAAGGTGGGACGGGCGGTCGCTGCTGCTATAGAGTTGGAGACGCGTATCGCGTTCGCATATTTCCCTGTCACAGTCTGCCCAATTTTGCTTCTTCTCTCCGCCAGGCAGTGCATTCTGGCGCTAATGTCGCACATTGAAAACTCGACTGCACGGAGCCTATACGAAAATTGGTTTGGCACAACATGGCTGCATGACGATCATAAATGACAGGTGATAACATGAAAATAGTGACATGCATGTCATTAGCGGGATGATCTACATGCCACTCGTTTCCTTAAAGGGATGTATGCCAAAATTTCAATGGCACAACACGACGGCATGACGAACGTAAATGACAAGACATAACGTTACAATCATGACATGCGTGTATAAGCGGCATGGTTTACATGCCACATTCTTCGTGCTCTTGCGGCCGTTTCGTTAACTTCATGTGTACCAAACTCGGTATAGCGAGACAACAATGCAAATCCATTTTACGTTCCTTATGCGTGCTTCGCATTTCCTTGATTCCCACTGCACGTGGGATCTGCCAATTTTTTTCAAGTACAATATCTCCTCCGTCTTTGATCAAGTCAGCATGCTCGTAAACGGCCAGCATGCTCGTAAACAAATAGTCCCCTGAAAGAAAAAAAACAACATAATCTTAGCAGTTTATTTTAGTGTAAACTGTCGTGAACACTGTGGTGTAAAAGAAGTGGTGCCGTTTATGCGTCACTAGAACAAAAAATAAATGAATCTATCCATGCGGAAATTTTCGCTCACGACCACGTTGTATCAATGCGCGGCGTGCTGGTTCTCTCGTCCAGAGAGAGAGAGAGAGAGAACATGTGCTGCAATGACAAGCTAGATCTCGCTGGCCTGCGACGATGTTGGTGCGCTGTGGATGTGTTCTTGTTTTCGTGCTTTTGCTGTTATGGCTGCTATTAGTTATGGCGTTCTTAGTCATTTCTCCACGTTATGTTTACCGTGGTTCGTGGATGGAATGAAGTGATGCGCCATCGGAGTGCTACGAGCTGAATGGGACCTCGCCTGAATGGTTCGTGTAAACAAAGCTTTACTTGCTTCCTGTTATTTCACTTGCATGCTTCTAGATGTCATGTTCACCTCACCTGCATTCTCATCTTCCCAACGAAACGTGCGTGTTAATCACAATTCGTGCTGTAAGGCATTCCTAATGCTGCTTTACCAGGAAAGCTGAACGGATTGCTCGGGTCGGCATGACATGCGTAGCCTCGATGGGGGCCGAACGTTCGCCGAAGCTAGTGCAGATTGCAAGGCACCCTTTCGCGGTACTAAATTTATACGCGTTTTCTGTGCCGAAATATTGCAGGCTTCTAAAAAAGAAAAGCAAAAGCGTGTACGTCGCATCTTTCTTTCTACTTCAAAGTCTCTTTATATCCGCTTATACAGGGACCTTACTTCGAAGTATACGAGAAATTTGGATACGATGCTGTTGTCTAGCGCATGTATAGTTTTATGTTTTTATCTGCGTTTTCCTTTAGTAATACTATATGTGTTTCTACATGCTGTGGTTCTGTATTCGATTATTTGTTTTTGTTTCGTACTGTAGCGTTCTTGTTTTGATGCTGGTATGGGTTTACTGCGGCTAATTCTTTTATTATTTATCGGCAACCTTCACCGAGGGTCCCGTTGCAGTCATTGTACTTTGGGACCGTCGTCTGTATAATTTATACCTTATAATTCATTTGCTATGTCACAATAAAACTGATTGGTTGGTTAATCGAAGTTTAGTGCCAATAGCGCAGGTATCCTTCGCACCAGCGAGCTGGTATGTTCTGAATTTGGTAATGCATAATTTTGAAGTCGTACTCTTAATTGTTTAATTTAAATTTTCATAATAACGTTCATGGCGCGGTGTTCATTAGTACGGGCGTTTTAGAGCCTTTTGCATAAGAAAAGACGTCTTCTAGACCAAAACTTCTTATGCGTGCCGTCTCTGAGACGTCGTTAACGTCTCGGATATCCGTCTCGAAGACGTCTTAAATCCTTTGTGTGCCAGCTGGGAAACTCCCACCGATGAGGGCACATAGGGCACATTCCGTCATAAACCTCCCTAGGGACTATAACGGAGCACTTCCCTGACGTTACCATCATGGATGTTGATGAAAAACCCCCATCTCATGCGGCATAACCTCCCCTGCATCGCGAAACGCGTTTTGGCTGTCAGAGGAGGAACGTCGCAGCCCGACCGACGGGAGGAGGGGGGCTCGGGAGCCTTAAATAACATGGCGGCCGGACAAGCGACCACGTCGGACGAACGCGAGACCTTTGCGAAGCTGGCAAAGGCTATTGCCACGTTACGAAAAGGGAAATCGTTTCGGCTATCCTGTGAATATTACGAGCGTCAGCGAAGGTTATGATCTACAGTGTCAAGTGTGGAGGGAACCCAAATTGTGTGCCGGTGTTGTGCAGTGACCGAATACAACCACGGATACCAGGCGCAGCGGCCGCGTTGGTGAGTGAGCTCTCTATGCTATTTCAACTACTTGTCTCATTTAGGAGTGAACTACTTGTCTCATAGGAGTGAAGTTCGGTACCATTCTATAGGTCACTATTCCTGATTCCTGGTATAAACTAGTCTCGAAAGGGGTAGTTGTAGTGCACAAGATATAGCTGAAAAGGTCTGCCGAATTCCGGAAAATTCATTGTTTGGAGCACATGTTCGGAGAGCGAAATAAATGAAACTAGAGCGATTTTGGAGATAAACCTCTACTGATTGGCATACTTAGCGACTGAATAAATATAGATATCATCAGTGAAAAACATTATTGTATCTATTTCACTTACAGAGTTATAACGAGTTTAATGTTAAGATGCTATTTTGTTGTATTTACTATATACGTAAGTTAAATCTTCGTGCGCTAAGAAGCGCTAGGTAAATATCTGTCACCAGGTGCAATTTATTTTCAGCTATCTTGTAAACTGACCAAAGAAAAACATAACAACTGAAATCAGCAATATAGCTTGTTATAAGATTAGGCAAATGCGCAAAGGATTCCTGTTTGGTATCGACTTTAAGAACACATCGATGCGCTCATCTTGGTGAAAAAAGAAATGGTTTAATAGTATCGCAAAATCAGAGGCATCGACTAATGTTGAATTCCAATGACAGATCCAGATCAAGTTTTTCTGCTCTGTGCGGAGCAGTTACATTCCAATGGCAGATTGGGAGCATGAATTTTGTATTCCTATGGCAGATTGGGCGCGGATTCCGGGCCGCTCCGTGGAGCAACAATTCTTGCTCCGTCTAAATCGGCGGATTTGGCCGGAAGTCCGCGTGACGTCATTTGCGCGCCCGCTTCTGCAACGCCACCTGGTTGGCTTCTGCCCGGCTCTCTTCCCGTCACGGACGGCCGTTTACAGTCGTGGGCTGCCATGGACGACAGGAAAAGCACTTCGCGCCGTGCTCTCAGCTGTTGCTGCTAGAGAGTAGTAGTTCGGAGTCGGACAGCACAAGTGCCGAATCCTGTGAGGATTCTTCGGACACAGACAGCGAGTGTGAGGCTGCTGTGTACAAACGGGCATTCGACACGATTTTCCGCCTGCCTGCCAAGAGGCCTAAAGTGACTGGCTTCGTCGAGGACGTCGTTCGGCGATATTCGGACGAAGAGGTACCGTACAACCCTGGTGGCTCTAGCGTAGAAAAAAGAACTTATCTGATATACTGTTTTCCTCTAGTTCCGTAAGCACTTCCGATTGTCGCGGCGTGTAGCAGAGCAACAAGTTGCAGGATTTGCTGCTTCACGTACGTGCCCGTCGAGCAGCCACGGTGGAGTGCCCGCAAAGTCTGCAGAAACTCATGTGCTGACTTTCATCTGGTGAGTTTGCCTTTGTTTACGTATTTTGCCTATGTCCATTTCCCGTGTTCATTCTTTAGTCAACAAATAAAAACAGCGCTCATTGGCTGATAGCGGAGGTGATCGGCTAGCCGAACCCGTTAGCCCAGGCCTAATGCCCCGCCACGGTGGTCTAGTGGCTAAGGTACTCGGCTGCTGATCCGAGGGTCGCGGGATCAAATCCCGGCCGCGGCGGCTGCATTTCGATGGAGGCGAAATGTTGAGGCCCGTGTGCTGTGCGATGTAAGTGCACGCTAAAGAACCCCAGGTGGTCTAAATTTCCGGAGCCCTCCACTACGGCGTCTCTCATAATCAGAACTGGTTTTGGGACGTTAAACCCCACAAATCAATCAATCAATCAGCCCAGGCCTAATGTGCCCCTTCTTGATGAGGATGTGCGTAGCAGCTGAGGTAATGGTTCACGGTCCCACTGCGTCGGCTATGACGGTGCGTGGAGATTGTATTCTTGAAGTGATGATTGCGGTGCTAAAAGGCGTCATGGTTGCATGCATTGCAGATGAATGCCACTTGCTATTAGTTTCGCTGTTAGTGTTTCTTACGGTAGTTGCATAATTGCATGTAGTACGCCTAAACAGTGCAGAATTATTGTCACAACACGTAAACCATTCGTATAATGTCTCCGCTACTGTTTCCAGATTGCACACATGCGTTTACACGAGCCCGAATGTCACACGTTGTTTTTCAGGGGCGTACTGTTTCGTGAGCGTAGAACAAGGTAACTTACCATCAAATACGTTATCTCAGAAGCATTATGTACGGTAATCTTATTATCAAATAAGAGGCTCCAAAGTAGTATGATCCAATGCAGATTTCTATTCTTCCTTGCAAATAACTCATTTCCTTAATTACTTGCAGGTATGCAGCCAATAAAACAAGCATGAGGGAGGTGGCAAGCCGCTTCGATTTATCAGAGAGCTCTGTTCACCGAATCCTTGTGAGAGTGGCTGACTTCCTCGTTGCCATGAGCCCATCAGTTGTGTCCTTTCCCTCTAACTTGAAAAAACTGTCCAGTGAATTTAAGAAGGTATGTTTAAAATTTATTTGTGCTATACATTGTTTAATACTTTTGCACATCAACATGTTTCTGCATGCATAAATGACACCAATCTTATTTCGCTTGCCAACAGGTGTCTGGAATTCCCAGCGTTATGGGCTGTCTAGACAGCTCATATAATAAAATACAGTGCCCAGATAAGAAGATTGCATCGACCTACTGCAACAGGCACCACTACCTTTCATTAACACTTCAAGCTGTCTGTGACCACAAACGGAAATTCATTGACACCTGCATTGGAAGCTCCAGCAGGATCCACGGTTCCCGAATCTTCAAGCTTTCATCACTGTCCAAAAAACTTCCTAAACTATGTGAAGACGGAGCTTACCACCTGCTTGGAGATGCAGCCTATTCACCCAGGCCGTACCTACTAACTCCTTTCAGAGACTATGGCAGGCTATCAAATGAGCAGAAGGACTTCAGCAGAAAGTTTTCAGCAACGCGGGTACTGATAGAAAACAGTTTCAGCAACCTCAAGAAAAGATTCCATCAGCTCATCTACCTGGAGCTCCGCACTGTAGAGTGGCTGAACAAGTTTATTATTGCCTGTTGCATGCTGCATAACTTATGCATTGATCACGGAGACTCGGAACCAGATGAGCCGGATGATGACGCAACACCCCAGGACGTCCAGTGGTACGAGGAATCTTCCAATGACAACATGAACGAGGCTGGTGAGGAAGCCTTGCTACGCAGTCTAGGGGAAATCAAGAGGAACAAGGTGCTGGAAGCAATGCGGTAAAAGCAGTAGTGGTGTGTAATCACTGCAAACTCTTGAAAGTTTCAGCTGTGTAAGCAGGGCAATAAATAGTTAAGTTGTCGAAATGGCACTTCAATATATAGTGCAACTGGTACCCAATTCCAACACTGACACTACAATAAATACAAAAGAATCAGCAGCAGAGTGTGCCAGTTAACACAGATTTGTGCATAACAAAAATGATTTTATTAATGTTCAATGAATGGCCCATAAAGTCCAACGCTTCAATCTATTCGTTCATGTCGGGTAACCCAAACACGCGCTTGAGCAACTGCATTTTTTCTTCAGTCTTTTCCTTTCTCAGCTCCTCTCTGTACGCTCTCCTTTCTTCGTGTCGCTGTCTTCGTTGTTTCTCACGGGCAGCTTTTTGTTCTTCTTTACCTCTTTGAAGGCGTTCCATTTCTTCTGAAGAAGAGCTTGATTTCTTGTGCCCTTGCACTTGACTGTGGTGCAGTCTTGATTTTTGGTGCCTTCTCGGCAGTTTCTGCAGAGCTTTCCGACATGCTTGCCTCCGTGTCTTCAGATGCACCACTGAGTTCAGCAGTGCTGTCGGAGCCACCTTCAGACATGGGTGAAGGAGCTGTAGAGGGGGTGCTGTGTTTTTCCTTTTTTGAAAACACACCGTAGCTGTCTCTTAGTTCAGCTGCTCCACGCTGTCGTCAAGGAGGCGTATTTTTTCCACCTCATCCTCAAAAGGGATGGGTGTTGGAGAATTGCCGGTTTTCTGATTATGTCCGACCGCAACTTTCCTCCGCTTCATTACAGTCTTGTAGCGTGTGCTACACTGCTCACCTGTTCTGTCAGCGCCAAGGGTTTCCTTCAGTTTTGCGGCTATGAATGAAAACATCTCTTTTTTGTTGTGAAATTTCTTCATTGGACCTACACGAGCAAAGTATTGCTCGTAGTAATCCAACAGTAACCTAGTTTCCCCATCTGTCCATTCACAACCATGACCTGCAAGAATGACAAGCACAAATCAGTACAGGCACAATTTCTAGCAAACGACACGTCGCAGTATATGCATAGTACATATGATACAGTTCACAATGCACAGCGCTCGTAAGGCAGAATTGCCAATGCAGCAACTTACTACGCTTGGCAGCTTTCTTTCCTCCGAGTTGTACTGAAAAAAAGAAAAGAAATTATGTCCGTGCAGGAGTGCGAGCAAATAGATATACAAACACGAAGAGAAATGGTGGAATCTAACAGATCTCTCGGCAATTCCATAAACATGGTGAGAAATGCTGGTAAGGGCTCATTATGCAAAATGAAGGCATGCGAACACGGATACAAGAAAAAGTAATAATAGTAGAATAACTGATGGGGTTTTAAGTGCCAAAACAAGCCGTGACGCATTGAAGGGCTCCGGGGTAACTTTGACCACATGGGGTTCTCTAACGTGCCCCCAAATCTATGTACATGGGTGCTTTAGGGGCGAAGCACCTTAGGGCTAAGCTTGCTGCAGCGTGACCGTGTGTGGGTGTTGGCCGATCCTGGATGCAGTGCAGTCAGACTGTGTGTGTATATGTGTGGGCCGATACCGGAGGTAGTACACCCATAAGTGCTGAACAATATTTTTCACTGCATATCCACTTGTAAGCGATCATTGGACAATCACATAACGGAGAACATGCCGCCAGAGCAGTCACTGTGACAATCTACCTGGCACCGAATTTGTACGTCAGCTGGAAATACATTGAGGCAGCTATGAAAAACAGTATGCCAATAACCCCTTTGTGCTCGTGGGAGATTTCAGTGTAGATATAACGAACGACGACTGGCTCATGCAGTATATGCTCTCTAGATTCGTTCTGCGGTGCATATCCTACGACTACAAGCAACCCACGACCACAAGGGGGGGCATGCATAGACCTTGTCTTGTCGAACTTTGTGATGTCGCCATTGGAGAACCATTGCCATTACACTTTACTGGCCATAAAGCAGTCTTTATGAAGGCTAAACGAAAATGCCATGTAAAATAAACCTTGTATATAATGTACACAGTGTTTGTCACTCATTCTATGATGTAGAGTGGGCAATGTACAGGGGATCCACCGTTACCCGATGATTCCCAGTAGTTCGCCCACTTTTCATCATTCACTTCGTGGATATGCGCTGTTTTTCTTGTATCATCGCCCCCACTGAACTGCGGCCGCCGTGGCCTGGATTCGATCCCGCAACCTCGATCGTAGCAATTAAGCGGCTACCACAGCTGGTACAAAAGACGAGTACACAACGCTAACGTAGACTGTCAACTGAAGGAGAGCGCGGCCTGTTTGCACGCCTTTCTTTTGCATGAGAAACGTGATCCGCACTGTTTGCTGCCACCTTATTTCTTTATACACTGCACTGCACCCCATCCACCAATATTTATTTGACATGTCATTGCTTGTTGGTGAGCACATACCTTGACTGGCCGCTTGCCCAGCTTGACCGAGCGCATTCGTCGCAGAAGCACCAGAGCAATCTGAAATGCAATTAATTTTGGATATAAATCAGGGTTGGGGTGCAAAAGCTTCATACGCGATACAGTCCTCTCAGCTTTCCTTTTACTAAATGTAGCTTCCATTGTTCCTACCTTGTTCGATATATTACACTGTTTTGCAAAATATAGGCGTTCGAGCGGAAGACAGCAATGCTGAACGACAATATCTAACTCCTCGCTTAACGAGTGATAGCACACACACAGAGGTAGTGACCATGAGCTCATATTTTTCGCACAATTCAAACTTTAACTCGTACACGAAGAATGTTGAGTTCGGACATTTGCACCGGCGACTATTCTTTCACGATCGTTTCTTAGACGCCACGAGACCAAGATGAACACATACCTTGCGTTTCCGGCGCAGCCGTAATCATTGCGTTGAGTAATGCTCTGACGGCTGGGCTGGCGTCCGCAGTGCGGTCATTGCGATCTTGAAAATCCATCACATCGGCCTAGAAGAGAACCACAACGTGCAACACGCGTCCAAATACCGGAAAAAACAGAGCGCACGGAATGCTGGGATCATCCGGGTCCGCTAGCGCCCTCTCGATAGATTTCCGCGTACTAAGTGCTCCCGCGGGAGCGAATGCATTCCAATGGCTGATCTGACGAGAGCGATCTTGCTAGGAGCGGCGCGCTCCGTTCTCGATCCGGCGGAGCGCTCGGGATCTGCCATCGGAATTCTTCATTAGAAATGTTATGAAAGGATTTCTGTCGTTCCCGCTTTCGTTTCGTTCACGAAAGCGTGGTCTTTTTTTCTTATTGTTTCTTCTTTTTTTCTATGCTTCTGCATGGCAGGCAAGCAAGCCACGACCGGACGGGTTCTGCGAAGAAAGAGTGGGACACTTTACAAGCGACGCTGCAACCGCCTTTTGTGTCGAGATCGTTTCTGCCCTGTTCCGACCTACAGGCCTTGGCGCCAGCTTCGACAGTGCCCTCTCCAATTTTCAACGCTCCAGGGATGCACTGCGGAAGGTTCGCTGGCTGTCCCGCAGCTGCCCCCCGAGCCGACGGTAACGAGTGGGGACGAGCGAGCGCACCGCATGTGTCTTTTTTAGGGGCGAAGCTCCTTAAGCTGTGGGTCGGTTGTCACGCGTATCCTGTAACCTACACCACTCACAATACCATGCAACACCATGCAACGCCGGGAGGCTCGCGCGCGAGCTCTCTCACTCTTCCATCTGCTGTCTTCTGAGAGAGAGAGAGAGAGAGAGAGAGACAGAGAGAGCGACAGAGAGAGCGAAAGGCGCGCGTTGACTATGGAAACGCTCTTTATTAGATGAACTCTCTACCAGCTCGCAAAGAAGGAGAACGGGCCCTCACCCGCGAGAGACAACGTTGGCGCAGGCAGCGTCTTCTAGCGAGTTTCTTGATTGAGAAATACCGACTGCTCGCGCTAGAGAACCGGTCACAGGCCACCCATATATATATATATATATATATTGTCGCGACTGTACTTTGGAAAATGTACTTTGGTAGCCGAGAAGAAAAACGAAGTAGGAGCACGAGCAAGGACCACCGGGTTTTCAGAGGAAGACAAAGTTTGGCGTCTGCGTTTCCTGTGGTTTTCTGATAATACAGTTCCTTGTTCTTTTTGTCCCATCGTGGTCCGGTCTTGTTTTTCCACGTTGTGACACTGGTGGAGGTGCTGGACTTCAACCCCTGATGCAGTGTCACAACGTGGAAAAACAAGACCGGACCACGATGGGACAAAAAGAACAAGGAACTGTATTATCAGGAAACCACAGGAAACGCAGACGCCAAACTTCGTCTTCCTCTGAAAACCCGGTGGTCCTTGCTCGTGCTCCTACTTCGTTTTTCTCGGCTACCAAAGTACATTTTCCAAAGTACAGTCGCGACAATATATATATATATATATATATATATATATATGCACTAGATCTTCACTAGCAATGAAGTGCCGGTGGGAGATTTCACTTGTGCGAAGTTGAACCATCAGGATTCGTAGCGTGCGCGTTAACTAAATCCCGAACTCGGCACGATCTACGATGAACCTCCCGAGCTTCGCCCACTCATCATCATTCACTCCGTGGATATGCTGTGAATTTTTTTGTTGCCTTTCGAAAGACGCCTAATTATCTGCAGACAGTGTCTCCCCTTCGTGCGGGTGCATATGCTCGCTCTCGTGAGACCCCACCACTGTCAGGTGAATGCGACAGCAGAGGACTATTTGTACGGAATGCATCCTTGGCAATCTGTGGAACCCAGCCCTTTGAGGTACTATCCTTTGTAAGGGAAAGATGACATCTGTACATGATGGTCTTGATTATTTCAGTTGTCCGTTTCTCCTTCTTTTATTCTCGCTTTTGTTTTCGTGTTGCTTTTTTTGAATATCAATATCATGATGTTAGGACAGCTTACTGTAATGTTTCCTTCGTTCCCACGTTTTTGTATTGAAATTAGAAAAAAAAACTGTAAGAATGTTTCAGCTGGGAGGAAGCCAATGAGAGGACGATACCGAACACTCAAGGCACTTCAGATGATAACGATGCGTTAATACCGAAAGGGGAAGATTTGTCAACGCTTATTTTCACTTGAGCAATCATGACTAATTTTTAACGAAATTCTCACTTTCGTTTGCAAGGCTAGTGACTTCGCATTTTTTCTTCCTGCGATAGCTGGCGGGGGGCTCATAGCCACCACCAGGGCAACGTAGCACAGGAAAACATCTCAAAAGGACAGAAAGTTGAGCGAGTTGGTAAGGGTCCATAGTCAAAAGAAGGGGCGTGCAAGACACGGGCACAAGGGCAGAAAAGGTCGCTATCAGGTGGAACGCCATCTAATCCATCTTTGCACTGCCATGTCTGTAGCTGCACGCCCGAGTTAGACGAAACCGAGATCCTGTACAGACATAATAATGAAGAGACGCGTTTATTGGTCGAGGCCTGGCATATCAGTATTAGTGGAAGTGCGTGCGTGAGTCAGCCGTCGATTAGCTTAAACAGTGAGGAGATAGAATGCCTTAGCAGTTTATCGCGTTGACCGGCACGTGTAACCGTTTGACAGGTGACGCTACCATTCCGAGCATGCGCAGATAAGCTGTGTGTCGTCTTTCTTTTTCGCCTCTGTGCTCTGCTTCACTTGTTAGTCGGCATTCGTGCTGTTCACTTCTCCCCTTGTTTCCGTTTCTTGCACGCCTCTTACTTTTGAGTATGGAAAACATCTACTCGCATTTTATTAGCCTGGTTGCAATACTCCCGCACCTATCATTTATGCACTGACCTGCTTGCCTGATGTAACATATGTCGCAGGAGAACGGGATTTGACAGACGACATAGATTTGCCATAATAAAAATTTTTCTTGCGCTGCTTTCAGGGGATCTTCATGGGATAACTATATTAGAGAGTTTTAGTTTGTCGGTAAACTTCTTTACGTTTGCGGGATACCGGTTTACCGTGCGTGTTTACGGTGGAAGTAGAACTTCTAGCGCCATCTATTCGCGGTTTGCTTAACTACAATGCATTCGATTTTATTTTTAGTAGTGTGAGCGTTTTCTTCGAAAGAGGTAATGAAAGTACTGAGAGTCAATTATTATCTCACGTCCAATGCTTTACACTAGGAGTCAAGCAAAACGGGCAAGCAACAATAATATCAGCTTTTTGTGTTCCTGGTAAAGTTCCGCATGATCAGGTGTCGCCACAAGCTCTGCTGGTCACGTACACTTTTCCGTTAAACCGGTATCCGTAAACGTGAAGAAGTTTACGGACAAACTAAAACTCTCTATTATTATTATTATTATTATTATTATTATTATTATTATTATTATTACGAAGACTGTCCTGATACAAATAGTACGTTGTCTCAAGGGGATATTTTATTTAGATCGTGAGAAACCTAGTGAATGTATAGCATGACAGCTTCGTTTTTATTATGCCTGTCACAGGCTGAGGTACAAGAGAAGCTTTGGATGCGCCAGGAACAGTTGTAGTAGCCAGTGTTTCCGAATGTGTGT
This sequence comes from Hyalomma asiaticum, assembly GCA_013339685.2. NCBI lineage: Eukaryota > Metazoa > Arthropoda > Arachnida > Ixodida > Ixodidae > Hyalomma > Hyalomma asiaticum. The sequence continues at coordinate 138,787,170 of CM023483.1, read as the reverse complement.
GATCAATTTGCACTGATCACAGGTGAATCTCCCCTTTCATTCTGATTGCCGAAATACCTACATATGAAACTATTAAGCTCCTGAACATTCAGTGTGCGATGACTGATTACCTCACGTGTTGGTGTTGTTCAGCCAGGGCTAACGACGCACTTATGAACTTTCGTTTTCCTGGACGCGGCGGCTGCATTTCGATGGAGGCGAAATGTTGAGGCCCGTGTGCTGTGCGATGTCAGTGCACGTTAAAGAACCCCAGGTGGTCGAAATTTCCGGAGCCCTCCACTACGGCGTCTCTCATAATCAGAGCTGGTTTTGGGACGTTAAACCCCACAAATCAGTCAAGCCTTTCGTTTCAGCGCTTCCAAACTGGTAAAACATGATCTTGCTAAGACAGGTGTTTATAAATAGAGCGCATTTTAGTCTGGTCACACCTATTGCAAGCTTGTTTCGGTGAACAAGCTACATGGTTTTTAAAAGCCGGTGTATAGTATATCCAACTCTAACTCCAATACTATATGTACTTCTAAGGAACGTATTGAAGTGGTGTTATTCCCTACAGCTACCACGTTTCCGAGGAACTTAGCCGCTTGAGAAAAGGTGCAGATTATATTAGCAGCACTATAGGAAACAGGGGGATCGGTGAAAAAAGAAAGGGGGAGGGGGGGGGGAGAAGAAGCACTGATTCCACCAAGAAGGTAAAGCGTGGTTGTCAAAAGAAGCAGAAAGGAAAAAAAAATCTGAGGTGCAATTCCGGTCTCATAACCCGGATCCCGTTGTCCTGCGCACGTTACCTCGGGAAAACAGGACGGTGCACAAATGAGCGGCGTTGCAACGTGTCCGTCAAAATGCCATAAGATGGCTTTCTCGCGATACATAGCCAAAATTGTAGATATGAATGTATTCGATAAAGCAGTTATCTTTAGAAAAACAAACGTGAAGTGACCTCCCGTTATGATTGAGAGGGAGCAGATTATTTGGGTCAGTATTGTTTCTATCAGCGAAACTTTATCGTTGTCTGACAAGGTATAGAATTTTCCGCGCATGCAGTAACGCACGATATGAAGTCTTAGTGTTCTATATACCGGGTGTTTTAGAGAACGATTTCCAGTTTCCAAAGATAGGCTTTCTGAGAAAAAAGAAAAACAGCCAGGCCTGCGCGGCACCACAGGACAGTGGCAGTATAAGCTGGAGGACCGATATAAAAAGAGCTCCGGAAGGCGCGTGCGAACACACCATCCGCTGGTGACGTGTTCCAGTGCATGCGCCAGTCAATTCGATATGCATGGGCTTTCCAAAGGCGTGGCTACGTAGTCGGTTATGAAAGCGTCATGCAGTGAGCGAATAAGCAAAAGATAACGGAGGCTTGTGCATATGCAGACCATCGAGGACAGCGTACATTTCTAATTGGCTGGCGCAATCTTTGCTACACGTCGGCAGCAGTGGTTGCATTCGCGCGTGACTTCTGGCGTTCTTCATGCGCGCTATCGTGCCGCAAAAAGCCCAGGTTTTCTAGCGCTGCAGAGCTTTATACAATTCGTTTTTCTTTGTTTTAAAGGCTCCATATGGCATCGTCATCAGCGTGGCTAAAACTCGTCCTTTGCAGTAATCAAAAAAAGTTTAATTATTGTTGTAATTAGTAAATATTACTTTGTTACCCAATTAATGAGTGCTTTTCTGAGCCTTCGTGACGTTTGGCTCAGCGAACAGTTTCTTTATGAGGAGGTTTCCCTTCTTTTTTTTCTCGAACAGCCTATTTTTAAGAAATTTTGCATGTTTTCACTGAACAGCCGAACAGCTCGAACAGCCACAGCCTCAAGTGTGGTTTGCAGCGGAAACTCCTGGCAGGCTACACTTCTATGAAGTATTATAGCCACACCTCCAGATGACGTGGCAGCATCCACGCGATCTTTTCGAAAATGAATATACTGTCTGAGGAACCCACTGTTTCTAGAGTTGAGATGCGTTTCCTGGACACACAGCACTTTTGGATTAAATTTGTATAAAAGTTCCTGAATGTCGTCTAGGTTGTGGAGTAGTCCCCTAACGTTCCACTGTATTATAATGTTCATGTTGGAAGGAAAGGTGCTGCGTGTCTTAAACGACTAGTTGGACAGATGTTACGAGGCCTTTTCAGGCCCCGTAATTGGAGTTTTCTCTTTCTTCGGGTGCTCGAGGGAGCCTCGTCGCACCCTGGACGCACTGTGCGCCGTCTCGCCTGTGGTAGTGTCCATTGCCTCATCTGCGGCTCTGGACACTCGCTCCAACGAGCGGTGTGTACGTGCAGGCTTTGTCCTTGAGGACAAAGCCTTTGCCCCCACCAGTAAGGAGGTTGGTTGGACCTCCTTTGCCTCTGCATTGATCTGGCTGCTGCCAGAGCAGGCAGAGGCCACTGGTGTGGCTGAGTCAAGGGAGGGTAGGGCAGCCTTGGCTGCTCCCACCGTAGGGGCGATTGCCCTAGCCGATGGCTCGCTTGGTGCAGGCCGGGCTAGAGGCGGAGGCCGATGCGACGGTGCCCCCTGACGCGCCGCATCAGCATATGATGTGTTATGAAAAGGCGAGCATCTTTTGCGGGCTTCCCTGAATGAGATGTTCTCGCGCACCTTTATAGTTATTATTTCTTTTTCTCTCTTCCAGCCTGGACAAGAGCGTGAATATGCTGGATGTTCGCCGTCACAATTTACACAGTGGGGCGTTGCCTCACAGCTGTCCGAGGCATGGCCTTGTACGCCGCATTTGGCACAGGTGAGTCGACCACGGCAACTCTGCGAACCGTGGCCGAACCTTTGGCACTGGTAGCATCGTCTCGGATTCGGAATGTACGGTCGCACGTTCAGTTTGATGTAGCCTGTTAGGATCGACTGAGGCAGAATGCTAGATGAAAATGTCAGAATTAGGTGTTGAGTTGGTATTTCTCGATTATCCCGCCTGATTCTTATACGTTGCACATTGGTGACGTTTTGGTCTCTCCAACCTTCCAGAAGCTCAGTTTCAGTCAAATCCAGGAGGTCAATGTCAGATACTACTCCGCGTGAGGAATTCATTGTTCTATGTGGCGTAACAGTTACCGGGTGCTGTCCAATTGATTGAAGACTGGTGAGCTTTTGATATTGCTATTGATCCTTGACTTCCAGAAGAAGGTCATCACTAGCCATTCTAGTGATTTTGCACCCGGGTCCAAGGCTTTCAGTGAGAGATTTTGCGACAATAAATGGTGAAATTGCTCGAGCCGATTTTTCTGTTTTCTCGCTGTGGATAACATGGAATCGTGGGAAAGTTTCTGTGGGTTTTGTGAACACGTTCAAAGATTCATCGGTGCGCCCCCTCTTCTGAGGGTGGCGATCAAGACGGGGAAAGGCAGGGGTTCCCATGTAAATGTGTTTACTGTTCGGCAGCAATGGCAGCCACCCACCACGGAGCCCAACTTGGGGACGCTGCAGCACTTAAGGTAAAGGACAGCAGGCGCCAGCCGTACATTGCCACTGTAACCGAATGTACTATGCCCAAGGGTTGAGCCGACACCGGGTGATTGGACCTTTAAGGCCCCCCGGAAGAGGCAACACACCCCTTTGGCCCCGGCTTCGCGTAGACGGCACCCCCGGATTGACCCGCCCGGGGGAAATCGGCGGTCGCCTTTTCCTGTCTCTTTCTCCACATCTTCGTCTTTTCTCCTACTTTAAATCTTTCCTGTCCTCTACTCTCTTCTGGTTACTTCTGTTTTTCTCGGCTGCTAGGGTTAACCTTGTGAATCATCATCATCATCATCATCTTAGAGGAGAGAAGAGATTCTTTATTGCTGTGGAAAGGTGGAAAGGGGGAGGGGAGTGCACGATAACTGTCTCTCCGCAGAGGACACCTCAAGCGGTACACTCAAAGGGAAGGGGATATGAAAGAATAGGAAGGAAGGAGGGAGTTCGAAGCACACACACACACACACACACACACACACACACACACACACACACACACGTCCCACCGAGTCAAAGTCAGCAGGAAGCGAGCTGTCGAGCGGGGTTAAAACCGCCCGGTCAGCCCGGAGTCCTCGATGAAGGTGAGGACTGCGGCGAGAGCGGAGCGTCGACGTTCGGAGCAGCCTGTTGGAAAGAGCACGTCTTGCTCCGTGGCACAGGGCAGCCCGAGGTTGCGGTAGCGAGCGCGCAGCTGCTCGCGCTCGCTGTCGAAGGCCGGGCACTCGCACAGGAGGTGGGAGAGGGTTTCATCCTCTCCGCAGTCGCGGCACGCAGGAGAGGAGAAACCGCGGAGTCGATGGCGGCGCTCTTGCTGGCCAAACACCACCGGTGCGCAAGGCGAGGAGGAGAGTGCGCTCTCGCCGGGAGAATCCAGTTGCCGGGAGTGGGCGTGGCTGGCTGCCGTCAAAGACGCGGGCGTCGATGAGCGCGCGCGAGCTCTCTGCGAAAGTTTATCCTCGCGGAATCGTAAGAGCTCGCGCAATCGCTCATCGGGGTGTCCGGGCTGTGGGCGCGCTTTGCGAGGTCATCTGCTGCCTCGTTGCCTGCAATGCCTACGTGCGCAGGGAGCCACTGAAGGACCACGTCGAGTCCGCTCTCCTGCAAGGATAGAAGGCTGCAGGCAACACGTTGGGGAGGAACGAAGGAGGAACGCGGCGGGCCGCGTTCCTCCTTCGCGATTAGACGCAGGGCCGGCTTCGAGTCACAAAAAATGACTGCAGTTGTGACGGCCGGCGTTTCCCGAAGGAGGTCCACGGCCAGTTGGAGCCCGACGAGTTCGGCTGTCGTCGACGAGGCACAGTACCCGAGTCGGCACTGTTTGGACAAGCCGAGTATATTCGCGGTGCAGGCAGCAGCAGCCGAACGGTCCGCCAACACCGAGCCATCCGTGAACAGGTGTGTCCGTCCGGCAAGGTCGTCGTGCATCCTCGACGCCGCCTCCTGCGCGACCGCACCGCGAGGCATGTGCCGCTTCTCGCGCACTTCCGGGAGAGTCACACACACGCGCAGGTGAAGGTCGCGGTGAGGGGCAGGCCAACGCGCACAAGACACGGGGTCGTCGCACACGATGCCTTCATAGATGTCCATGATGCGCCCCACGCGCGACTCGGGAACACTGTGCAGGTACTGGAAGAGCGGGCCAGCGCCGGGCGCACGATGGAGACGCTCCATGTGAAACAGGGCTCGCATGTCGGACGTGAGAGATGGAGGCCACGCACGAGCCTCCGCCAAGGTGTCCACAACACGAGAAGAACGAGGCATCCCATGGCACATGCGGAGAACTCGGCGGTGGTCACGGTCGATCTGGAGCCACTGTATCGCGGACACACTGCACATGGGAAGGGCATAAAACACGAGGGATAGTGCCATTGCCCCATAAATTGCACAGGCAAATGAGGGGGGGGCAACTATTCCCTCGTGCTAGCAGCCTGCGCACACAGAACTCCACACGGCGAGTGGCCTGACGAATGCGTCGCACCTCGGGGTGCCACCGCAAACGATCGTCGATCGTCAGCCCGAGGTACCTCACGCTGTTCCGCCAGGCGATGGGCGCACCGTGGAGCTGAAGGCACGGCATGGTGCAGCGCGAGGCGGCTCGGGGGTGGACAACAATAAGTGCCTCAGTCTTCGCCTGCGAGATGGTGAGTCCTATGCCGGCGATGAAAGTGGCCACACAGTCGAGCGCCTGCTGCAAGGATGCACGCACCCTGCTCGCTTGCTGCGTGGGGCCTCTCACGTACAGAGCGACGTCGTCGGCGTAGATCACCGCGCGCACAGGGAAGGGTGCCGCGCTCGGAAGGCACTCGATGAGTGGCGCGAGCACAACATTAAAGAGAGAAGGGCTCAGTACACTTCCCTGTGGCACGCCCGATGACACTGGGCGCGGTGTGCTCGTTGCCCGCCCCACGCGCACACAGAACGTGCGATCGGCGAGGAATGCCTGCACGTAGCGCAGGAGCTTGCCCTCAACTCCGAGCGCACGAACTGCATCGATGATGGATTCGTGGGGGAGGGAGTCAAACGCCGACTTGACGTCGACAAGGAGCAAGATGGCCATCTCTCTGTCGTACAGGGCCTGCTCGAGGGTGCTCACGATGGTGGCGTGGCAGTCGGCTGTGGCACGACCGGGACGGAAGCCGCACTGTTCCGCCGGGAAGAAGTCACGAGCCGTCGCAATCCACTGCAGGCGATGTAAGGCCATGCCCTCCATGGTTTTCCCAGCCACGGAGGTCAGCGAGATAGGCCGGTAGGAGTTCAGCTCCCGCGGCCGCTTACCTCGCTTCAGGGCAGGGATCACGACGGCCGAGCGCCACGTATCCGGAAGGCGGCCGCAGGAAAACACCCGGTTGTATTCCCGCAGCAGGACAGGGCGCTGTGTTGAGTCCAGCTTCCGGAGCATCTGATGCGTAATCCCGTCAGCGCCCGGAGCACTGCGCTTTCGGTTGCGGAGGAGGACTCTTTCCAGTTCAGAGAGAGTGAAGTCCTCCTCGCACAGTGTGCGGATGTCTGCAGCCAAGACCGGTTCTACGGGAGGGAGGGTGCGTTGGGCTGGGCGCATGGTCGCTACGGCGTGCGGTGCTGCTGGCGGAACTTCAAAAGCTGATGCCAGAAGCTTTGGAAGCGCTTTGTTCTGTCCTTCCTTCCTGTGTATTGTTTTTTTGCGCTAAATAAGCACTATGGAAGCTCCGCAAGTTGTTCCTCGGTGATGCCGCGCGCGACGGCGATAGCGAGGACAGGGAAGCGCGACACTTTCGGCTGTATCATGGCGCGCATTATACGCCAGCCACTGTCGTGTCTTCGGGGGTCGCTGAGTGACGAACGCACCCCTGTCCGGCTTCGATCTCGTAGCTGCCGCGCGTGACGTCGGCACACCGCGTCCAGGCGATTGTAGCGAGTCCATGCGCCAGAGTCCGCCGCTTCCACTCATACGCTTCCATTCATACGAGCAGCCTTCCGACACAAGGGCCAGGTCGATCACAGTGCTGTTGATACCAGGGCGGACGAACGTAGGTAGTCCCGTGTGCAGCACGAGGAGGCCCGCCCTGGTGGTCACTTCCCGCAGGTCACTGCCGCGCTTGTTGGATCTGGCACAGCCCAAGGAGATGTGATGGGCGTTGAAATCCGCTTAGAGGAACGCTCTACCAGCTCGCAAAGAAGGAGAACGCGCCCTCACCCGCGAGAGACAACGTTGGCGCAGGCAGCGTCTCCTAGCGAGTTTCTTGATTGAGAAATACCGACTGCTCGCGTTGGAGAAGCGTTCACCGGCAACCCATATATATATATATATATATATATATATATATATATATATATATATATATATATATATGTCAACAAGATTTTCTTCTGGCTACCGTGAAAGAATTATAAGAACTTTGAAGTAAACTGCAATGTTAACAGATAAAAATTTTCTTTATTCCTAACGTTTCGGCTGGAGGACCAGCCTTCTTCGGAGGTTTAAGTCGAATGAGCATAACAGCCATCCGAATACAAGTGCAAAGGCAGAGTTACAAGTGTGAAAGGAGGAGGCGAACCAACAAACAAATATATAAATAAATAAACACATAAGCTAACGACGACCAACGTGGGTGGCTCAAAGGGAAGGAGACAGACGACATGAGGAGAGGGCAGAAACGATCTAGATAAGGAAGACACCGGAGGTGCAAGGGCTGGTTCTTTAATCGTTGCCACATGTGAACTATCGAGTCACGTGAACAGGATAAGGGCTTGAGTGGCAAGGCAGGAATGAGAAACAAGCTGGGTGCAGGCTTTGTGCGAGGAATGCGAAGGAACGAGAAATGGAAAAGGTGAAAAAGGAGAGAAAAAAGGAGTAAGTGTGCCACCCAGAATAATGAGCCTGCGGTAAGAGTCGAGAGAGCAAAACGCGCCGGCATGCTTGAACAGGGCGACGCGCTCCAGCTGCATGTAGTTTCTGGCCTTCTTGAACAATAGATAAGTCGACAGCACATAAAGAAAAATATCACTCCCACTGTGTTTAACACGTACTTTCTCCAATATTTCTTACCTCCGCCCCCCCCCCCTTTTTTGTCTTTTCTCTTTTTTTCCCTCGTTTGTGTCGCGCCCGAACTTTGCCTATATTTGTCCTGCAACAAGGTATACATTGGGCAGAATGGGCACTGCTTAATTGTGCGCCTGCGAGAACACCACAATGCGCTGAAGTCTGCTCCGGGGTTGCATATGTCTGCTCATTCTGCAAAATGTGGCTGCGCTCCGGAAGTTCCACGCACTTCAGTTGTGTATTCTAATCATGACGCGATAACTGTGGATATAGACGCTGAGTTCACCGTATATATCACTATTAGATTTGTATTCTAATCATGAGGCGATAACTGTGGATATAGACGCTGAGTTCATCGTATATATCACTATTAGATTCTTAGATTTCTTTTCAAGGGGGCACTTGGATTTAGTTGAATTTGTTTATCTCCCCTATCTTCCCCGTCTATTGTACTTTCTCTCATATTTGCACTGTGTGTGAATAAATTTCTCTCAGTCACGCCTCCTGGTGTCTCGTTCTTCTATGGCGGGGGTGTTTGCTTTTCCAAAAGATCCCATGAGCCCAATACTCCTTACCCCTTTCCAAACAGAGCTAATCGGTCCCCTAAGCAAAATTAACTGTCGTGAGCTTTTTGTGCTAGCGAAACCTCACGTCGGCGCTTCAATGAGGGGAAAAAAATTAGCAAGACCATTTTGCCTTTAAGTTCGAGATACTTAAGCATTCCTTTTTATTCGTTGTGACTGCCCACTGCGATTGCTTGAGTGCGAGGAGAATATATGTTGTCACTTAGTTTCTTCGCCACATGCTTCACTGCAATGCATGCTTTCAATTGGAACAGAAGAAAAGTATCTCGCTCACAAGGTTTAAATGGAACGGGAAAATAGTAAAGGCAACAGAGTAAGTGGAACAAGTCGTCGATCCACATAAGTTGGAATGTTCCACTTAAATGAAGAAAGAATAAAGAAAAAATGAAGAGATTGCGATTCCATGATACCCATATTATTCGCGAAAAAGCCGGATCCATATAAAACCGAGCTTCGTTCCAGTAAAAATATGTGGAACGTTAGTTTTACCTGGAACCTATGTGTAACCGGATTAAGAGTGTACGACTGATCACGCTTGCCAGAACAGCCGCTTTACAACGACACTTGTTCACTGTTGCGCGGCAACGTAAGGGCAGCAACTATGTCGCACAGAGGACCACGGAAACTACTGACAACAGCGCTTTTTGACCGTTCAGTTTCGGTTTCCTGAGAGAAATAAGCCGGATTTCATCGCGCTGCAGGAATTCTGAAAAGGCGCCCTTTTACAAATACTACAACGGGTATCGAATTCCCTTATAAGTAACATGCATCCTTCGATTAGGTTTGAGTGTCTTGCTGTTATTGTCTGAGCTTTAATCATTCTAACATTGTTAATTATAGTTAACATTTTAACGCCCTTGACACGGTGTGTGCTGTCATGAACGAAGACCGCAAAGATTTTGCTAATGGTTGTCTGTGTTGAAAACATTTTTGGACACATTTTCTGAAATGCCCTTTATAGCTTTACGCAGTCACTATTCATCCCAAATTTTAATTATTACTTTGCTTTCTGGTTTATGCAGAAGGGACATGAAACATCCGCAATGTGTGTGAAATGTTGAAATATTTTTATTAGGGGTGTGCAAAGACCATATTTTCCAAATACGAATCGAGTAAAAATGTAAAATTTTATATGTGGAGTAAATATAGTATATCAAAAGAAAAATGCCTAATCCTTAACAATAACTTCGTACAAAAATTTAGTCATGAGGAAGTGCATTATTAAGCTATCACCATAAAATGCAGTGTTGTCTAGATATGCGATATTCAAGAATATTCTGTTAGCAAGTGAATCGCCGTAATTAAAAGAACACGCACAGTTGAAAAGGATTGAAATGAAAACTATTTACTTCGACTACAAAAAAAAAGGTGGATTAAGACGTTAGACAAGGATGACATTAAAATATTAAACGCGCACACTCTTCGCACAGTCACACAGCTGCTCGCACATCGCACCGTCCGCGCTCCCCACTGTCCATCGCACCCGCTCGTTTTCGTGGCTCTACCCGCACTCACGTCGTCTCCCGCGCACTAATGCATGTTGTCGCTCTGTGTCCAATCAGTTGGTCTTCCCGCGCTTTTGTCTCGCTAACTCCTACAATGCCACATGTCCACCGGCACTCACAGCCGTGCCGACGCACGTTGCCACCAACGTGGAAACACGCACATACACACACTCACGCGCACCGACATTTGCACAAAAAGTTCTAGAAACCTGAGGGAAGGACCACCCGGCACGCGCAGGGCAATAAATCACAGGACGCTTCAGTCCGCAAACGAGGAGGAAGCTCATTTAAACTGACGAGAAACACTCACCCGGGAGGACAAAAAAAAATAAGGAATAAAAAGAAAAATAGTCAGAAGATTCGCCAACAGTCGCGCACAATTCTAAACATTCCAATATTCGCACACCCCTATTCATGATGTAAAAGTACCTTTCTCGGCTTCTTTCTCACAAGCTTCACTTCTGCTCTAGAGCAGTGATATTTTTCGACTGACCAGCGTGCAAATTTTACTGAGTGTCTGAAAACCTTTAAGTGCTTTTCAATTTTTTCCTGTAGTTATTTGCAACGGCGATAATATATTGGAAAAATGCACATTTTCGACATTTCCTTCTCCTATCACTTAGGCTCGGTGAACAGCGCGCCCTGGCTTTGCAGTACGTGAAATGTGGGATTTCTTGTTTGGATGCACCTATTCTAGTTTACTTTTAAGTTGGATTAGTAATAAAATTGTTCACACGAATTGATGTTGCTCTGGAAGCCTTCGTTCGCATTTAGAATTTTGCGGAACGTGTGTTGTCCTGTGTTTGATTATTACTGCGGCTCTTGCAGCTCATCTCTGTAGTGTGTTATGCTTTCTTATTCCCGCTGCACCTAGAACTTGAATGCACTTGTTTTGACGTTTCCCGCTATCTGCCTCCTTGTGTTCTGTTTATCGGTCGCTTTCTGTGTCCTTGTTTACTCCCTGTACTTTTTGAACATCTGCTTGACCTGCAACCGAAGACTGGTGTTTGTTGTGAATAAACCAAACAACAACTCAATTACCCTTTTGAATACCTTCTTGCGCTCTTTGAAGAAACCACTGGAACACAGAAGGGAAGTGCTGTCATGAAGATTCCATTATGTAAATATAGTGCTGATGCCTAACACAACATACGATCAGGACGCAGTAAAGAGTGGCTACAGCAGAGAAAACATAGAAAATAGTCCCGGCGTGCCCAGCAAAACCTCTGTCCGGCACGGAGTACAAAAATTGATATATATACTCCCAATGTGACTTTTGAAAAGTCCGCCAAACATGCATGCAAAAAAAAAGTGCTCCCGAATAACCGCGCAGGAACTCCGACCACAAGGGAGTATTACGATGTCGAATATACTCCCAATGTTCCGCCGAAAAACTCCGTCAGGCACGGAGTAAAAAATAAAAATATACACTCCTAAGGCACCACGCAGGAATTCCGACCGATGCGGAGTCAAAGTTTACTCCGACCCTACGGAATAAAATTAACTCCTAATGGGGGGCTCGCTAGAGGACTCGTCATTTACTCCCACCTGGGAGTCAATTTTTTTACAGTGTATTGTCGTCCAGCCGCGCTCCAAGGGAAGCATGGTCTTTTGCTCGGCATGGACCCTGGTTCGAGGACACGCTGCCGAACATCGGAGACCAGAACTTCCGGCAGTCATTCCGCGAGTCACCTACGAGGTTCAAATACCTTGTAGATTTTTGCCGGCCAACGATGGAACGTCAGACGACGAACATGCGCGAGGCAGTTCCCGTAGACAAGAGAGTCGCCGTAGCTCTCTTGTCTCCTGTCCTCGGCAGATGAACTGTGTTCATCTGCCGAGGACAGAACAGTGGCTCGCTTGTTCGGCCTGGGCAGGTCGACAGTGAACATAATTTACCGGGAGTTTTGCGAAACTGTGGTGGCATTGCTCGAACCAGAGTGGGTAGAGGTGTATCGCTCCGACACACAAACGAGAGACACAAAACACAGACTCGCACATTTCGATTGTTTCCCTTGCAATTATGAGCGTATTTTGTTAATCTGATCAGAACTGTATTATGACGTGAGGCTGCGAGCGAGGCATTTATTGTTTTTCGCTCCCGCAAGCAATGCACTACTTGTTGGTCGCGGAAATACACAGAGTAAACATGAGCACCATCTTTTACAGCGCTCCGCGTGCAGGCACGCACCTCGACTGTCTACCGTGACTAACTAGATGCAAGTTTCCGTACACAAAGGGTATCGCCGTCTGAGTGCCTCAGCCGGAGGGGTGAGCGCTCTCCTAGGGACGCTTTCTTGTGCTGTTTGCAAATTACCCCTTCCCCCTGAGGCTCTGTATAACTATTCCAAAATAAAGTTGTTTCTACCTCTACCAGTTTCCCTTGACTGGCACATGAAAGTTTCATGTACCCTCGTAGTTAACATGCGTGACAGGCTCTATCTGTGTTTTAGGGGCGAAGCTCCTCTTAGCCTAACCTTGGTCCCGCGTCAGGCGTCAGTCGTCAGGCGTAACCCGCGTGATGATGGTGATGATGATGATTGTGGTTCGGTTAGGAAAGGACGCTAATTTCTGCAGCCCATGTAGTGATCACGGCTAAGCGTTCGTAGGGGCGGGGGAAAGGGAGTGAAAGCGATAGAGAGGAGAGAAACGCCGTAGTGGAGGGCTCCGGAAATTTAGACCACCTGGGGTTCTTTCACGTGCACTGACAACGCACAGTACACGGACCTCTGGCATTTTCCCGCCGCGGTGGTGTAGTGGTTACGGTACTCGGCTGCCACCCAAAATACGCGGGTTCGATTCCCACCGCGGCGGTCGCATTTTCGATGGAGGCGAAAATGCCAGAGGCCCGTGTACTGTGCGTTGTCAGTACACGTTAAAGAACCCCAGGTGGTCTAAATTTCCGGAGCCCTCGACTACGGCCTTTCTCTCCTCTCTATCTCTTTCACTCCATTTCCCCCACCCCCACGGGCGCTTAGCCGTGCTCCCTGCATGGGCTGCAGAAATTAGCGTCCTTTCCTAACCGAACCACAATCATCATCATCATCTGGCATTTTCGCCTCCATCGAAAATGCGACCGCCGCGGCCGGGATCGAACCCGCGTTTTTTGGGTGGTAGCCGAGTACCGTAACCACTACACCACCGCGGCGGACACGCGTGCCGGGAGGCACGCGCTCGCCCTCGGCGCGTGCCTCTCGGCGCGTGACTCTGCTGTCTTGTGAGAGAGAGAGAGAGAGACAGAGAGAGAGCAAAAGGCGCGCGTTGGCTATGGATACGCTGTTTCTTAGAGGAACACTCTACCAGCTCGCAATGAAGGATAACACGCCCTCACCCGCGAGAGACAACGTTGGCGCAGGCAGCGTCTCCTAGCGAGTTTCTTGACTGAGAAATACCGACTGCTCGCGTTGGAGAAGCGCTCACCGGCAACCCATATATATATATATATATAGGCACTGGACCTTTTTTTTTTATTCGAAAGACTGCCCTTTGGCATAAAATGTACAAAGTAACACGAGAGGCTCATCACACATAAGAAAACAAGTTGCACTCATGCATAAAATTTAACAAGGATCGGTGGAATGGCCCCTTTATCCACCCTTGTAAGTCCGGTGGGCGACCGGGACCGTGACCGGTTGCTCTCAGATGACGAAGGCGTGCTAGCTCCAGGCCCGCGCACGACCAGAGCAAGTGTGTCACGTCCACTGCATTTATAGGAGCGTCACAAAAGGGGCATGTGGTTCCATACGCTGCGCGGTAGTGTTGTGGCCAGTGGGCGGTCACTGCCGGCGTAAGAGCAACCCGGACTCGAAGTCTCCGAAGCGCCACCTTCTCTAAGCGAGTAAGCCCACCAGGGAGGTCAGAACCACACGGTGGTATAAGTGCTCGTGTGGTGCGTCGGAGACATTCCTTTTGGCGTAGCAGTTTTCCGCAGTTATCTTCGGGGAATTGCGGCAGCGGGTAAATTATGGCAGCCGAGCGACTGGCAGAATCCGCCTCTAGCTGACCAGACAATGCCGCTCTTGGAACCCATTCGATGCGTATCATTGTGCCGATGTTTCTTGCCAGCTGATGGATGGCATCTGAAAACGCCGTCGATCGGGCTACACGACGGATGTCGCGAATTGCTTCCGTAGAATCGGTGCGAAGAACAAGCTTGGAGTAGCGCTCCGCTTCAACAAAACGCCTCAATGCGTTAAGGCCGTCCTGTACAGCTGCAAGTTCAGCGAGATATGCCGGTGGTTCAGGGTCAGCTGCATGCGTGCATGTCTGTCCTCCTTGTGGCATTTTTGGGCACACCGGTGCGGTGTGAACCATGCCATTGGTGATGCTGGCATCGACATATCCTACAAGGATATCCGGTGTGTTGTCTGTGCGATTAAGATGGGAGACCATCGCCGTCGCCTGGCGAGGAATCGGGCGAGGAAGACGGCCAAGTGGCTTGATATCCGTGAGCTGTATGCGGTTCCACGGAGGTGTTGTGGCCGTATCGATGACAATGGGTACTGCGCATCCCATGTATCGAGCTAACGCAGCAACGGTGGGAAGTGTTGACAGTTTCAGTGCGCGTGCAGAACGTCGCTGATGTACCAATTCATCAATCGTGTTAAGTTGTGCCTCTGCCTGTAACTTCGGAATCATCGTCATGCGCGGAAGCGCAGTGATCACACGCATAGCTTCATGATTAATACTCTCAAGACGTGCCCATTCTGCTTTTGTTAGATGGTGCAATTGGGCTTGGTACACAAGGCGTGGCTGAAGTACAGCCTTGACAACGTGGCGTGCAACTGTGGTGCGTGCACCGCCCGATTTTTGGGCAATCCGGCGTATAAGGTGAATTGTTTCTGCCCCGCGCTGCTTTTCGATCTTGACCCATGGGGACGAAGAACCATTCTGAGCGATTTCGAGACCCAACACGCGAAGAGATGAGACCTCCTGTACAGGTTCGAGATTAAAGGAGAGGCGAATAGGTCGACTTGAGAGCGCACGGCGCCCGTACTTGTTTCCGACGGCCATGAATGCTGCTTTTTCTTTCGATAGTTCCAATCCGATATGGCCACACCAAGCACTAGTCACATCTAAGGCTGTTTGAAGTCCCTGTTCTTGGCGGGCGAGATCTGGGTGGACTGTCCACACCAACGTTACTAGATCCTGTCAGTTGTCAAACTGCGCCTCGGAGCGGCGCGAAAATGTGACCCTTTGCCGTCTCCTCTCGTGAGGTGGCGCTGCCGCCACGATCGGCCCGATGGGCTACGGAAGCTTCGCAAGGCAGCAGCGCGCCGCCGACCGAATGTCGCTTCTCTTTATCTCGTTCTCTTTCGTTGCGCTGCTGTCCTTCGCACTAAGTATACAAGGAATACCTTTTACTTTGTGCACTATGTAAAAAACAGCTAATGGGTGAATAAATAGGACACTGAGGCTTTTCGTGCGAGGTATATTGTTTTATGTACGCGTATAACGGGCTGGTTACATAAAAATAGAAAAGTGCGTTTGGCAATATTCACAGAAGACGCGCTTTCTTGTTTGCTACAGCTACCTTGTGACTGTTTTCTAGTCGACAATTCGTATCTCTCGCTAAAAAATGCATCCGAATCACAATGAAAAAATTCAACACTTCACGCGTGAATGAGAACATATGGTCTGTGCAGCCAAGAAAAGGGAGGCAGCACCCCTCTAGATCATCTAAAACCTTCCAGAATATGTCTCCGCAAAGGCCAAAGTCATCCAAGGAAGCTGACACGCTTTTGTTAGCATTCTTCATAAAGCCCTGCATTTTGTGGGTGGGGTGCTTTAGAGAACCTTGCTTGAAACTCCTGTACTCAGTTAGGTAACTGTCGCAGCCAACTACTGGAATGTCAGAGCTTATGTCCGCTATGCATAGATCACATGCTGTGCCCTTCGTGACTGTGAATAACGTATCCAGACAGGTAATAAACAACACTGTCCTCCACATTTCCTGTAGCATAAGTGCAAGTACGTTCTGGTGGACTGCTAGGCTCAGGCAGCTTATTAATCTCTCCTCAATGGCGTTGCGAAGACTACGTTGTTTTGACTTGTAGGCTTCTCTGGTCTCCTTTAATGTGTCGTTGACGCCGACGAGTACAGGGCTCGGCACACCTTCCACGCTTCCGCGTAGCGCAGTTTTAATAGGTGTATAGAGGCTTAAAAGTCGTTGTTATGTGGGGTTTAACGCCCCAAAACCAACTTTGATTATGAGAGACGCCGTAGTGGAGGACTCCGGAAATTTCGACCACCTGGGGTTCTTTAACGTGCACTGAAATCGCACAGCACACGGGCCTCAACATTTCGCCTCCATCGAAATGCAGCCGCCGCGGCCGGGATTCGATCCCACGACCCTCGGATCTGCAGCCGAGTACCATAGCCACTAGACCACCGTGGCGGGGCAGAGAGGCTTAAAAGCCGGGATATCTGCGTGAAGTTCATTATAGTTTGATGAGACTCATCTCCACCGAACGAACGCACTAGTCCAAAGTGTCTCTGAAAAAACATGAGTGAATTTTTTAGCCAATACTGCACTCAATGTGAATGCAGGCAACAAATGTGAACACTGTGCCTTACCGCTAGTGGATCTTGATTTAACTTGGCAGTCAAAACATAGAGAGCACCTTGACGCAGCAGATCATCGACAATGTCTAAAGTCGACATCAGAGTAACTCGCAGCTACTCCGTCGTTTGTTGCGATGCGAAAAAAAGCGCGTGCAACGTTGCTCGCACCGCTCGCCCTCGGGCCGACAGCGCTGCGCGCGCCGCTCCGCGGGCGCGACGGAAAGGGGTCAGGCGCCGCGGCGGAGTTTGACAACTGAAAGCATCTAGTAACGTTGGCAAGACTGGTGTGGCCCTACCAGTGTTTTAATGACACATTGCAGTCGTTTTGCTAAAACTTTTGTGAATATTTTGTAGTTGACGTTTGCAAGAGTTATCGGGCGATACGACCCTGGCGACAGGCGTTTTTTTTTCATCGTCACTCTTCGGGATTAGCACGATGTGAGACGTTGTGAAAGACAAAGGAAGTCTTTTACGTTCATAGGCTTCGCTGACAACAAGGTGAAGAACTTGAGCCAAGGCAGACTTGAAAGCTTTTTAGAACTTGGCCCCTAAACCATCAGGCCCGGGTGCTTTGGAAGTGGCCAACTCGTCTATTGCGCACTCTATCTCACTCACAGTAATCGGCTGTTCCAACCGTGTTATAACTTCTTCATCGAGGTTTCGCATCAACGAGAGGAATTCTTTTTGGTAGCCATCTTTAATTTGACAGGGATAACCCAACAATGCCCTAAAGTGATCGACGATGCCTTGCTTTATTTCGTTTTTATCACACGTAATGTCGTGGCCTATAGCTAGTTGGTGGATTTACTTCCGACATGCATACCCTTTCTCGTCTGAGAGCACGTTTTGTAGGCATTTCGCCCGCCCATAGCTTCTCTGACCTTGATCTAACGACAGCCGCTTTGTATTTATGGGAATGGATTGTTTCCAGTTCACTTTTCACTTCCTTTATTTCATTAACATACTGACCAGGCTCGTCACTTTCCGTACTGATAAAAAAATCTAGTTGCTGGCCGAGCTTCCTTTCTGCTTGTTTCAGGTTGTACCGAATGACACTGCTTCTTTCAATTGCCTTTATTTTAACTTTTTGTTTAAATTCTTCCCATTGAATGGCGATGCATTCTGCCTTGGTTGAAATCAGGTTGTCTAATTCCTTCGTGACAGCGTCTACAAACACATCGTCGTCCAGCAACTGCGCATCCATCTTCCAGAGGTCCCAGTTAAACGTTCGCTTGCTCTGTCTTTTCCCAA
Source organism: Hyalomma asiaticum (assembly GCA_013339685.2). Taxonomy (NCBI): domain Eukaryota; kingdom Metazoa; phylum Arthropoda; class Arachnida; order Ixodida; family Ixodidae; genus Hyalomma; species Hyalomma asiaticum. The sequence goes on along the minus strand of CM023483.1, from coordinate 138,769,283 downwards.
AGGTGGCAGTTACCAAGCAATGATCGCTATATGATACAGGCTTCACTTCATATTTACTGCACAAGGGAACTAACCCCCGTATTCGTAAACGCTCCTCGACTCGACCCTTCACTCGAAACGCTTCTTGAGGGCGGTTTTCCAATTCACAGATCGCCCTCCACTCGAAGCGTTCATCGACTGGAGGAAATCTCGAGCGTTTTACTCGAGATAGTCGAGGTAGGGCCAGAGCTACCTTGTACCTTTCCTTGAGTGAAGTAACATGGTGGATTACGCTTCGTTTGTCGACTATGTGCTCCGCGTCGGCGATCTGTTTGACGACGTAGAAAACTGCGTAGGCATACCACGACGACGGTTGAGGGACCGGATAAATCCAATGGATCACTACACCGACAGCGAATTTCTGGCGCGCTATCGCTTCACGAAGTGCAGCGTGAAGAAGCTGCTTGACTGCTTGCCCCTTGAGGAGAGCTGCAGCAACCGTGGCCACCCTCTTCCACCAATGACGCAGCTTCTGTTTGCGCTGCGTGGAGCAGGCACGTTTCAAGTAGTGGCGGGCGACCTGGTGAATGCGTCTCAGCCGACAGTGAGCCGCATCATTGAACGTGTGTCGCGGGTGATCGCGAAGCATTTGTTCCCAGCCGTCGCGAAGTTCCCCGACACCGATGACGGGTTCCGTGAGACGATGGTCGAATTCCGCCGAATTGCCAGGTTCCCCGGAGTGACAGGGTGCATAGACTGCATCCACATCCGTATAAAAGCACCACATCCGTAAAAAGTTTCTCCCAGGCACTGTCCTTAGCGCGCTTGGACACATTGTCGGTGTTTCTGCTTTCAATTGCCGATCTGTGGCGCGTCACCAAATTACACAGTAATTCGCACTCTTCTCGCGTGTAAACGAACCTCCGTGCGGTCGTCTTACCGCCGTCGCGCGTGACGCTGTCCGTGCTCATGTCGCCGTCTGTCAGGGCAAGCAGGACGCCACGAGAGAGAGACAGAGAGAGAGCTCTTTATTGAAAGGCAGATAATTTAGCCGGCGTTGAAATATCACTGACATGCTACTCTGCGTGCGGAGGGAGTTTGGGGAGAGAAAGACGAGTAGAAAGAAGTGCAAGAGACAGTGAAAAAGAAAAGAGAGAAAAAGTTGGGCTTTGTGTTTGACTATGATGCCTAATTGCGTCCAAAGATAGTTGACGTTTTCACCAACCCGCAGTGATGTGATAGGAGTGTTGCATGATGGGTGAGTGATGGTGACGACGGAGATAAAGTTAAAGTCCATCGAGTTGACCTATACTTTTTAAATATGTAAACAAAAAGTCCATCGCACGTCTCTGTTGTGTGGGGCAAGCTAGAGGGCCTAAAACACACTGAGGTGATAAAGGGAGCTGTGTAAGTGACTGCATGCAATGTTCATAGAGCGCACGCTCATCACTGTTCGCTCGGCGTTCAAACAAAATATGTTCTACGGTTTCAGTAGAGCCACAGTCGCTACAGTGTGGGCTTGTCTCCTGATGGAAGCGGTACCGTAAGTCGTTTGAATGTGCAATGTTCAGCCGTAGTCGATGATACAAAGTTTCCAGATGTCGAGGAATGTCGGATTGTAGTAGGGATTTGGGATCTGGGTCGACTGAGTATAAGAAAGGGTGATGATTTGTCGGTATAACTTCCATAGCCGGTTCCTTTATTTGTAAGCGAATCGTTTAGCTATATGGGAAGCATAAGATTTGGTGAAATAGATTCGCTTACAGTTTTGATATCGAAGACCGTTACGTGCTGTTTCGTTGGCTTTTTCGTTGGGCAGAATGCCGCAGTGAGCTGGTGTCCCTTGAAATGTAATGCAGTGTCCTGCGGTAAAAGCGAGGTGGTGTAAATAGGCAATGTCGGCAGAAACGGGTTGATGATTAGTTTTCTTCAGGTAGTTGTACAATGTTTGCAGCGCTCCTTTGGGGTCGGTACGACACGATGCAACAAGCAGCTTACACAGCGCACCACGGAACATCAAGATAAAATCTGGCGCGCGCACACAATACGCGAACAGTCGCACATCCGGACCTGTCCGGGCATGCTATCCCAGCGGATTCGGCTCTGGCGTGGCTTGGATGAACGTAGCATCACCTGCTGTCGAAACTAGCTGATAATGTTTCAAGTTTCACTTATAACTTCCAATGCAACATGTATTTAATAAGAGGTGATAATTTTTAAATCGTTGGCTAGCATTTCAACCGAAAATTCTTGTATTTATTGTAGTATTGGGCTGTATACCCTCGCTACCAGATGCGTGTTTCGTAACTCAAGTGAAGGAATGTTTCTCGAGCAGCCTCTTGGCGGAGGAGCTGACTGCACAGAAATGCCCAAACTGTTTCTTATAAATATAGCGCAACCACCTGATCCACCAACCGCGTGAGATACGCACACATCAAAGTTTGCACGAAAATTGGACACCATTCTGTCGGTTAGCTCTTGGCTCTCGATTTTCGTCTCCTGAATTCCAACTACGTGCAAGTCATTATCTAAAAGAAGACGGCTTAGTTGCCACTGTCGCCTTCTCGCGCCGAGCCCTCGTGCATTTAACGTGGCTACACGTAGCGCTCCTTCAATGTTAACCGCCATGGCTAAATGGTAGAAAGATGCCAATCACAGTAACACTCGAAAAAAACAAAACCGACTGCTTACAATAGTGTGCCCGTAAGCACATACACCAAACAGTAATTTGGCCCCTCCTTCCTGACACAAATCAGAAAAGGATCCGCTCAGGATGAAGGCCATTGCACACACTCACCCACCCACCCCGCCTCAAACCACAGTACAGACTCACGGAGGCGGTTTACCCGCCTGCCGTGAGTCGACCGTAATGTTCGGTCGCGGCTTAAAAGTTGGTCTTCTAATACCTGGCGCTTTCGGCGGTGGCTCGTCTCCGCCACTGCCTTCCTGTTGCGTCGCCTGGGTGAGGATCCGGACGTGCGTTCGTTTTCCGGCCGGTAGGTTTGGTCCGGAAAGGGTGTCCATGCCTTCAGGTTCAAGAATGCTGCGAGACGCATCTGTGTCAGGTAGTGCTGCAGTTTCAACCTTCGGCGCGGCCGTAGAGCCGTCTGCAGGCCCTTGTTGGCGAGCGGCAAGAACATCGCCGATGCGTTGCTCCTGCTGCTGAAGCGGTGCCGTCACCTTTGCTGTGGGGTCAGGTGAATGAGTCGTCATGGACGTCACCTCTTCGATGTCCGCCTCGTCCATGAGAAGGGCAGAGGGCGTCGTCGTTCACGGGTCCGTTCACACTAGCGTACGTCCGTTCGCACTGGCCTTCCTCATGACCGAAGCGTCGGCACGAACCGCACCGCGGAATGCGGCATTCGCGGCGAATGTGCCCAGTGCCACGGCAGCGTAGGCGGAGAGGGGCTCTACCTGGCACTACCACGAGAGCTAGCTCGCCGGCGAGGCTTACCTGGTGCGGAAGGTCGTCGAGCTTTACGCCCGGCTTCAACTTCAGCGTCACCAGTCTTGTAGTTGAGCCCTCATCAGCCACGCCTTGCGCCCGCCACCGCTCGCGGGCGACGTCCGTGACATTCCCAAACGCCGCGAAGGCAAGACGTACGTCTTTGTCAGGAACACTGTGCAGCAGCCAGTGAACGTTCATGCGAACGTCCTGGTTGGCGGGGTCAATGACGAGGCACCGGCCATTTTTGACCTGCAGCTCACCAATGCTGACGATTTTCTTCACGGCGCGGTCGTCCTTGAATATTACGGCCCACACATGGCTCATACGGTAGGCCCCGAGGGCAATCACATCCGGCAGGAGCGATAACTGAGCGAGCGCATCGCGGAAATCGTCCACCCGGTATGGGCGGTCCCTGATCCCTACTGAAGCGTTCCGTATGGCCGTTCCAACAATTCCGCATGTTTCCGTAAGACTCATATGGAAAAATACGGTAAATATACGGCAAGTATATGGAAAGCTTGTGGACTTTGTATGGAAAACATGGAATTATTGGAATACGGAAAGGGGCTTTTTCAGTAGGGATATCACAGTGCAGAAACACAGTATTCAAAACGAAACGCCCTGTTGGCATACTAGGCAATACAACTTGGTATTCGTTGTCCGAGGCAGTAATCCTGTTACCGCGGACCTGCGGGGCCGCTGAAGCCGCTCCTACAGAGCCCATGACACACACGTCCGTCACGCTCGGTGGGCGGAAGTGGAATCCCGCCACTACCCTTACAAAAATGCTTATAGAGATTAAATTTAAAGTGCAGTGAGTTTCCTCCATAAGATCTATTGTGTACAAATTAAATTCCTATCGACTTTTCCTATTGAAAATCATAAACAGATTGCCCACCGTGTTTCAATTCGGAGTCTCCTTTTGCGTTCCAGTTAAGCGTATTTTGAGTCAGTCAAAAGGACCTATTGACCTGCAACTGAGCTTGTTATGCCCGTTTCTAGTGAGTTGCAATTGAAACAGTAGCAAAGACTGGATATTCAACTTTTATTGAGCTCGATCAAAAGACGCTGGTACGCCATAATGCGAACCGCAATTGTAAAAAAAGAAAAAAAAAAGCCTGCGCGTACCTACTGCGGGTTCATATTCATAAACTTGCGTCTGCAGTAGGCACACACAGGCTAGGAGCATAACAGGCATATGACCTCAATAGGTACGCACAACACTACAGACTAGGCACAGCATTACAGACTAGGTGCATGAGAAAGCAGGTAATGGGAGGAAAAGAAAAGACTACGAGCGCTACAATGTCCTGCATGTTTTACATCTGCATGGTCTACACACACACACTGCTAAGATCAAGGTAAGATTCCAACGAAAAGAATAAACGTCTCCCATATGTGCCTCTTCGGTAAGAAAATCGAAAAGGCCAGAGAGATAAAGAAAAAAGAAACATGCAAGAAAACCCTATTAACAAGACATACAAAAATAAATGAGCAATACTTAACGCGCACTTAGAAGAGGTAAGAAGTCCGATGAGCCGTAAGAGTACTTGCTAACACGTGGCCTTATCTGTGGCGTGCCAAGCAACGGGCTGTCGATTCCTTGCTACGCTGACCTCTGCTGAAAGCACTGGTGGGCTCGTTCGGCGTGTCCGTGTGCTTGCAGAAAACACCACCTTGGTAACATCACCCTTCGGCCGTCCTAGTCACACCACGAGCGCGCGCGCACACTTCTCGAAAATTCTGCCGCATGTTGGGCCACGTTGAGCGACCGTGTCCTGTCGCCACCACTGACACGCTGGGAAGGCTACACAAGTAGTCCGTAAAGAAAAGGAGAGGTGTATCGCTCCGACACACAAAGGAGAGACACAAAACACAGACTCGCACATTTCGATTGTTTCCCCTGCAATTACGAGCGTGTTTTGTTAAGCTGACCAGAACTGTATTATGACGTGAGGCTGCGAGCGAGGCATATATTGTTTCTTGCTCCCGCAAGCAACGCACTACTTTTTGGTCGCGGAAATACACAGAGTAAACATGAGCATAATCTTTTACAGCGCTCCACGTGCAGGCACGCACCGCGACTGCCTACCGTGACTAACTTGGCGCGAGTTTCGGTACACAAAGGGGCTCGCCGTCTGCGCCTCTCAGGGGGGGGGGGGGGGGGGGTCAGCGCTTCTGTCCCTTCCGCCTAAGGCCTCTGTATATCTATTCCAAAATAAAGTTGTTTCTACCTCTACCAGTTTCCCTTGACTGGCACATGAAAGTTTCACGTACCCTCAGTAGTTAACATGCGTGACAGGCTTTATCTATGTTTTTATCTATGTTTTTATCTTTGTTGATACGTAGTGATATTATCCATAATAAATTCGCTGATTATAACATGTCATATACGCACGGAATCAGCGTGAATATTTTTCTCACATCTTCCGTGTGGATTGTGATCATCAACGCCACGCATTTCGTACCTCAAAAGGCAGGCTTGCCTGCAGATTTAAGTAATAGATGCCTGCTTCAGTAAGCGTTATAAATATAACGTCAAGATAAGTTTATGCGCCGTGCAAGGCGAGTATTCCCGAAAGTGTGTTCCGCCAAAAATATCCACAAGAGAATGTTTCAGACACAACTGATGCTATACCGCTATACGTCATTCGTAATGCCGGTCGGACATGGTAGCAAACATTACACAAAAGATAAATGTTGTGAATTCGACATCCGAAGTAAAATGTAGTTTTTACTAAAAGGAAATCATTTTGGCAGCGTTAAATATAGGGTCAATAAGATTTCCACTCAGTGCGATTCAATTAAACCTTGCTTAAATTTTGCCAATTGAACTGGTATCGACTGAGAGTCAATTGACGCTTTCTGTTATTATGCCAATTAAATTTTCATTGAGGGCGCTCAATAGAAATTGCCGTTTAAATGATTTTCTCTAGACTCAAAAGGAACTCGATACGCACTCAATTGAAACACAAAGTGCATTTTTGTAAGGGTATGCTAACGAGGAGATGACGGGAACGGAAGGGCGCATGTCGTGACCTAGCGCACAAAATGAAGTGCAAAGCACCAACGGCTCGAGAGGCGGAGAAGGAAACACAGGCGTTCTTATCTCCTGCAAGAAAAAAAAGCAAACAAATTGTCCGCAAACAAAAAAAAAACGCTACGCTCCCCGTCGGGGAATCGAACCCCGGTCTCCCGCGTGACAGGCGGGGATACTAGCCACTATACTAACGAGGAGATGGCGGGAACGGAAGGAAGGGCGCATGTCGTGACCTAGTGCACAAAATGAAGCGCACAGCACCAATGGCTCGAGAGACGGAGAAGGAAACAAAGGCGTTCTTATCTCCTGAAAGAAAAAAAAGCAAACAAATTGTCTGCAAACAAAAAAAAAACGCTACGCTCCCCGTCGGGGAATCAATAATCGCACAAGCAATCCAAATGACATTGTCAGCCTAAAATAAACATTCACTGACGGGATGGACATGAGTGTTTCAGGGAGAGTACGAGGAGATGACGGGAATGGAAGGAAGGGCGCATGTCGTGACCTATAGTGCACGAAATGTAGCGCACAGCACCAATGGCTGGAGAGACGGAGAAGGAAACAAAGGCGTTCTTATCCCTAGTGAGAAAAAAAGCAAACAAATTGTCCGCAAACAAAAGAAAAGGCAATGCTCCCCGTCGGGGAATCGAACCCCGGTCTCCCGCGTGACAGGCGGGGATACTAGCCACTATGCTAACGAGTTTTTTTTTTTCTTTATTGCCTTGTTTTACAAGAATGACAGAACTATACAACAAAGGTCAAAGCAAATGAAAATACTCAGAACAATTTAAAGCAAATCAACTCATCAAAAATTCCAACCCATCCTGGTGGTTCTTGTTGGCTCTGATAATGTTGTCGCATGTAGCTCACATGTTCAATGAAATGTTCCCGAACAGTTTTGGGTTTGACGTCTACGTGTCTTACTGCCATTCCAGTTTTCCATATACGCCATGCGCAGCGCCTATAGGGGCGCCACTGAAAGCCGCGTAGCGGCGGCCGTTGGAACCGCTGGTGGGTCGCGTAGCAGACGTCTCATTTCGCTGCAAGCATCGCGGAAGTGCGCGCGTGCGATTTGCCGCTTGTGCGCGTCCCAGATAATTACTTTTGCGGCGATAGTGTGTGCAAAGGAGCTGCAGATTATAATAGTGGACATGCGTGCGATGTCACAGCTGTGTGGGACGACAATGTCACCATACGCGCCAAGTGTTTGCCACAGACAAGCGTCAAAAAGCTTCCCTACGAAGTGGAGTTCATCGCACCGCTTTCTTTATTACGTCCCGATCACTAATGCCTGCATGCGTTGACGCGTGAACCAACGTTTTTTTCTCGACACAGTAGCTTCGTTTACGTGCCATGTGTTTATATAGTAGATTTTGAGGGATCACTGTCGCACCGGCGCATGGATTTCACGAGTGCGGTCACGCGAAGGGTCAGCGTTGGTAAAACTGAAACCAGCACGATAAACTTGTGAATATATATCTCGGCAGCTTGCGCTAGTGGCGCGAGACTGAGTCACTGCGGAGCTGGTGGTCACCTAGCTTGTCGTAGCAGCTTGGCTACGTATTTGCTAGGTTTTTTGCAAGCTATTACCAAGTGTTGCAAAATGGCGTTACGCGATCGTCAAAGTCTTAAAGGGGTTGTGAAACGTTTTCTGAACATTTTGTACTAAGTGCGCATTCAGGGTCCTGACCCTCCAATCAACAACATGCATTGTTCCGTTGCACCGTGTGCGTTGATTTAGAGCGATAAAAAACGCGGTTTCGGTTTCACTGCGCGCGTTCCCCTCAACTCTGCAGATGACGTCATCTTAGTAGCCGTCATACCTCCGAGATTGGCGCGCCCTCGGAGGCCATGGGAAAACAAACCCTGCTGCCGTTTTTCTTCCGAATGGTGGCACCGCACGGTTTCCAAGTATTTTCTTCCTTTCTAGCTTTCAAGTAAATCGATTCCTTTAGAGCAAACGCGAGTTCACTGTGCCTTTGAGCTTAAAAGTATCTTAACTCAACGTCAACAAATAGTACCACGCCGGCCGGTAGTGTCGCATAGTCGTTTCGGGAGCGCAAGAAAGCTGAGATTTAAAACGAGCGTTGTTAAATGTGCACTGAATATTTCGCCGAAATATTTCGGAATCGGCTTGTCGAATGCGTATTGAAGCAGTGAAAATTACAAACCGGCATCTCCAAATTCTTTTCACGACCCCTTTAAATGTGCACAGGTGCCATGTTTTACAGCCAATATGCAAGTTGAGGCGAGCGCACAGCGAACATTCTGCACCGGTGATCGTATTCCAGTGCCGTCAATAGGTAGAATGCAGCCGATTTCGTGCAGTACACGTGTGAATCCACGGCGCTTTTGTAAAGGAGCCGTCACCTGCCCCACATTCTCTGACATTGCGCTTCGCGCCATTCGTTTTTCAAGAGAGCCTAGGCATCGCGTCTTATCAGTACTAACAACCTCATGTGCATTGTAGCGTCTACAATGCAGGCGAGGCGACCAAGTGTAAACGTAGTAGCGGTCGCTGAGAACGTAGCGACATAAATGGAGAAAAAAACACGATAATCGTTCTAACACTGCTGTTAAGAAGAAAAGAGAAATAGCGGGCGCGAAAGAAGACGAAGTAGGATCGCGAGCGCGTGGCACGTGATGTTCTGGGTTTTTCTCTTTATAAAAAAAAACGGCATCGTAGGGTCTCGCTGCTCGGCGCTCTTCAGGCGTATTGTCTTCCGCCGCACTTCGGAGCGTGGTTTATTCTTCATCGAAGTCCTCGGACTTTACACTCCTGTAAACAAAGCGCGATTGCTTGCCTTCTGCGTCGTACAGCCGCAATCCACCGCCGCCGTCGCTCTCGCTCATGAAATAGCACCGGAAATCTGTATAAGTGCTTTCGTGGCGATTTCTTGTGTGTGTCTGAGCAGCCGACAACGCAGCAGTTGTTTTTCGGCATCTCTGAAGCCCGAGAGAGTCGTTAAATCACGATGAAAACACATCCATCCGCGCACTCGCGTACACGCTCGCGGGAACACTGCTCGCTCGGACCCACCAACGCTTCCGAGCCGTGGCGGCAGATGGCGTCGTCGGCGCTTTGCGCATCGCCTATACTGTGGAGGCTGAGTACCATTATCATGTTGTTGTTTTGTGGGGTTTAACGTCTCAAAACCAGCTCTGATTATGAGAGACGCCGTAGTGGAGGTCTCCGGAAATTTCGACCACTTGGGGTTCTTTAACGTGCACTGACATCGCACAGCACACGGGCCTCATCATTTCGCCTCCATCGAAATGCAGCCGCCGCGGCCGGGATTCGATCCCGCGACCTTCGGATCTGCAGCCGAGTACCGTAGCCACTAGACCACCGTGGCGGGGCCAGTACCATTATCAAATCGTAGGGCACATCGTAATTCTCAACCGGCAAATATCTGATTCCATGTGGTGTTATTGGCAACTGCTTTTTTATTGTTCGTTGAAGGATATCCCAATGAAAAATGGGATCCCAGCATTCAATGAAAACGTGCTCTATTGTTTACGGCTTTCTGCATAGCAGGCAGTTCACTGTCCATGGTACAAATATTCCTTTCTCTTGTAGCCATGTTTTAATAGGTAATGTATTTGTGTGTAGCTTGAAGAAAAAGGACTTTACGTGGGATCTTATTGGCATTTTCTTAATTCGTCTTAGAACGTCCTGTCCACAGCCTCCAGAGTATATTGTTCTGTACATAGGCACAGGCAACATGCTGTCTAACAAATCTTTATACAATGTTTTCCTTCCTACTGCACTTCAATATTCTAAAGAAAAACGTACCGCAAGCATTCGGAAGGCGAGAACAACTTCCCGCCAATAACCTTTAAAACTATGTATGGTGGTTTTGCTGGTTGTCACAATAAAATGAGGCAGTGCTTTTTGTAGGCGAGCCTGTATAACGGCACGCAGAAATAGGTCGCTCTGATCCCTTAAAAACATGAACCGTGAAACAATTTCTTTTATAAACAGATGTGACAAACTAAGTCCACCTTTTTTCACAGTCAAAAACAGGTTCGTTCGACTAGTTCTTTCCCATGTTCCTCCCCATATAAACATTGCGATAACTCTGTGGATCCTTTGTACACTTACACGCGGCATAAACAGAACTTGCATGGCATACCACAGTTTTGCTGTTAAAAACACATTACAGGTTGTTGCGCGTGCAAACATTGACAAATTACGACCCTGCAACGCATGAATTTGGTCTCTCATTCTTTCAGTCTCTTCTCTCCAATACTGCTCTGTGTCATCGTAACTCTGCAGCGGTACTCCTAAATATTTCCTAGGCATTGCTATCCATTGCATACCAGCGAATAATTCTGGCTTTTGACTCCAATCACCGTGCCAAAATCCCGCACTCATCTCCCAATTAATCTTGCAACCAGACTCCGTGCAAAAGCTTTCCGTTAATTTGACTACCTCTTTTATGCTTTCTCGATCGTGACAAAATACAGCAATGTCGTCAGCGTATGCGAGCACTTTTATTTCTGCTGTATTAATCACAAAGCCACGGACACTTTGTTTACTAATTAAGCTTAAGCAGAAAGGCTCTATGTAAATATCAAAAGGTAATGATGAGAGAGGGCATCCCTGACGAATGCTTGAAAGAATCTGAATAGGTTCAGTTAACTTCTTGTTTATGATAGCACGTGTAGTGCAATCTGAGTATGCCATTTTCACTCCCCCTAATATTACTTCACCTACGTTGACATATTCTAGCATTGAAAACAGGACTTCGTGTGATACATTGTCGAACGCTTTCTCCAAGTCCAGTTGCAACATTGCAACTCGACCCGAGAGAGCATCACA
>CM023483.1:138729554-138757891 GCA_013339685.2 Hyalomma asiaticum | reverse complement strand
CACGTCCGTTCACTACGGTGACCGGAAATGGAATTCCTATACTAACGAGGAGATGACGGGAATGGAGGGAAGGGCGCATGTCGTGACCTAGTGCACGAAATGGAGCGCACAGCACCAATGGCTAGAGAGACGGAGAAGGAAACAAAGGCGTTCTTATCCCTGTAAGAAAAAAAACAAACAAATTTTCCGCAAGCAAAACAAAAAGCAACGCTCCCCGTCGGGGAATCGAACCCCGGTCTCCCGCGTGACAGGCGGGGATACTAGCCACTATACTAACGAGGAGATGACGGAAATGGAGGGAAGGGCGCATGTCGTGACCTAGTGCACGAAATGTAGCGCACAGCACCAATGGCTCTAGAGACGGAGAAGGAAACAAAGGCGTTCTTATCCCCTGTAACAAAAAAAACAAACAAATTTTCCGCAAACAAAACAAAAAGCACCGCTCCCCGTCGGGGAATCGAACCCCGGTCTCCCGCGTGACAGGCGGGGATACTAACCACTATACTAACGAGGAGATGACGGGAATGGAAGGAAGGGCGCATGTCGTGACCTAGTGCACGAAATGGAGCGCACAGCACCAATGGCTCGAGAGACGGAGAAGGAACCAAAGACGTTCTTATCCCCTGTAGGAAAAAAAAAACAAACAAATTTTCCGCAAACAAAACAAAAAGCAACGCTCCCCGTCGGGGAATCGAACCCCGGTCTCCCGCGTGACAGGCGGGGATACTAGCCACTATACTATTTTTTTCTTTATTGCCGACTCCGACGGTGAAAATCAAAGTCTACAAATGGTAAAATGTGCCAGCCAAACTTTGGCCGACACAGCATTAAAATCTTTTCTATGACACCAATTCATCGAGTACAGAGATCCAATCTGGTGGATCAGGCAGTGCTCTATACGCGTCTCTGACACACACAACACTCTCAATGAAGTGCTCACGAACCGGCCGCACAACAATATCTACATGTTCGAACTGCATTCGAGTTTTCCACACTGCGTGGAGGCCCAGGACCATAATGAGATCGTAGGGTACATCATCTGAGGCATCCACGGGTAAAAAGCGTATTCCATATGGGTCCAGGGGCAACTGTTTCTTCAACGTTCGCTGCAGTACATCCCAGTGAAATATGGGGTCCCAGCAATCTAAGAATACATGTTCTATTGTTTCCGGTTTTTTACACAAAAGGCAGTCAGTGTTCCAGGGGATGAAAATACCCTTGCCTTGAAGCCAGGTCTTAACAGGAAGTGTGTTTGTGTGCAACTTGAAAAAGAAAGATTTAGCTGATGGTCGTAGTGGCATTTTCTTTACTCTTTTAAGGACATCCTGTCCTGGGCCTCCGCGGTGTGGAGCACGGTACAAAGGTATAGGGAGCATCGTATCAACAAGGTCTTTATACAGGTTCTTCTTTGTAACAGTGGACAGATACTGCAGTGAAAAACGTACATTCAACATCCTATAAGAGAGAATCACTTCTCGCAGGTATCGCGTCACGGCTCCCTGCATACTCCCAACAGACGAAACAACGAATCCCGGAAGAAGTCTACACAGACGTAGTTGAATAACTGTTTGAAGAAAGGGATCGTTTTGGTCCCGTAAAAACACAAAGCGTGACACGACTTGTCGCAGAAACAAGTGAACCAAACCGAGCCCGCCTTTCTTGGTGGGGCGAAACAAATTTGTTCGACTCATCCTCTCCCAGGTAGAGGCCCAGATGAAAACAGCGAAAACGCGGTGAATCCTTTGTACGCTTACTCGCGCAGCACACAACACATTCATGACATACCAAATCTTGGAAACTAAAAAAAGGTTACAGACAGAGGCTCTAAAAAACATTGACAGTTGTTTTCCTCTCCAACCGTCAGCCTTTTCCCTTGCCCTCGCCACTTGGTCAGACCAGTACTGTACAGGCTCACGGTAACTTCCGAGAGGCACCCCTAGGTAGTGTTTTGGCAACGTCGACCAATTCAGTCGTGAAAATGTCTCCGGCGTGTCTTCCCAACAGCCGTGCGAGAAGCCGGAACTTTTATCCCAGTTTATTTGGGCCCCGGTTGAGTCGCAAAACTTCTGAACGACTGTAGTAGCCTCTTTAATGCTCGCTTTGTTTGTGCAAAAAATAGCCATGTCATCTGCATACGCCAGAATTTTAACGTGTGCTGCCTGCAGCCTGTAACCTGCTATGCGCTCACTGCTTTTAATAGCCAAACAGAGTGGCTCGAGATAAGCAGGAAACAAAACGGGCGACAACGGGCATCCCTGCCGCACCGACGAAAGCACTCCAAAGCTGTCGGTGAGTTCCCCATTGACAATGATTCTCGTTGAGCAGTCTTTGTACGCCATCATGACGCCTTCCGTTATGACACTGCCAACGTTCGCGTGCTCAAGTGTGCAGACTAAAGCCTTATGAGACACGAGGTCGAAGGCCTTTGCGAAATCTATCTGCATCATCGCGACACGATCACCGATTGCATCACAACATTCCAACACACTTCGAGCCACGTGTACATTTGTTGCAATACTGCGGCCTTTAATGCCGCAACTCTGGTGTGGCCCTACAAATGTTTTAATAACACATTGCAGTCGTTTCGGTAAAGCTTTTGTGAATATTTTGTAGTCGACATTTGCAAGAGTTATCGGGCGATACGACCCTGGGGACAGGCGTTTTTTTTCATCGTCACTCTTCGGGATCAGCACGTGAGACGTTGTGAAAGACAAAGGAAGTCTTTTACGTTCATAGGCTTCGCTGATAACAAGGTGGAGAACTTGAGCCAAGGCAGACTTGAAAGCTTTGTAGAACTTGGCCCCTAAACCATCAGGCCCAGGTGCTTTGGAAGTGGCCAACTCGTCTATTGCGCACTCTATCTCACTCACAGTAATCGGCTGTTCCAACCGTGTTCTAACTTCTTCATCGAGCTTTGGCATCAACGAGAGGAATTCTTTTTGTTAGCCATCTTTAACTTCACGGGGATAACCCAACAATGCCTTAAGTGATCGACTATGCCTTGCTTTATTTCGTTTTTATCACACGTAATGTTGTGGCCTATAGCTAGTTGGTGGATTTCCTTCCGACATGCATACCTTTTCTCGTCTGAGAGAGCACGTTTTGTAGGCATTTCGCCCGCCCACAGCTTCTCTGACCTTGATCTAACGACAGCCGCTTTGTATTTATGGCAATCGATTGTTTCCAGTTCACTTTTCACTTCCTTTATTTCATTAACATACCGACCAGGCTCGTCACTTTCCATACTGATGAAAAATCTAGTTGCTGGCGGAGCTTTGTTTCTGCTTGTTTCAGGTTATACCGAATGACACTGCTTCTTTCAATTGCCTTTACTTTAACTTTTGTTTAAATTCTTCCCATTGAATGGCGATGCATTCTGCCTTGGTTGAAATCAGGTTGTCTAATTCCCTCGTGACAACGTCTACAAGCACATCGTCGTCCAGCAACTGCGCATTCATCTTCCAGAGTTCCCAGTTAAAGGTTCGCTTGCTCTGTCTTTTCCCAAAAGTGGCAGTTACCAAGCAGTGATCGCTATATGATACAGGCTTCACTTCATGTCCACTGCACAAGGGAACTAATTCGGCTGACACATATAATCTGTCTAAGCGAGCGTGGCTGTCACGCTGGAAGTGGGTAAACTGTGGGCGAGCACCGCTGGCAAAAATACTACCGATATCTTCCAGATAGCAATCGCGTACCACCGCATTTAACAACTCGGCACTCTTATTGCGACCACGTGAACGTTTTGCGCGATCATCAGCAGTGCAAACACAGTTAAAATCGCCCAGCAGTATTACTACCTTGTGACAGTTCAGGTAGGTCTCAAAACACTGAAAGAAAGAACGCCGGTCCGTTTCAATGTTCGGAGCATAGACACAAATGACGCGGTAATCCAAATCGCGAAAGCAAAAATCGACCACCAGGAGACGGCCATATTCACACGAAACCACTGACTGCACGGAAATGCCCAAACTGTTTCTTATAAATATAGCGCAACCACCTGATCCACCAACCGCGTGAGATAAGCAGACATCAAAGTTTGCACGAAAATTGGACACCATTCTATCGGTTAGCACTTGGCTCTCGATTTTCGTCTCCTGGATACCGACTACGTGCAAGTCATGATCTAAAAGAAGACGACTTAGTTGGCACTGCCGCCTTCTCGCGCCGAGCCCTCGTACATTTAACGTGGCTACACGTAGCGCTCCCTCAATATTAACCGCCATGGCTAAACGGTAGAAAGGTGTCCATCACAGTAACACTCGAAAAAACAAAACCAACTGCTTACAATAGTGTGCCAGTAGGCACGTACACCAAAGAGTAATTTGGTCCCTCCTTCCTGACACAAATCGGAAAAGGATCCGCGCAGGATGAAGGCCATTGCACACACTCACCCACCCACCCCGTCGCAAGCCACAGTACAGACTCACGGAGGCGGTTTACCCGCCTGCCGTGAGTCGACCGTAATGTTCCGTCGCGGCTTAAAAGTTGGTCTTCTAATACCTGGCGCTTTCGGCGGTGGCTCGTCTCCGCCACTGCCTTCCTGTTGCGTCGCCTGGGTGAGGATCCGGTCGTGCGGTCGTTTTCCGGCCGGTAGGTTTGGTCCGGAAAGGGTGTCCATGCCTTCAGGTTCAGGAAGGCTGCGAGACGCATTTGTGTCAGGTGGTGCTGCAGTTTCAATTTTCGCCACGGCCGTAGAGCCGTCTGCAGGCGTTTGTTGGCTAGTGGCAACAACATCGCCGATGCGTTGCTCCTGCTGCTGAAGCGGTGCCGTCGCCTTCGCTGTGAGGTCAGGTGAATGAGTCGTCATGGACATCACCCCTTCGATGTCCGCCTCGTGCATGAGTAGGGCAGAGGCGTCGTCGGTCACGGGTCCGGTCACACTAGCGTACGTCCGTTCGCACTGGCCTTCCTCATGACCGAAGCGTCGACACGAACCGCACCGCGGAATGCGGCATTCGCGACGAATGTGCCCAGTGCCACGGCAGCGTAGGCAGAGAGGGGCTCTGCCTGGCACTACCACGAGAGCCAGCTCGCCGGCGACGCTCACCTGGTGCGGAAGGTCGTCGAGCTTTACACCCGGCTTCAACTTCAGCGTCACCAGTCTTGTGGTTGAGCCTTTATCAGCCACGCCCTGCACCCGCCACCGCTCGCGGGCGACGTCCGTGACATTCCCAAACGCCGCGAAGGCAAGACGTACGTCTTCGTCAGGAACACTGTGCAGCAGCCAGTGAACTTTCATGCGAACGTCCTGGTTGGCGGGGTCAATGACGAGGCACCGGCCATTTTTGACCTGCAGCTCACCAATGCTGACGAGTTTCTTCACGGCGCGGTCGTCCTTGAATGTTACGGCCCACACATGGCTCATACGGTAGGCCCCGAGGGCAATCACATCCGGCAGGAGCGATAACTGAGCGAGCGCATCGCGGAAATCTTCCACCCGGTATGGGCGGGCCCTGATATCACAGTGCAGAAACACAGTATTCAAAACGAAACGCCCTGTTGGCAAACTAGGCAATACAACTTGGTATTCGTTGTCCGAGGCAGTAATCCTGTTTCTGCGGTCCTGCTGGGCTGCTGAAGCCGCTCCTACGGAGCCCATGACACACACGTCCGTCACGCTCGGTGGCCGGAAGTGGAATGACTAGCCACTATACTAACGAGGAGATGACGGGAATGGAGGGAAGTGCGCATGTCGTGACCTAGTGCACGAAACGTAGCTCACAGCACCAATGGCTCGAGAGACGGAGAAGGAAACAAAGGCGTTCTTATCCCCTGTAAGAAAAAAAAAACAAATTTTGCGCAAACAAAACAAAAAGCAACGCTCCCCGTCGGGGAATCGAACCCCGGTCTCCAGCGTGACAGGCGGGGATACTAGCCACTATACTAACGAGGAGATGACAGAAATGGAGGGAGGAAGGGCGCATGTCGCGACCTAGTGCACGAAATGGAGCGCACAGCACCAATGGCTAGAGAGACGAAGAAGGAAACAAAGGCCTTCTTATCCCCTGTAAGAAAAAAAGCAAACAAATTGTCCCCAAACAAAAAAAAGAGCTATGCTCCCCGTCGGGAAATCGAACCCCGGTCTCCCGCGTGACAGGCGGGGATACTAGCCACTGTACTAACGAGGAGATGACGGAAACGGAAGGAAGGGCGCATGTCGTGACCTAGTGCACGAAATGGAGCGCACAGCACCAATGGCTCGAGAGACGGAGAAGGAAACAAAGGCGTTCTTATCCCCTGTAAGAAAAAAAGCAAACAAATTGTCCGCAAACAAAACAAAAAGCAACGCTCCCCGTCGGGGAATCGAACCACGGTCTCCCGCGTGACAGGCGGGGATACTAGCCACTATACTAACGAGGAGATTTTATTTTTTCTTTAATACCTGTCTTTGGTACAATGCTTGTATCAACAAAGGCATACAAAAAAGCAAATTATCAGGGTGTCACACATAGAATTCCATCATCGAGTGCTGGCTTGGCCACATTAAAATTCCGGCAAAGCAGTGAGCGGCTCTACTCTTGAAAGCCACTCAGGGGTTTCCGCATACGCCTTCTGAGTTTCAACGAACCAATACACACTTTCGCGGAAATAAGGACGTGCAGGCCGCGCATCCTTATCGCAGTGGTAACCTGCCATTCTTGCTCGCCATATACAGTGGAGGCCCATGAGCATGATCAAGTCATAGGGTACCCCGTCCTCGTTATCAATGCTTAAGAACCTTATGCTATACGGGTCTAGAGGGAAATCTTTCTTCATAGTCCTTTGTAGAACGTCCCAAAAATAAACTCCCTCCCAGCAGTGTAAAAAAAAACATGGTCTATTGTTTCTGGCTGCTTGCAAATTAAACAGTGTGAACCCCACGGCAAAAATAAACCCTTCCCCTCTAAAAAACTTCTAACGGGCAATGTTCCCGAGTGGAGTTTAAAGAAGGTTTTAGTTCCCGGCTGAACGTGGATTTTCTTTACTCTCTTTAGGACATCTGTGCCAAGACCTCCACTGTACAAGCACCTATACAGAGGCACAGGAAAAACAACATCACAGAGCGCGAAATACAGTTCTTTTCTTTTCACAATGCTCAAGTAGTCTCTTAAAAATCGTGCCATCAGAAATCTAACACTGAATACAATTTCTTTGTAGTACCCGCTCAACGATCCACCACACTCTGCAGTTGACACAACGTAGTCGGGTAGCCGTCTGCCAAGCCTCAATTGACACACTGTACGCAAGAAAGGGCCTGTGACATCTCGCAGAAAAAAGAACCTGTTAACCATTTGCCGCAAAAAGAGGTGACTGAGACCAAGGCCCCCTTCTTTAACACGTCGGAACAAGTTCGTACGGCTACAGCGTTCCCATTCAGAAGCCCAAAGGCGGCAAAAATTCTGTGAAGCTTCTGCACATTTTTCCTCGAACAGTACAAGACTTGCATAACATACCAAAGCTTACTTATCAAAAAAGGTTACAAACAGTGGCTCTGGCAAAAATGGATAAGTGTGCCCCTTTCCACTTCCCCGCTTTCTCCCGTGTGTCTTCAATCTGCTTTTTCCAGTACGTCTCACTGTCACGATAGGCATCGAGCGGGACACCTAAATACTTGCCAGGTGTCGTCGCCCAAGGCACGTTTGCAAAATGGTCTGGTTTCGTTGGCCACAGGACATGCCATAGCCCAAGGCACTTGGACCAGTTAACACCACTCCCCGTGACTTTGCTAAATCTGCGCACAGTTTCGACAGCCTCCGTTATACTGTGTTGATTCCTTGTGAAAATAGCCACATCATCTGCGTATGCTAATAGCTTCACTTCGACTTCTCGTAACCTAAAGCCATTTATGTTGTTGTTTTGCATTATTTTCATGCACAGGGTTTCGATATAAATACAAAATAAGAGAGGGCTAAGGGGGCATCCCTGACGCACCGAAAGTTGCACGTCTATAGGGGGCCCCCAAACTCTTATTAACAATCAATCTCGTCGTGCAGTTTCGGTACGCCAAGGCCACTCCCTCGCTAATAACAGAACCAACGTTAGCGTGGTTTAAAACAGCAAGCAAAATTTCATGATCAACACAATCAAAAGCTTTCTCGAGATCAATCTGCAAGATGGCAACCAGACTGTTTGAATGATCACAACATTCAAGTATGCTGCGCGCTGTGTGTATATTCATCAAAATAGTTCGGCCTTTAATCCCACATGTTTGATGAGACCCAACGATTTCCTGAATCACGGTCTGTAACCTTCGCGCTAGTACTTTCATGAAGACTTTGTACTCCACGTTAGTTAGAGCTATTGGACGATAGGCTGTGACCGATCGTAACTTGGCCGCATCATCTGTTTTAGGTATAAGTACCGTGTGGGACGAGCTGTATGAGGGAGGCAATGTACTCAATTTGTAAGCTTCGTTAAAGATAACCGTCAAGACTGGACTTATTTCTCTCTTAAACTCTTTGTAAAAGGCGGCTGTGAAGCCACCGGGACCTGGCGATTTGCCTGCATTTAACTTATCTATCGCCTTCTCAACTTCGGTTTGTGTTATTTCCTGTTCCAGTATCTCTTTTCTTTCGTCTTCCAGCCGAGGAATTACGCTCAAAAACTCATGCCTGAACGTGTTGACATCAACCTCGTGCGAAGCGAAAAGCGCCTGGTAATGCTTTGTGAAAGCAGTTTTGATGTCCTCAATGCTTGTTGATAATGTACCTCCCCATTCGACGGCGTTAATATGATTCCTTTCGGCTCTGGCTTTTTCCAAGCATAGCGCTCGTTTCGACGGCATTTCACCTGCAGCGGTGCCTTCCGCTCTCGCCCTCACTAGTGCACCCCGATAACGCAGTTCGTCCAGTTGCTCAATTTTTTGCTTAACTTTTCTGATGTCGTCCATCCATTTTCCCGGGGTACGGCTCTCTTGCTTCAGCAGCTTATGAAGTAGTGCTTTTAAGTCAGATTCCTTTTGTTTTTCCTCAAAACGAATGCAGGTTTCCCTCTCTATTACTTTTATTTTTAGAGTTTCCTTCCATAGTTCCCATTGCTGCCATATATGAAGGGTTTCAGTGGGGTTTACTTTGCTAATTTCATCCCTGACTGCGCGATTATAAGTTTCGTCCTGCAGCAGCCTGTTATTAAATTTCCACATTTCCCATGTAAAAGAACTGCCTCGCTTTTTAGTGCCTATGCAGCACTCGACTAAGCAATGGTCTGAAAAAGATACTGGCACTACCTCGTAACTCGTAACATGCGGTACTATACCTACGGACACATATATGCGTTCAAGACGCGCATGGCTTGAGCCCTCAAATCTTGTGTACTTCACAGTACGCGCTCCCTCCAAACATTCAGCCACGTCTGCCAGATCCGAGTTGTCTACGATCCGTGACAAAACTTCGGTGCTGTTGTCACGAAACCCACGATTACTTGTTTTGTCGCGCGCCCTAAGGACACAGTTAAAGTCGCCGAGCACTACAAGCTGTCTGTCCCTGCACAGGCGTTCTTCGATGTTATGAAAAAACATAGCTCTTTCATTGACCTTATTTGGTGCACACAAGCACAGAAAACGCAAATCTCTACTGTTCCACGATAAATCAAGAATGGTACATCGACCTGACAGACATGAATAATGCTCATGCAATTCTAGTCCCGGTAACTTCTTTACAAAAATAACACAGCCACCGGATGTGCCCACAGCGTGGCTGACAACCGCAAAAAACCTAGACACGAAACGTTGCACCATGCTGCCGGTCTCTTCCTCACCGTTGTCTTTGGTTTCCTGCGCGGCCAATACATCTATGTCTCGTTCCGTTAAAAGCCGGTAAAGCTGGCCTTGCTTTCTTTTACCTGCCAGTCCTCTAACGTTCACGGTGGCGACTTTTAACGAAACGGTAGGCTCCATTTTCACGAAAGGAAAAAGGGACCAGCAGCATTGTGCTTACCTCTCGCGTCTGGCCCCCGGCTAGACGTCGCCATGGCCGGCAACGCCATCCGGGGCAAGAACTTCCACTTGCCCTACGGCCTCTGCGTTCCTGACGCGTCTATCGGCCGCAACGTTCGGCCGAGGTCGATGGGATGAACGCCGTCCTTGGGGAGTCTTTGCTGGGGGCTCCTCAGTCTCAGACACCTTAACTTGAGCACCGTCGTCGCAGGAAGGTGGGTGGGGACGCTTGGAAGCTACGGCGACTCCAGCGGACGTGAGGGCAACGCCCTTATCTGGCTGCAGCTCTGTCGGGCCCTGCGTCTCGACGGCGATGGGTACGGACGCTGGCCTGTCCCCCATCGCTTTCACAGTAGTGTCGACTGAAGCAGCCGAGTCGCCCACCGTTCTTTGGTGCCCTGGTACACCGTGCTTGCGGCACGCGTCTACTGAAGACGCTGGCAAGGCATGTGCACCCGGCAGGCTGTCCTTAGACCCAGACGCTTCGTCCGCGTCTTGTTGCGCCACCGGACGCTCCCCTTTCGTAGCTTCGCCACCGGGTGCTGCCGACGCATCCACTGGTCCTGCTCGCTTCCTCTCCTCGACGGTTCCCCTCGCAGCCTCCTCCGCCTCGGCGACGTCCATCAGTTCCTCGCTGTCGTCGGGTTTTGGCCGCCCCTTTGCCGACGCGTAAGTCCGGACGCAGTCCGCGTCCGCGTGTCCATAGCGTCTGCATTTGGTACACCGGGGAACTTTGCAGTCTCGACGAACGTGGCCCGTGCCGTGACAACGGAGGCACTGCATCGCCCGTCCAGGCACGACCACAAGAGCCAACTCACGAGCAACTGGGACCTGGTGGGGCAGGTCATCCACCTTAAATCCCGGCTTTAACTTCAAGAGCACGGTTCTCGTGGTGGAACCCTTTTCGCGCATGCCTTGGACGCGCCAGCGCTCTCGCTTCACCTCGGTGATGTTCGCGAACACGGGGAATGCGGTCCGGATGTCTTCGTCTTGGACGCCATGAAGCATCCAATGCAGGCGCAGTTTCACCTGCTGGTCCTCGGGATCGAACACGATACACCGGCGGCCTTTGACTTTCAGCTCCTTAACCGCGGCCAGTTTCTTTGCAGCTTCTCCGGTGTTGAGGGTTACCGCCCAGACATGGTTTATCTGGTACGCCCCCAAGGCGACGACGTCAGGGAGCACACCAGCTGCGGCGAGGGCGTCTCGGAAGTCTTCGACCCTATAGGGCCGCTCACGCACGTCGCCGTGCAAAAACAACGTGTTATGAACCACACGACCGGTAGGCAGAGTAGGCAGCACAATCTCGTAATCGGTGTCTTCAACAGCCATCCTGTTTCCGCGGCCGGCAAGGGCCGCTAACGCCGCAAAAATTTTGGTCTGTCTGTGTGTGTGTGTCTGTGTGTGTCTGTCCTGCTGCGAAAGGTTAACCCCATCCTAAACGACCGCCCATCTTGCGACCTCCCAGTTGCGTTCATACTTGTGATCACAGTCGACCAAAAAGCAAATATTACGCCTACCCTTTAGTAGAAAATACATAGATGCGCAACTCTAAAGACCCTAGTGCTTGTTAGCGGACGTTTCCTACGCAGTTCTACGCACTAGGCAAGCTTCTTGCGTTTCCCGAAACCATGGCCAGATGGCGCCCTTACCTCACGCTCGTGCCGAACGGAAGGAAGCGGAACGGCCGCCCGCCACTCCGGCCGGTCCCTTTCTCTCCTCGCGTCTCTTCGTTTTCCCTCTCGCTTGCGCAACTCCTCGGGGAAATAGAAACACGTGAACCGGGACTCATGTAGTACGGCCGGTAGGAGGCTATCGTCTTTCGACGACATTTGCAGCGAAGCACGGAGATACGCGGCCAATTTTTTAGGGGCGAAGCTCCTTAAAGCGGCACCCGTTCGTCCCTCGTCGTAGTCGTAGTAGTGCGTAACCAGCTTTGACCTCCAAGGTGGTGCCGGTGGGAGATTTCTCCTGTGCGTTGTTGAACAATAAAAAAAATTCGCAGCGTGCGCGTTCACTAAAAGCCGAATTCTTCTGTCTCTCATTCCCCATTAGCAGCCATTGGCATGTTCCAGTAGGAAACGTTAGTAGAAGTAGAAGTGTTAAAAGCCGACTTCTGCTGTCTCTCATTCCCAGTAGCAGCCATTGTTTACCTCCAAGGTAGTGCCTGGTGAGATTTCTCCTGTGCGTGATTAAACAATAAAAATTTTGTTCAAAACGCCGTTGATTGATGAAATAAACCAACGAAAGACGCCAGATGTTTTCTAAAAGCAAAACGAAAAGACGCCAGATGTTTCTAAAGCAAAACGAAAAGACGCCAGCTGCTTAACGAAAGACGCCAGATGTTTCTAAAGCAAAACGAGAAGACGCCAGCTGCTTAACGAAAGACGCCAGGTAAAGCAATGGTTTTCATCTGCAACCAGTGCAAGAACCACTTAGCTTACATTTCACCGACCACAAAGCGGTCATAATGAAAGGACAACGGGAACCAGCAATAAAAGTTTGATAAAACATTTAATCAATCGTTTCACGTCATTTTTATCGGGCGAATTAACGGAAGAAATTTCACGGTTTAACCGATGATTACTTCCAGGCGCTTCGCCCAATCTCATCATCATTCACCTCGTGGATCTGCCGTCAATTTTTTATAACCTTTTTATTCAGAAATAAAGCAATAAGTATACATAAAAATCACATTGGTCTGCTCGACCATTGTGATGGATTAAAGACATTTCATTTTCACCAATTCATCAAATACCTCCATACAAGGTGGAGGTTCATCCAGCGTCCGATATATTTCGCGCACATAAATTGCTGTTGTTGTTGTTACGTGGGGTTTAACGTCTCAAAACCAGCTCTGATTATGAGAGACGCCGTAGTGGAGGGCTCCGGAAATTTCGACCACCTGGGGTTCTTTACGTGCACTGAAATCGCACAGCACACGGGCCTCAACATTTCGCCTCCATCGAAATGCAGCCGCCGCAGCCGGGATTCGATCCCGCAACCCTCGGATCAACAGCCAAGTACCATAGACACTAGACCACCGTGGCGGGGCCACATAAACTGCACATCCAATGAAGTTTTCTGTTGTCGAGTTAGCATTAGAATCCATGTATCTCACGGCCATGCGTGTGATCCAGGGACTGGAAAGCCCTAATAATATTATCATGCCATATGGAACACCACACTCATTGTGCACTGAAAGATTCCATGAGGTGTTATGGGTAGCTCTTTCTTCAGCGTTCTCTGTAACACATCCCAAAAGAAAATTGGATCCGAGCAGTCAATAAATGTATGTTCGATGGTCTCCGGTTTGTTACAAATTGTGCAGTTTTTCGTCCACGGTATAAATATGCCTTTGTCTTTAAGCCATGTTTTCACAGGCAATGTGTTTGTGTGCAATTTAAAGATAAATGATTTTATAGGTCCTCGGATGGTCATTTTTCTCACTTTTTTTAGCACGTCATGCCCGGCGCTTTCATTGGTTAGTAATATATACCATGGTGTGGGCGTCATTACAGTGGTCATGTCTTTGTACAGCCTTTTTCTTGGTACAATGCTCAAATACTCGAGTGAGATAAGTGCTTTTAGTATCCCGAATGCCATCACTACACTTGGAAAGAGCCTTTTATTGCGCGATCAATTGGAGCTGCACTAGACACAACAAAATCAGGCCTCACTTGCATAACGGTTCTCAAAAACGGGTCTTGCTGGTCCCGTAAAAACACACATCGCGACACAATTTGTCTCACGAACATATGTGAAAGACCAAGGCCCCCGTCTTTCACTGAACGAAAAAGATTGGTTCTGCTGACTCTTTCCCAGTTTGAGCCCCAAATGAAGACAGCAAAGATACGGTGCAATTTTTGCACATTGACGCGAGACACTGACAGAAATTGTAGCACATACCACACCTTTGCAATCAGCAAGACATTGCAAGCGCTCGCACGAGCGAACATTGACAATTCACGGCCTTGCCATCCACCAACGTTTTCCTTCCCCTTTCGCGTCAGGTCGTCCCAGTAATCTATTGTCTGGTTATAATGTTCGTGGGGCACACCTAGATACGTAGACGGTGTGCTGGCCCATTTGATGCCTGCGAATGATTGCGGCTTAACGTCCCACGTGCCATGCCAGAAACCGACGCTCTTCTCGCAGTTTATCGCAGATCCTGTCTGTTCGCAGAATACCTTGGTGACGCTATCGTCTCTTCGATGCTTTTGCGATCAGTGCAGAAAACGCCAACGTCGTCAGCGTATGCAAGAACTTTCACGTGTTGCGTTTGAAGTACGAAGCCATTAATTCAGCTGTGTTTAATTAAGCTGAGGCAGAAAGGTTCAAGGTAGAGGGCAAAAAGCAGAGAAGACAGCGCGCAGCCTTCTTTTATGGATGACCTGACGTCAATACTTCTTGTAAGTTTCTTGTTCACAATTATTCGCTCTGTACAATCACTGTAAGCCATCTTTAAACTTTCCACCATTACTTTTCCAAGATTGACATGTGCAAGCAAAGAAAAAAGGAACTCGTGTGTGACGCGGTCAAACGCCTCAGCAAGATCAAGTTGAAGCATATCAACCCGTCCCGCCACGGCATCGCAACACTCTAAAACGCTGCGGCTTACAGGCACGTTCGTACAGATAGAACGACCCTTAATGCCGCACGTCTGATGCGGTCCTACGAGTAATGTGAGAACACTTTGTAACCGTTTGGCTAAAACTTTCGTATATATTTTATAGTCTACGTTTCTTAGAGTTATTGGGTGGTAAGCTCCTACTGACAATAGCTTTTCTGGATCATCTGTCTTTGGTATTAGGGCCATATGAGTAGATCGGAAAGAGGGAGGTAACGCTTCGTTTTCGTACGCCTCACCGATGACCTTATGCAAGATCGGAGTAATCTCTTCAATTAACGTTTTGTAAAAGGCGGCCCTAATCCATCGGGTCCAGGCGTTTTCCCTGCAGCCAGTTAGTTCCTTAATAGCGCTTCTCATTTCGTTCACACTTATTGGCAGCTCTAGTCGGGTCTTGATTTCGTCCTCAAGCTTAGGCATTAATTTAGTGATCTCGGCTTTACGACTGGTTGCATGGTTTGTCTTATTCGTGAATGACTCACTGTAGTATTCTACAAATGCCTCTTCAATTTTACTCTTTTTGGACGTCACTTCATTGCGGTGGTGAATCTCACGCATTTCATTTTTGACTGAATATCTTATTTCATCGCACAGCGCACGCTTGTTGGGTGTTTCACCCATCCATAACTTTTCAGCTCGTGCTCTTATCACGGCTGCTTTTTACTTCTCTGTTGCGATTAGTTCAAGCTTGTTTTTACTTCACGTATATCCTTTGTGTATCAGCCGGGATTTGCACTTTCCATGCACATAAGATAATTTAGCTGACACTGAAGTTCCTTCTCTTCCATCTTTTCTTTCTGATAAATTATGCTTCCCCTTTCAGTTGTAGTCATTTTGACCGCGTTTTTAAACTTTGCCCACTCCGATATCCATTTGTGCGTTTTAGTCGACGCCATTTCTTGGATTCTTTGTTTTACACTTTGTGTGAATATTTCATCTTCTAAGAGTTTCACATTGAGCTTCCATAGTTCCCAGTTAAACCTGCTCTTTTTTATATTGAGTCCAAGCGCGGCTGTTACAAGGCTATGGTCGCTAAAAGATACGTGTTTAACTTCGAAGTTAACACACTCTTTGGCTAGGGGGATTGTAGCGTATATCCTATCCAACCTTGCACAGCTTCCGCGTTGGTAATGCGTGAGAGTGGGTGGGCCTGCTTTTGAAAGTAGGTATCCTAAATCTTCCAAGTAATATTCCTCAAGCAGCGAGATTAGTAGTCGCTCGCTTTCATCTCGTGCAGGCACACTTCTAGCTCTGTCTTCTGCCATGCAGACACAGTTAAAATCACCTAGTATAAGAAGACATTTTTCACACTTCAAAAAATATTCTACTCTTTGAAACAATTCAACACGCTCATTATCAGTGTTTGGTGCATAAATACAAATAACACGCCATTCCTTTCCAGAATACAAAAAGTCAAGCACAATTAATCGCCCCTCCTCTGACGCCACAACCTTTTCGCTTTCGATGCCTACGCTTTTTCTCATATAAATTGCGTGGCTTACACAAGCATTATAATTCCTCCGAAAGGTTTCCACCATACTGCCCACGATCCACTACATGCAGATGGCATGCTAGACGCTGCTGCCGCGATGCTAGACGCTATGCTGCCGTGTCACGAAGCTGACCGGTTCACACCTGACGCCGCGGAATTCGCAGAGCGTGCTGAGGAAGCTCGGCAGCTAGCGCGGCTGCACATCGGCCAGCAGCAACAGGCCGACGCACGACGCTATAACATTCGTCATAGAGAAGTGTTCTACAGCCCCAGAAACAAAGTTTGGGTGTGGACCCCAGTTCGCCGCCGTGGGCTCTCCGAAAAGTTACTGAGCCGCTACTTCGGCCCGTATAAAGTGCTTCGTCGCGTCAGTGACGTGAACTATGAGGTTATTCCGGACCCATCACAGACGCAGGCCAGGACACGACGGCCACCGAGCTCGGACATTGTTCACGCTATGCGCATGAAGCCGTATACTGCGCGCTTGTAACTTTCTTAACTTTCTAGCATTTATTGTTCTATGTGTTTTCTTATCTCCGTTAGCTTGCTTTGCTTTCTAGTTGTCCCAGTGTCACAGTTACTTGTCTTCTCCACGTTTACCTGCACTGTTTTTTTTTTCCTCCCCTCGTGTTTGTGCTGTAGCATCGAGGCGATGCTGTTTTTTTTCGGAAGGGGGATAATGCCACCTGCATGTAGTGGATTGTGGGCAAGAGAAGCTGCAGCCCCAAAACGAGGAAGAAGATCGTGCGTTTCTTCTCCGCTCGATAGCCAACCTCGACGGACGCGCTTTGCCAGGGCCAGCCCCTTCATCTCTCAATAAAGCCCGAACTGCCTTTGAAGGCTCGTGACAATACGATCCGTTCGCTCCTCACTTTCAATCTTGGTTTCTTGCACAGCTGCCACATCTAAATTATTTTCGAGAAAGAGACGATTAATTTGACTTAGGCGCTTCTTAGCTGCTAGCCCACGTACATTCAAAGTGGCGATTCTTAAGCATACAGCAAGTTTTTGGTGTTTAGCTTGTGAGGAGCATGTGGGGAAAAGACACTTCTGCCGGGTTTATTGGCGCAGAGCGCTGAGCTGTCCTAACATGGCGAAAATGCAGCCGATCACAAACGAACCGAACATTCTAACCTTCGCGAGCGCACGTCTTTCTCCTCCTCTTCCACGCGCTAGCACGATTTCCTACATCCTCCGCGGCCAACAATGTCACTTGCACAGTTCCAGAGGACAAAGAAGTTGAACCGGTCTCGTGACTTCCGTGTCGTCTGCTAACTGACTTGCTCATGCTCTGACGTGCCCATCTTTCCCTTTTAAGGTTTCAAATACTCTAGCTAATTTCCAAAACGTAATGGGCACTTTGTTGTCTCTAACAATAACAAGGTCACCGCACTTTAAGTTGCTGTCGGGTTTCTGTGACCTGCTGTGCGCGCTTCTCAGTGTCAAGATATATTCTTTATACCAACGTTGCCAAAATTCATTTAGTTTTTGTTGTCGTTGTCTCCAGGCGCGTAAGATGTCGGTGCGACATCCCGACTTCTCGCTCATTTGTACTTCCGGAAGGGCCGTGAGCCGTCTACCTGACAAAAAGTGTGATGGAGTCAGTATTTCTCATCAGAAATATACTTATCAGAAATATACTTAATACGAAATATACGTATAAGCATCATCAGAAATATAGGTCAGTGGCCTAGAATTTATCACGGCCTCGACGTCTTTTAGCAAAGTGTCAAGCTCCTCGAAGCTGAAGCAACCCTTTCCTAGAGTTTTCCTGAGGCAATTCTTAACTGTTCGAATCATTCGCTCCCAAAAACCTCCCCACCATGAAGTGCGCTCAGCAATGAAGTTCCACGTGATATTACTAGAAGCACAAAAGTTCTGTACCTGTACATCACGTAGAAGTCCACATGACAGCTTAAGTTCACGACTGGCTGCCTTAAAACTTAAAGCATTGTCAGAATATATTACACTTGGCAAGCCACGGCGTGAAATAAAACGACGAAAGGCCAATAAAAATGAATTCACAGTCATGTCACTGACTAGCTCTAAGTGAACTGCTCGCACTACAGCACAGGTAAACACCACAATGAATGTTTTCACAGAGTTGCTTCCCTTCACGAAGACTGGACCAGCGAAGTCTACGCCCGTGACTTCAAATGGATGAGACCTTGAGACTCTGTCGATAGGAAGCGGGGCTGTAGGAGCTGAAGCGGCTTTTAAACGAAACTTCGCACAAACACCGCACTGTGCAAGCACCTTTTTAACGCACTGACGACCACGCACAATCCAGAACTTCTCACGCAACTCGGTGAGTCTGACACCAACACCACTGTGCAGAAGACGTCGATGTTCGCTGTCTATGATGAGGTGAGTGCAACGATGATCGGCGGGTAACAAGACGGGGCATTTTACGTCTCGTGAAGCATCTACGTTGTCTAGGCGAGTCTTGATCCTGATTATGCCCTTGGTATCCATGAAAGGGTGAAGGTCTCGTATGGCCGATGTCTTGTCGAGAGCTTTGTTCGTGGTTAGTGCCATAATCTCATTTCCAAAGCTTTGTGCTTGTAAGGTCCTGATCCACGTATCTTCGTTCTCTACAATCTCCAGTGTTGGCAGAGGACCTTCTCTTCTCGTATTACTACTTGCTTTGCAGTTGTGAGGGAACCTTCTCACCCAAGCCGTGATACGAAGCACCGTCTTCCAGCGACTGTACTTACTGACCTCAAATAGAGGTTCCTGCATCTTGCTCTGGGCCATCAGAACCACGTTATCAGTTGGTTTCCTTTCGTCGAGCAACATGTCAGATGAGCTCTCGCGGTTCTCTTCTTGCTTTGGCCACATCTCTCGAGGCGTAAAGAGCCATTCGGGGCCAAGCCACTATAGTGAACTTGTGCAAAGGGTTTGAGCTGGCATACCTCTGGTTAGAAAATCAGCTGGGTTGATTTTCCCAGCGCAGTGACCCCAGCGACTAGGATCGGTGCGCTCTTGAATTTCCATCACTCGGTTGGAAACAAAGGATTCCACTTAGTGGGTGATGACCGAATGCAGCTTAAGCAGATGTTAGAATCGGCCCAACAGAAGTATTAATCGCATTTCGGTAGTGTCTCACGTAGAAACGTTGCTATTCGCGCACCCAGGCAAGCTCCGAGGAGCTCAAGACGTGGTAATGTCAGCCTCTTAATGGGAGCAACCCGCGCTTTTGCGAGCAACTGTTGGACATAGATGTTTCCCGATCTATCTTCAGCCCTTAAGTACGCGACGACGTTTCCCGATCTATCTTCAGCCCTTAAGTACGCGACGACACTTGCGTCAGAAAAGACATGAAGCTGCAAGTGAGCTCCGTCCGTGTTGACTTGAGTCAATGAGCTCCTCTTGAAAGTTAAACTTCTTACGTCTTCAACTTCCGTCGTAAACTTGATCCAATCGTCTTCGAGATCCTTTGGTAATGGTAAATCCCAATCTAGGCCTTGCTTCCATATCTCCTGAAAGATGATTTTGGCTCTGATGGTGAATGGAGACAAAAATCCCAACGGGTCGAAAATTCTCGATGTCGCTTGGAGCACCGTTCGCTTTGTGGTTTTCCCGTTCTTGATAATGTCCATAATTGGGTCAAGGTTCACACGCAGAGTGTCTTCCTCCGTATTCCAATAAAGTACGAGTACCTTTGTTTGAGTAGGCTGCATCGTTGATCCCTTTTCCTTCAGTGTGTGTCGCAGCCTCTGCTCGTTAGTCGACCATTTCTACATGTTCATGCCTGCTAGTTTCATGATCTCCGTTGTTTCCTTGTACAAGTGGGAGAGCTCCTCGGGTGTTGAAGCGCCGAATACCAAATCGTCCACGTAAAAGCTTTCTTTGAGCTGAAGAGCTGTGGCTTGATATTTCGAATCTACGTGATTGAAATGGTACCGAAGCGTCGACGACAGGAGAAACGGACTTGACGTTGTTCCGAAAGGCACACGAGTCATCCTGATCTCCTCGAGCCTCGGAAGCGGCTTGTTTTTGGTCGGTACTTCGTCAAACCAAAAGAAGCGAAGCGCATCTCGGTCTTCTTCCTTAATGGATATCTGAAGGAATGCCTTCTGTACATCCGCCGCAAGTCCGAAAGTGTACAAACGAAACCTGATTAGCATCTTTAGCAGGTCGGAGTTCAAGTTCGGTCCCTTTTCAAGTCTTTCATTTAGACTACGTGAGGCTGTTCCGTGCGACGATGCGTCGAAAACAACGCGCAGTCTTGTAGTAGTAGATATTCTCGCGAATGACTTCATAGTGCGGCATGTAATAAACGTTGCCTTGCCTAGTTTGCACGTTCTTGACCTTCTCCGCATGACCATCCTTCACATATTGCCTAATAGCGTTGTCATAAGCTTTAAAGGCTTCACCGTTTGAAGAAAGACGTCGAACCAATGAGTACAGTCTGGAAAGCGCAACTTTGCGATTGTCGCTCATATGTGGTCCATCTGGTTTCCATGGGAGCGACACTTCATAGCGACCGTCTTGAAATTTGATGGTTTCATTAAACTTTGTCAAAACGTCTTCTTGGTTGGATGATGGTGTATCCACAATACCAATGGCGTCCATTTCCCAGAAACGTTGTAATGGGAAGGAAAGGGCTTCATTGTCGTGTGCGTCCACTCGCAAAACACAGATGTGACTGCTCGTCTTCCGATAAACCTTCTCGGAGAATGCCAAGGGTCCTTGAAAAGTCCATCCGAAGTTCGTGTTGATCGCTACTAGAGATCGGTTTTCTGCGTCCCATTTGACCTCGCTTGAATTCGGCATAACTTCCAAATCTGGTCGGACCCGATCAAGAGACTCACTCCCGGTTCACGTGTGACTCCAGGGAAAACCACTGCGTCTGCTATTGTTTTGCCCTCCGCAACGATGTCGCAGAACAACTGGTTACCTTGGGGCACTTCGATCATATCTTCGCATATGAACGGCACGACGATCGCTTTTATCTCTACTGAGATGTTCTCGTGCTGGCTGCGAAGTGCAATGCTTGTGAGCTGAGCGCCCGCACGCATGGTGGCGTAGCGGCCTAGCTGATCACTAGCGCCACCTGCAGCGCCATTGTGGCAGCGCAACTGCAGGCCCAAGCGAGGGCCGGGACTAGTAATCTCGCTCCCGCCGCCGGCGCGGACGGCACGTTTTAGTATGTGCGAATAAAGCGCATTTCTTCTCGTTTTTACCACGCCTCAGCCTTCATGCCTAGCTCTTCCATCCCTCACAACTGGCGCAGTCGACCCCGAACCACGCCTGGAACGTCGCCTTTTGCCCGCTTCGTGAAGTGAGCCGCCGGACCGGCCGCACAGCGCTTCGTCCTTTGTGTAGCCCGCCGCCCGATACGCCTCGCGCCCGCTTCGTCTGAGTCATTTCGCGCCTTGCCATTTGTTTTCGCCAACCGTCGTGCTGACGCCCACACCCGCCCGCCCGATGAAGTAGCTCGCCTGCAGAGCCCAAAAGGTCTGACCTGCCCGCCTTTTCGTCTCTCGTGACTCTTGTGCTACTTTGTTGTGAACGCCATGCCGCTCGTGAATTGGAGCGAGGCTGCGCCTGAGGACCTCGCCGGCTTTACAGCGGATTTCCTCCGTGAAGAGTTGGTTCGCCGAGACCTGGACTCCGCCGGGTCGAAGGAAGAAGTAAACAACCGTCTCATCGCCGATATCGCCCAAAACCGCCTAACCGCGTCACAGTTGCCTCCCCCAGACTCCGCAGCGCCCAGCCAGCGCCCGAACACTACGTCGCCACCGACCTTCGATGCAGCCCAAAGTACCGAGTTGCTGACGGGTTTAGTTCAACAGCTCCTTCACGTGTCCCAACGCGCTGCAGCCCCAGTCCGAGTCACTACACTTCCAGACCTGTCCGCATCGCTTCCTACTTACAGTGGAGACAGCAGCATTTCAGCGTCCCACTGGATTGAAGAGTTGGAACGAACTCGATACCTAGCTTCGTGGGAGCCTTCAACCCTCCTCGCCGTCGCTTTGGGAAAGCTTCGGGGAGCAGCCGCGGATTGGAAAGCAGTCATTGGCCGTCAGTGCCCCACCTGGGAAGCCTTCAGGCAAGCTTTCTTAGATCAATTCAGCGCCAAGCAAACCTTGCTACAGTGGCCACAAGCTGTTACTTGTCGCGTACAAGCGCACGGGGAGAACCTTGTGAACTACTCTCTGGCGAAGTTGAAGCTCATTTCGGGATGCCCAGTCACGCTCACCGACACTCAGAGCATAGAGTACGCCCTTCAGGGCATTGCCGACGTGAACCTGGCCACTACTATTGCAGCCCAACGACCAGAAACCGTCGCCGCGTATATGGACATCGTAACGCATCTTGACCAAACATTGAGCCACTCGTCTCGCCGACTCCCGCGCCCAGTGTATTCGAGCGCCAAGTTATCAACGCCAAGCCCACAGGCGCCCCGCCACATTGAAGAGCGCATGAATGGTCAGGCGGTATCAGACGAAACAAGAGCGCCACAGCGAATTTCAGCTCTACCAGTAGACCAACAAGAGGCTCGATACCTCACCATCTCCGCGAGGCATGGTGCTCCTGCCTACCGTCCTGGCCAGAACTTGGCCGAAGCCGTGTGCTTCCAGTGCCGCCAAAAGGGACATCTCGCATCCAAGTGCCCATCTAGAGCTACTGCCCTACCGTCTACAACGCATCCTTCGCCAGCTCTACACAGCACCCTTTCCGAGACCCTTGATGGATCGTTGGTCCAGTGCGCCCTTGTCAACGCCACAATTGCTGGGATAGGCCAGGTGGACGCATTTCCAGACAGTGGCTCTAAAGTGACACTTGTTTCTCGTCACCTGGTCGGCTCTTTACCCCTCCTGCCCTGGACCAGACCCCCTCTTGTTGTCGTTGGAGGAACGACAGTGGCTCCTGCTGGTGCCATCTGCTTGAAGATCTCGGTGGGACCCATCACTGGTTTAGTTGAAGCCGCTGCCCTCGACAACAATGCCGTGCCACTTATACTTGGCGAAGACTGGTTTTCCGCAAGTCACGCACAGTTGGTGTTCCAGCCACCCATGCCAACTGAAATTCGTCATTCCACCACAGGAACAAGTGTGCGGTGCCATGAACGACTGTTACCCGGGATGTCGAATGCTGTTATGATCGAGGGATCCTCCTTCAACTGCCATGTATCTGGACACCACAGCTCAGGAGGCCTCCAGCAAATGCCGCTCCCAGGCCCAGATGAACCCCCATGGTTAGCACTATATTGCCAAGATGACGTTTCAAACACCAACCACCCGTCTTTTGAATGCAAGCAAGGCGCTTCTCCAACAACTGAGGTTTGCATTGACCCATCCTTGCCCGCCGCTCAGATCGGTAGCCACATGCCAGCACATCAACAACGGGAAATTAGGAGCATTCTGTCGAAGCAAGCTGAAGTGTTCGCTCGTGAAGAAGGTGACCTAGGTCTGTACGAAGGTGTTGAACACTCAATTCACCTGCTTCCCGACACTGTGCCATACAGTCGATCCCCTTACCGTTACTCTGCTGCAGACCGTCATTTTCTTGAGGCCCAAACAAGCACGCTCCTTCGGCAAGGCATCATTCTTCCGGCCTTAGGGCCTTGGGCATTCCCCGCAGTGGTTGTCAGCCGAGGTAGCAAGAAGTGCCTTTGCGTTAACTATGTGCCCCTAAACAAGATGACTGTGAGTGTCGTGCAGCCACTTCCACATGCGGATGACATCATGGATGACATTGCTGGTTCAGAGTACTTCGCCTGCCTTGACCTAAAGTTTGCTTACTGGCAAGTTCGTGTTCGTGAAGAAGACCAAGCAAAAACTGCTTTTGTTACCCACCATGGCACGCGCCCGCCCGAGCTGTTGAAGGACTATTCCCTCTCGCAGTGAAGCCACCCAGCAGTGCCCCTTTCCCAGACCAAAGGGACTTGGTCCAACAAGGAGGGGCCGGATGTGAGCTGAGCGCCCGCACGCACGGTGGCGTAGCGGCCTAGCTGATCACTAGCGCCACCTGCAGCGCCATTGTGGCAGCGCAACTGCAGGCCCAAGCGAGGGCCGGGACTAGTAATCTCGCTCCCGCCGCCGGCGCGGACGGCACGTTTTAGTGTGTGCGAATAAAGCGCATTTCTTCTCGTTTTTACCACGCCTCAGCCTTCATGCCTAGCTCTCCCATCCCTCACATGCTCACTATAGCTGAGCCCGCTGAGCATGCTGTGATCGAGCTCGTCCAAACGTGCTAACCACGAGATCCATTTCGCGCACGGGAGATAAATTAAGCTTCTGGCATATATCTTCCCGCAAAAACGTTCTTTGGCTGCCATTGTCCAAGACACCGCGGACGTAGCAGCAATGAGTCGGAGTCGTCAGCCAGGCACGGAACGTCTGGAAGAGAACCTCCGTAGCTAGTCGAGGCTGTGTAGCGTTCGTTGCAACATGCATGGCGACATTCGGTGTTTTTCGCGATCCTGCGTAAACTGAGCTGCTGGAACCGTCAGCGTTACACATCGAGGAAGCATGGCGACGCTTGCATGTTGTACACTGAATCCTGCGATGGCAGTCACGTATCAGATGCCCCCTCATGGTACACTTGAAACATCGGCCATCCTTCCTGAGCATAGTGCGCTTATCGTCGAGGCTAACTGCGCTCGTGCATTGCTCGGTCTTATGGTCCGTGGCATCACAAAAGAAGCATGTTTCAGTTAAGTCTTTTGCCTTATTGTGAAGCACCCTTGCCGCAGGAGTCGACACGACATATTGAAACTCAGAGTTTGAATAGAACGCGTCTCGTTCTGCCTCGGTGTCCTAGTTTGAGAACATTCTCTCTACATTCAACTTCTACCTGAAGAAATTTCAGTAGGCGCTCCAACTCCTGTTCAGCTGAATCCGCACTGCTGCCTCTGGCTACTGATGACGTAGCGGATTGATTTGATGATTGATTTGTGGGGTTTAACGTCCCAAAACCAGTTCTGATTATGAGAGACGCCGTAGTGGAGGTCTCCGGAAATTTCGACCACCTGGGGTTCTTTAACGTGCACTGACATCGCACAGCACACGGGCCTCAACATTTCGCCTCCATCGAAATGCAGCCGCCGCGGCCGGGATTCGATCCCGCGACCCTCGGATCAGCAGCCGAGTACCTTAGCCACTAGACCACCGTGGCGGGGCTGATGACGTAGCGGAATCGATACTTTCGCACTTGTAATAATCTACTACCATGTCTTGGGGAATAGCCTTCAGGAGTATTTCACCTAGCATGGAAGCGTATGAAGAAGCGCTCACCCCAAGGATGGCGAGTCCTCTTCAGTTGACGTCGTCGTCGAATAACTTCCGCAAGGCTGTAACGTTATTCGATGAGGTCACAGATCCAAGCATGTGCAGGTTCTCCAAAAGTTTCTGCTCGATCAACTTGCGGTTGCCGTAGCGTTGCTTGAAGATTACAAGGGCGTCGTTGTAACTTGATTCCGTCACTTGGATTCGGGCGATGGCCTTAGCAGCAGCTCCGTCCAGCAGCGAAACCAGGTAATGGAAGCGATCCGTGTCAGACAGCCGCGGGTTCTCGTGGACCGAATGTCGAAACTTATCCCAGAACGGCTGCCATTTGGTGATCGTTCCGTCGAAACGCACAAGCTCTAACTTCGGCAACTTGGCGCCATATTCACGTTGTGAACGTGTCGTGTTTGTCGAGAAAGTAGCCGGTTGGTTCCCGTCAGTTGTGGGCGGTGGCTCCGTTGTAGAACGCGAGAAGGAAGTTTTCAACATTTCCATATTGTGGTCGAGCGAGGTCAAATCGCTTATAGCAGCTTCCTCGTATTCAATGACGGAATCATAATCTTCTATGGCTTGCTCGTCCGTCATGACTGCTTCCAACTCGGCGTTGAGCAGGGTCAACTCTGACTTGGTCGCTTTCAACCGGCTGTGCAGGACACGAAGGGCAGAAAGATCGAACTGTCCGGATTGCAGGATCCCGCTCACCTCGTTGATGATCTTCGTGCTTTGAGCTCGGCGAGCGGCTCGCTTGTTCCTGATCCGCTCCATGACGGCTCGTTGCAGACGTCTCTTCCGAAAGAAGCCGCAAGTTGCGAAGGCGCTGGATGGCTTCCCGGGTTTCGGCACCAAAATACGATGTGGGGAAAAAACACTTCTGCCGGGTTTATTGGCGCAGAGCGCTGAGCCGTCCTAACATGGCGAAAATGCAGCCGATCACAAACGAACCGAACATTCTAACCGTCGCGCGCGCACGTCTTTCTCCTCTTCTTCCATGCGCTAGCACGATTTCCTACAGAGCACTCGGATCTCACAGCATTTACCTCAGAGCGCACAAATGTAGAAGAAGGTTCACCATGCTTCGGCGATTCATAGTCTGCATCGTCCAGCTGTCTCGTGTCTGCCTCTTCAACAGACGTCTGGCGGCTGGACTCCGCAGCAGCGTCTAAAAGTCTCTGTTTTAGAGGAGGCATGTCGCTGGCTTGCAGAAGGGATGCGAGGCTACGCCTTTATTCCGGCGGTTTCTCCTCTGGCCGTCCTTCTGGAGGAATGTTCGGTTTCGGCTTGAACGACATTCGTCGCGTCAAAGCCGATTTAGGTGGCGAAGGGCCGCCACTTGCATTTTAGGAAGGTGCGAGTCATTAACGGTGCCGCCATGCTCTCGTTTGGCGGACATCTATACGATGCCTTCCATAGCTTCACACCCATCTTTCGACGGATCACATGGCGCAGCCGCTTCAACCACACAATTTTCGGTCGCATTACCTTGAAGTGCCTCAACTTTTCATTCTTCCGGCGCTTCTTCCAAATTTTTTTGGTGGCTCGTTATCGACACCCGCTTCTCCGTCGCACTGGGGGGCGTTTCCGGCTTTTTTTGTTTCTCCGGTGCCGTTGCTGCTGCTTCTTCGGCTTTGACTTCGTCTATGAAATTTTCAGAAGCATTCTTCTTTGTCGTGGGCCCTGGTATATTTCCGTACGTAGGGACACACTGGGTTTCGTCGTGGCCAAACCGTCGGCACCGTTGACACCGTGGGATTCGGCAGTCACGGCGAATGTGACCTTTTCCTTGGCAGCGCAAGCAAAGAGGGGCCTTACCAGGAATTACGACGAGGGCAAGTTCTCCGACGACACGTACTTGGTGGGGAACGTCCTTAATGGCGACCCATGCCTGTAGTTTCAGGCTTAGGACACGTGTTCTCGATCCTTTCTCTGACCGGACACACGCCAGCGCTCCCTGTTCACGTCTGCGACTTCACCGTACGGCTCGAAAGCCACGCGTATGTCCTCACTAGTGACATTATGGAGCACCCAGTGTACCTTCACTCGTACGTCCTGGTTGTTTGGGTCGACGACCAGGCACCTCCTGTTTTTCACCTTAATATGTCCGGCAGCCAACAACTTTCGCATACCTTCACGACATTTGAACGTCACGGCCCACACGTGATTCATTTGAAATGCACGTAACGCTTCCACCTCAGGTAGCAACTCCAATTCAGCAAGCGTATCCCTGTAGTCTTCGACTCGGTACTGTCTCACTTGTAGGTCACCGTGCAAAAGTACCGTGTTTAAAACAATACGACCTTTAGGCAGATGTGGCAGCAGTACTTGATAATCCTGGTTATGTTCCATAGCGTTCCTGTTTTCGCGGCTAAACTGTGCCGCAAGCACTGGCTCGTCCGAGCCCATGATAACACTTCCGTCACGCTCGGTGGCCGGAAGTGGAATCGCCACTATACTGACGAGGAGATGACGGGAATTGAAGGAAGGGCGCATGTCGTGACCTAGTGCACGAAATGAAGCGCACAGCACCAATGGCTCGAGAGACGGAGAAGGAAACAAAGGCCTTCTTATCCCCTGTAAGAAAAAAAAGCAAACAAATTGTCCGCAAACAAAAAAAAAGCAACGCTCCCCGTCGGGGAATCGAACCCCGGTCTCCCGCGTGACAGGCGGGGATACTAGCCACTATACTAACGAGGAGATGACGGGAATGGAAGGAAGGGCGCATGTCGTGACCTAGTGCACAAAATGAAGCGCACAACACCAATGGCTCGAAACGGAGAAGGAAACAAAGGCCTTCTTCTCCCCTGTAAGAAAAAAAGGCAAACAAATTGTGCGCAAACAAAAGAAAAGCAACGCTCCCCGTCGGAAAATCGAACCCCGGTCTCCCGCGTGACAGGCGGGGATACTAGCCACTATGCTAACGAGCTTTTTTTTTCTTTATTGCCGACTCCGACGGTCAAAATCAAGGCATACAAATGATAAAATGTGCCAGCCACACTTTGGCCAACACAGCATTAAAATCTTTTCAGTGACACCAATTCATCCAGTACAGAGATCCACTCTGGT
>CM023483.1:138609455-138729454 GCA_013339685.2 Hyalomma asiaticum | reverse complement strand
AATATCGACACGAGAAAAAAGGAGCGTGCGAGGGGGTACCCGGGTTCGAACCGGGGACATTTCGATCTGCAGTCGAATGCTCTACCACTGAGCTATACCCCGCTGTGCGATGTTTTTTTTTTTTTTCTTTATTGCCTGTTTTCCTTTACAGGTGTTCACACAGAAACAGGAATGATAAAACACACTTGGACCAAAGTTTGATCCGAAGTGTTCAATTAAAATTTTTTCAAGTTACACAGATCGTCCAACATTGGCAACCAGCGAGGAGGTTCTTCTTGCGCTCTATACACTTCAGCAATATGCCGTATATTTGTAATGAAGTTTTCCCGGACAGGACGCGTGTTTTGATCCATATGTCGGACCGCCATTGTGGTCTGCCAGATGCTGTGAAGACTAATTAACATAAACATGTCATATGGGACGTCGTCTTCATTGTCCACACACAGAAAACGAATGCCATAGCTCGTAATTGGGAGCTCTTTTTTCAACGTTCTTTGAAGGATGTCCCAATGAAAGACTGCGTCCCAGCAATGAATAAATACATGCTCTATTGTCTCAGGTGTCCTACAAAGCAAACAATTGGTTGTCCATGGCACATCGATTCCCTTATCCGCTAACCATTGCTTTACGGGGAGCGTACCGGAATGAAGTTTAAAAAAAAATGTTTTTGCCCCTGCCTTAACGTTCATCCTTCTGACCCTTTTTAAAACGTCCTGTCCGGGACCTCCATTGAACACAGATCTGTACAAGGGTGTTGGCAACAGGACATCACGGAGGTCTTTGTACAGTCTTTTTCGTTTAACAGTGGCAAGGTATTCGACAGAAAAACGGACTTTCAAAATTTGAAAAGACTGTATAACTTCTCTCAAAAAACCGGTCACATATAGGCACATATCATTGCTTGATGACACAACAAAATCCGGAATGCGCGAAGACAGCCTTACTTGTATCACAGTTCGCAAAAATTCATTTTTTTGATCTCGAAGGAACATAAAACGAGAGACAACTTGTCTTATGAACATATGACATAAACCAACTCCTCCGTTGCAAACGGACTGGAATAGATTTGAACGACTTGTACGTTCCCATGAGGATTTCCACACAAACACAGCGAAAATCCTATGAAATTTCTGCACATTAATGCGCGACATACAGATGACTTGCATGACGTACCATATTTTGGATATGAGGAACATGTTGCATACGGTCGCCCGCGCAAAAATAGACAAGTCCCGACCACCCCAAGCGTTTGTTTTTTGCTTGAGTGTTTCTGCCTCACCCTTCCAGTAGTCCGTGTTGTCACGATAGTTTTCCAAAGGCACACCGAGGTACTTTAAGGGTTTACATTCCCATTTTACGTTAAGGTATACCTCTGGTCTCATATCCCAATTACCGTACCAAAAGGCAGTTGTTTTGTCCCAGTTAATTACGCTGCCCGTCATATCACAAAATTTATTTGCCATGTGAACAACTTCACATATACTCTGCCTGTCTTGGCAAAGTACCGCCACATCATCGGCGTAAGCAAGTAGCTTTATCTCTGTGCTCTGTAACCGAAAGCCATGCACACTTGTGTTATTAATGATTGATAAACAAAAGGGTTCTAGGTAGATGGCGAATAACAATGCTGAGGCCGGACATCCTTGTCTGATAGAACTGAGTATTTCAATTTCTTCACTGAGCTGCCTATTGACTATCAGACGTGTTACACACTGCGAGTATGCCATCTTAATACCATCCAAAATTATTTCACCAACTTCCACATGCTTCAACACACTGAACAATACTTCATGCGAAACACGATCGAAAGCTTTTTGCAAATCTAGTTGCATCATTGCTATTCGTTCTTCAAAGGCATCACAAATCTCTAGAACGCTTCTTACTATATGTATGTTTGTTGTAATGCTGCGACCTCTAATGCCACATGTCTGGTGTGTCCCCACAATCTTTTCGGTAACAGTCTGCATTCTCCTGGTTAAAACCTTCATGAATATTTTGTAATCAGTGTTCAAAAGGCTTATAGGTCGATATGATGCTACAGATTGTAGTTTGGTGCTATCATCTGTTTTCGGAATTAAGACAGTATGCGCCTGCGTGAAAGAGCGCGGTAGTTTATTCTTTTTGTATGCTTCGACCATAACTTCATACAGCGCATGTGCTATGTCTTCTTTAAACTTTTGATAGAATTCAGCTCCGATTCCATCTGGGCCCGGCGTC
Organism: Hyalomma asiaticum; assembly: GCA_013339685.2. NCBI lineage: Eukaryota > Metazoa > Arthropoda > Arachnida > Ixodida > Ixodidae > Hyalomma > Hyalomma asiaticum. Next base: position 138,727,237 of record CM023483.1, on the reverse strand, counting down.
TTTCCCGTGCTTAGGTCATCGATAGCTTTTTGGATTTCCTGCACGCTGATAGGAGCCCCTAATTTTTCTTGTGTATCAGTGTCAAGCTTGGGCATGATAGGGAGAAAGACGTCAGTAAAGCCTTCGGCCATCGATACACGTTTTCCGAGCAGATCGCGATAATGTTCCACAAACGCTTCCATTATCTGAGTGTTTTCATTTGTCAGCGTGCCCTTGTGCATTATTTCCTTTACTTCTTTTCTTTGTGCATATCTCTTTTCGTCTCCCAAAGCTCTTTTTGTGGGTGTCTCGCCCATCCAAAGTTTTTCACTTCTAGTTCTTATTATAGCTCCTTTATACTTCTGTCTATCCAAAATTTCCAGTTTGTTTTTAATATTTCTAATTTCTTCGGTAAACAAGCCAGGTTTCATACTTTCTTCTTGCAAGAGAGCTTGTAGTTGCCTTTGTAGGTTTATTTCCTCCTGTTTCTTCTCAAATTTTTCTTAGTAGTTTGTTCTATCGCCTTCATTTTAACATCTTGTTTAAACGTTTCCCACTTCGATTCCCAGTCGTCTTTTCGATTATCATATAGCTTCGTAAGGGCTTCGACTACATCTCTACCAAAAGTGTCATCTTTCAAGACATTATTGTTTAATTTCCACAGGTACCAGTTAAATTTCGGCATCCTCTCCCTAGCACCAAGTGTAAAGCTAATCATACAGTGATCGCTGAAAGACACCGGTGTAACAGTATAATCGTCACAGCACATAACAAGGTCCAGCGGGATGTACGCTCTGTCTAACCGTGCGTGGCTTAGACCCTGAAAGTGCGTAAACTGAACTCTGCAATTAGACATGCATAGGCCAACATCTTCCAATCCGTTGTCTGCAATCAATTCATTCAACAACATCCGCGCTTTGATCCCATAATTGGACCGGCTTGGCACGGTCTTCTTTCGCGCACACACAATTAAAATAGCCAACAAGTATTACATATTTGTCACATTCCAGTAGATTTCTTATTCTTTGAAAGAAAGCTCTCCTTTCACTGTCTCGGTTCGGGGCATACACACATATCACACGCCATTCAAAATTCAAGAAAGAAAAATCACACACTACAAAACGTCCGTTATCACTGCTTACTATACTTCTTTCAACAGCGCCCATCGATTTTCTGATGAAAAGAGCACACCCTCCTGATAAGCCACTGGCGTGGGACACACAAACGTTATACATTGAGCGAAAAGTCAACACCATGCGATCGGTATCCTCCTCGGACGCTAATTTGGTTTCTTGCACAGCAATTACGTCGAAGTCATGCTCTGAAAACAATCGACTCAATTGGTACTGCCGCCTTTTAGACGCTAACCCGCGTAAATTTATACTGGTAAACCGTACTGCTCGCTCAAGTCTCACTGCCATTTTGTTTTTTGTTTTTTAGGTAGAAGTAAATGCTCACCAAAAATTTGCGTTCGATAACAGCTACTCAGTCGTCAGGCACACCTTCTGGGGAGGGCGCACGCACCTAGTGCGTCGTCAAGGGGGCGGTTTGCCCGCCCTCTTTTCCCCTTCTATGACGTTTGGCTTGGTCAGCAGCCGCTGCCTCCGAAAGACAGCCGCTTTCGCCGGCGGTTCTTGACCGCTTGTATCACTTTGTTCTGATGGGACTGCGTCTCGTGGTCTTTTCCCTCCAGTCCCGGGTTCCTCGGCGTCGTGCCACTCCATGGCCCAACCGTCGGAAGGTTCCTGGTCAGTTTGAGTAGTTGTTTTGCTCTCACTGGCTTCAGCGGTGAGATCTTCCTTTCGTACATGGGCCTCCTTTGTGTTCGTCGACGATTCCGCGGCAGATTGCACACCCGCACTTTCCGCTGGTTTTGCCGTTTCTTTCACCTCCGTCATGCCCCCTGTACTTGGCGTTTTTCCTGCAGAAGTCACCTTCGGTTTCACCGGTGATTCCTTGATAGATTGCACCGCCCCTGCACTGTCAGTTGACTTTGCCGCTTCTTTCTTCAACTGCGTCATGCCTGCCATGCCTGGCGTTTTTCCTACAGAATCCGCCTTTGCTTTCACTGATTCTTCGGCTTCGGCCTCGTCCATAGTGAGCTCGGATTTATCCGTGCTCCCGGTGTTCAGGGTAGCCGCCGCATACGTCCTCGTGCAGTTCGCTGGGGCATGCCCAAATCGCTTGCAGGTGTCGCACCGCGGAACTCCACAGTCCTTTCTAATATGGCCAATCTGCTGGCAACGCAAACACCTCGGTGCTCTTCCGGGTGCCACGATAAGTGCGAGCTCCCCTCCAACTCGCAACTGGTGGGGTATATCGTCCAGCGTAACGTTAGCCTTAAGTCGGAGCGTCACGGTTCTTGTCATGGTATTCTGCTGCGCGTAGCCGTCAACTCGCCATTTATCCATTCCTACATCAACGACTGGCCCGTAAGGGATCAGCGCATTTCGGACGTCTTCTTCTCGCACGTGGTAGAGCAACCAATGCATCTTCAGACGGACGTCGCGGTGGCTTGGGTCAATTACCATGCCTTTGAGGCCTTTCACAGTCAATTGCGGCTCAGCTAAAAGTTTCTTCACACCCTCAGGGCTTTTACAGGTCACCGCCCACACGTGGTTCATTTGATATGCGCCAAGCTCAAGGACTTCGGTGGGCGGGACACGTCGAAACAGGGGCTCACGAAAATCTTCCGCGTGATATGGCCTTCCTTTTACATCTGCGTGCAGAAAAACAGTGTTCTGAACCACGTACCCATTTGGCAGAGGGGGCAAAATGACGGCATAATCCTGTGGCATTTCAATCCTGGAACCGCGGCTAAGCTGTGCCGCCGATGCCGCTCCAACGGAGCTCATGATGCACACGTCCGTTCGCTATCGCGGCCGGAAGTGGAATCAGCCACTATACTAACGAGGAGATGACGGGAACGGAAGGAAGGGCGCATGTCGTGACCTAGTGCACAAAATGAAGCGCACAGCACCAATGGCTCGAGAGACGGAGAAGGAAACAAAGGCGTTCTTATCTCCTGTAAGAAAAAAAAGCAAACAAATTGTCCGCCAACAAAGAAAAACGCTACGCTCCCCGTCGGGGAATCGAACCCCGGTCTCCCGCGTGACAGGCGGGGATACTAGCCACTATACTAAAGATTTTTTTTTCTCTTATTGCATGGAAATATTTCCGTAAATGCGTTTGAACTATACTATACAGTTGCACACATATTAATATTAAGCAAAAGAAGGTTTAAACTGTACTATACAGTTGCACACATATTAACAGTCTAGCATAAAAAACACAACTTTGCACTTTTAAACTCAGACTCCTCAAAAGTCAGGCAAACAGACAGAAGCGTCCAGAAGCGAAAGCCAGTCCGGAACAGGATCAAAAGTCTCAACCACACTGCGTACTAAAGATTTTCTTTTTCTTTATTGCCGAAATCATATATTACAAGGCATAAAACGTGGCAGCCAGACTTTCGCTACCAGGGGATTAAAATCTTTTCATACATGCCAATACATCAAGTACAGTGATCCAGTCTGGCGGATCGGCTAGAGCACGGTACACTTCTCTCAGACAAACGACACTCTCAATAAAGTGTTCACGAACAGGGCGTACATTTTGATCAGCATGCTGATATTGCAATCTCGTTTTCCACATGGCGTGGAGTCCAGGGAGCATGATTAAATCATACGGAATGCCCTCCGATTCTCCTACCGGCAAGAAACGGATGCCATATGGGTCAAGGGGTAGTTGTTTCTTTAATGTGTGCTGAAGCACATCCCAGTGAAATATTGGGTCCCAACAATCTAAAAATACGTGGTCAATCGTTTCCGGTTTCTTGCATAAGGAGCAGTCAGTAGTCCAGGGTATAAAGATGCCTTTATGTTTAAGCCAGGTTTTAACAGCGAGTGTGTTTGTGTGCAACTGAAAGAAGAAGGTTTTGACTGACGGTTGTATAGGCATTTTCCTTACTCGTTTGAGCACATCCTGTCCTGGGCCTCCACGATGTGGGAAACGGTATAAAGGCTCTGGTAGCATGTTTTACACTAGGTCCTCATACAGCTTCTTCTTCTTAACATTAAATAAGTGCTCTAAAGAAAATCGCGCGTTCTGCAACCTGAACGAGAGAACCTCCTCGCGCAGGTACCCGGTTAGAGAACCGTTCATGATTTCACACGACGACACTATAAGTTCTGGGAGTACACACCACAGCCTCATTTGCATCATAGTGCGAAGGAACGGGTGATTTTGATGCCGTAAATACATAAATCGCGACACAACCTGTCTCTAGAAGAAATGAACAAGATTCATTCGGCTAGTTCGCTCCCAAGTGGACGCCCAAATAAAAACAGCGAAAACACGGTGAAGTTTTTGTATGCTAATTCGTGATGCACATAAAACATTCATCACGTACCAGATTTTTGAAATAAGGAAAATGTTGTAGACAGTGGCCCGTGAAAAAATAGACATTTGCCTGCCTTGCCACGCAGTAGACTTTTCTTTCGCGCATTGCGCCTGCTCAGACCAGTACAATTTTGGATCGCGATAAGATTCAAGTGGCACTCCTAGGTATCGTGTTGGAAGTGTTGACCAACGCAACCGAGAGAAATGCTCTGGCGTGACATCCCAGTCGCCATGCCAAAACCCGTAACTCTTATCCCAGTTGATCTGGGCACCGGTGCACTCACAAAAGTCACATACAATATTAGTGGCTTGTTTGATGCTGTCCCTGTCTGAGCAGAATACAGCAACATCATCAGCGTAAGCCAAAATCTTTACATGTGCAGTCTGCAGCATGAAGCCCATAATAGTTTCGCTGAGGTCAATAGCCAAACAGAGCGGTTCAAGATAAAGTGCAAACAGCAAAGGTGACAAGGGGCACCTTACTGAAGAGCGAACGTTCACGCTCTCCGTAAGGTCCCCGCTGACTATAATACGCGTGGTGCAGTTCGTGTAGGACATTCTGATGCCTTCTAGTAATACATGGCCAACATTTGAATGTTCGAGAATGTCGAATAAAACCTGGTGCGAGACTCGGTCAAAAGCTTTCGCCAGATCGAGCTGCATCATTGCCACGTGCCCGCTTAAACATTCAGGCACACTTCGTGCGACGTGTATGTTTGTCACTATGCTGCGGCCTCTAATACCGCAAGTCTGATGTGGCCCTACCAGCTTTGTACTAACCCCCTGGAGTCATTTGGCTAATACTTTCACAAATATTTTATAGTCCACGTTGGTGAGGCTGATAGGACGATAAGAACCCACGGACAGACGTTTTTCCGGGTGATCGCTTTTGGGTATCAGCACAACGTGCGACCTTCTAAAGGACAGCGGAGCTCGCTTACGGTCATAGGCTTCAGCGAAAACCCCAAGCAACACAGGAGCTATCCTGTATTTAAAAGATTTATAGAAAGCGGCCCCTAGGCCATCGGGCGCGGGTGCTTTCCCCAGCGTCAAGTCGGTAATTGCGTCCTCAATTCCTCGTAGAGAAATCTGCTCTTCCAAACGTGCTTTCACGTCGTCATCCAGCTTCGGCATACAGTAAAAATTTCTCCCGAAGCGCTCCCATAAGGGTTCTTCATTGTTGTAGTGGGAGACTGTTTTCGCACTCGAAGCGACGACGACGAAGAGCGCGTGCTTGTGCGAGCCGAACGTGAAGCGCGTGGGCTTCGGAACGCCGACGGCGATCGAGCGTTAGAAGCGACCGAGAGCGGCACGTCGACTCGGCAAGCAGACGCATCAGCTCAGCACCAGCCAGGAAGTACTGGGTGTTCCTGCGGAGAACGGGTGACCTGGACCGTGCTGACTGTTCCGGGGTGGACGAGCGAGCGGGCCAGTACGAGCAGCTGGAGCAGTGGTGTGGCCGGGACCATCTACCGACCCGTGGTCACGGTGCCACGCAGGTTCGAGTCCGGCACAACCATCTGCTGAGGGCGTGGTCACGGTGCCGCGCAAGGTCCCGGCGCAACCGCCTGATGAACGCGTGGCCCCGGTGCCGCGCAAGTTCCCGTCTAGCCGCCTACTGAGAGCGTGGCCACGGTGCCACGCATGCTGCAGTTCGACGCAAACCGTTCTCTGAGGGAGTGGCATCGGTGCCACGTAAGGGGCATCATACCCGGCGCTTTCGTGAGCGAGCAGCTCAAAATCTGCACGTGCCCGGACACGACCCATCGTGCCTCGTCTACTGAGATCAGCGTGCGCCGTATCTAAGAACATCAGTACTGTGAGTGGTGCTACGTGCTTCGGACATAGTTAGGACGCGCCGTTGGTCTCCGTAGCGTAGCGTTCTGATTGTGTTGTTTGCCGTCTGTTGTTTGTGCATTGTTCGTCCGTCGAAAGTGTATGTGCTGTCTCGTCCTGTCGATAAATGTTCTCCTTGTCTGTGACTAAGTTGTCTGTGTCTGAGTCCTGGGCCCACGAACCACCACAATTGCCGAGCCTACTGCCAGGATGGCTTATTAAGATCTGAAGCCATTACTCGGACACAGCCTGAGTCATGGAGGAGGAGAGACTTGTCGAACTTGGGCGACAGTTAGGATTAGAGAAAGATGCGCTAAGAGAGTGGGTGGAGCGAGAATGCGCCCAAGCTCGCGAAGAACGCGCTAAGGAACGCGAATTCGGAAGAGAAAGTGTAGAACAACAGCGGAAAGTTCAAGAGCAGGAACTAAAGATTCTGCAGTTAAAGCTGCAACTTCAAGAGAATGCGAGCAGGCTGCAGTCAAGTGCGCCTGATGAACAAGGGATAGCTAGCATGAGCACCAGAGGTATTTCGGAGGTTTGCAGTCCTCATAAACTGATTCCACCCTTCAATGAAGCACGGGACGACCCCGACGCGTACCTGCAGCGATTTGAACGGGTAGCAACGTGTCAAGGATGGCCCCGCGAGAAATGGGCTCTTTCTCTTAGTCTATGTATGACCGGAGAAGCACTGACCGTCATAGGCCGGTTGGACCCAACAGCTGCGCTGAATTATGGTGAGCTACGAGCTGCGCTACTGCAGAGGTTCCGATATACTGCTGAGGGCTACCGCGAAAAATTTCGCAAAGCCAAGCCAGAAGAGAACGAGACCGGGCTGCAGTATGCAGCACGGCTTTCCGGATACTTTGACCGTTGGGTGGAGATGGGCAGAACCGAGACAAGTTATACTAGCTTGAGGGAACTGATGATATGTGAGCAGTTTATGAACGGTTGTTCTCCGGCACTCAGAATATTTCTCAAGGAAAGGAATTGCAAGACGCTGAGTTCGCTGTGTGAGACTGCTGACAACTTCATAGAAGCGCAAGCGCTCACAAACCTAGGTAAAGAACGTGTTCCCAAGGAAGCAGGACCATCAGCGTCGAAGTCGGAGTCTGCGAGGAGGATGGAGAAGCAAGCAAGTCGCTGTTTTCTGTGTGAAAAGACAGGACATCGCTCAGCTGACTGCTGGTCCCGCACGAAAGGGAATCCTACTAGCCGATGTGGAATATGTCACAAAAGTGGTCACAGCAGTGACAGATGTCCCAGCCGGAGATTCGACAAGGATCAGGCATCGTGCATGATATCAGAGAAAGAAGAAACATGGATTCCTGAGCAGCACAAGAGTGGCTACGTCGTCCTTCAAGACGGCGAAACGATACCCATTGTCAATGCCACATCAAGTCGACCATCGACGACCATTGCAGTCGCGGATATGCCGGTCGTGGACGGATTATTAGAGAACAGGCCAGTACATGTACTTCGCGACACTGGCTGCAACACGGTCGTCGTGCGGCAATCCTTGGTTCCGGAAGAGAAGTTCACTGGAACAACAAGCCCTGTGTATTTATTAGATCGCACTGTGCGGTACCTCCCAGAGGCAAAAGTCTTTTTGCGATGTAGATTGTTTACTGGAGAGGTACTTGTCAAGTGTACGAGTGACCCATTATACGACGTGATTTTCGGAAATATCAAGGGCGCGGTATTACCAGATACATTGCCGACAGATGAGTCTGCACCACAGAATAACCTCGTTCGCTTGGAGACCAAGCAGACACGGTGCACGGAATCTGGTGAAGTGACTGCTGCCAAAGGTACGCAGAGAGTAGCTGGTGACCTGGCCGCGTTCCAAGCAAGATCCGACCGGGAGGACCCGAATGAGTTTCCACGTGACGACTCATTGGACGCGAGTCCCGAACCCAAGAAAGTCCTCGCTGGAAAAACAGTAGAAACGAAGGAAGAGAGGCATACTCCTTTACCTGTGATGCCACACCCTGCATTACGCGTAGAAAGTGAGACGCTTAGAAAATATCAGGCGGAGGACGAAACGTTGCAAAACTGTTTTGAGGTGGTGGGCAAGAAAATCGTGTCGAACAATCGGGAGACGGTGTTCTTCATCCGTGACGGAATTTTATTCCGCAAGCACAAGCTGCCTGGTGAAACCGAGTTGGAGTAACTGGTAGTGCCACGACAACTGCGAGAAATGGTGCTGAAACTAGCACACGAAGGCATATTAGCCGGCCATCAAGGCATTACGAAAACAGTAAGCAGAGTTACTGGAGACTTCTACTGGCCAAGTGTGCGGTCCGACACCAAACGCTTCGTAAAATCTTGTGACGTATGTCAACGGACAGTTCCACGTCACTTGGTGGGACGTGCCCCTTTGGGCACCACGCCTATTATCGAGACACCTTTTACAAGACTTGGCATTGATATAATCGGTCCATTGTCACCGACCTCTGAAAAGGCCAATCGATATATATTGATCATGATAGATTTTGCGACGCGATATCCCGACGCGGTTGCACTGCCTTCCATTGAATCGAGACAGGTTGCAGAGGGTCTCCTAGAAATGTTTTCACGCGTCGGCATACCAAGGGAGATCATCAGTGACCGCGGGACATCTTTTATGTCAGCTGTCATGAAGGAGTTCAGTCGACTGCTTTCGTTCAAACAGCTACCCACCACGCCATACCACCCCATGGCTAACGGTCTTATTGAGCGCTTTAATGGCACATTAAAACGCATGATAGGGCGTATGTGTCAAGAGCGTCCAAAAAGCTGGGATCGCTACCTCGGACCATTACTGTTCGCTTACAGAGAGCTTCCTCAATGTAGCACTGGGTTCTCTTCATTCGAATTACTATATGGAAGATACGTGCGAGGGCCTATGGCAATTCTCAAGGAACTCTGGACGAACGCTTGCCTCGATAAAGAGACCAAGACGACATATACGCATATGATGGAGTTACGGCGACGATTAGAACATACCTGTTCACTTGCACACGAAGAACTGCAAAAAGCGAAGAAGCTGCAGCAAGGCTACTACGACAAAAAAGCGAGAAAGCGCGTACTTGTTCCTGGTGACCAGGTGCTGGTACTCTTACCAGCCGATACTAACAAGCTGGTGCTCTCTTGGAAGGGTCCTTTTCCTGTCATCGAGAAACGCAGCGAACTCGATTACCTTGTCAACCTCGGCAACAAGGTCACGCTCTTTCATATTAATATGTTAAAGTATGAAGAGCGCAAGCCACTGTGCGAACAGACGGTTGCAGGTGTTACTACAACGTTGCCAAGTGACACCGCGATAGTTGAAGGTCCGTCTGACGAAATACCACATATCACAATAGGACAGACACAAGACTGGACGAACGTTAGCATAGCATCGGAGCTCAATGCTGACGAGCGACAGCAAGTCAGGGCAGTTCTTAAAAACTTCAGAGATATTTTCTACGATGTCCCTGGAAAGGCAGACTTTGTTCAATGTGAATTGAAGCTAACATCAGAAGCTCCAATACAAGTCCGACAATATCCTTTACCGTTTGCTGTCAAAGACGCCGTTGAAGAGGAAGTGAAGGACATGCTGCATTTAGGTGTCATTGAAAGATCAACCTCAGCCTATCACTCACCTATAGTGGTTGTCAAGAAGAAAGATGGCACCATGCGGTTGTGTATCGACTTCCGACAACTGAATAAGGTCATACTTCCATACAGTGAACCCATTCCTCGCACAGATATGATGTTCGCCAAGCTCACTGGATGCAACTTCATCTCGCGCTTTGATTTCACTAAGGGATATTGGCAGGTACCTATGGCCAATCAGTCGAAAGAGCTCACAGCCTTCTCATGCGAATCTGGCCTGTATCATTTCAAGTATATGCCCTTCGGCATTAAGACTGCACCGGCAGTATTCAACCGGTTAATGCGAGTCGTCACCGAAGGAATTCCTAATGTTTTATACTACTTTGACGATGTGCTCGTCGCCACTGATACTTGGGAAAACACTTAGAAACACTACAAAGACTGTTTGAACGCGTCAGAGCTGCTCGTCTTACTATTAAACCTGCCAAATGTGAGGTGGGCTGTCCAACTACCACTTTTTTGGGTCACATCGTTGGGCAAGGTGCGCTACAGATGAGTAAGAGCATTACTGACAAGATCCAAGCGGCGATGCAACCTAAAACCAAAAAGGAGCTAAAAGCCTTCCTGGGCCTTTCGGGCTACTATCGTGACTTTGTGCCTAATTACGCTGAGTTGACATTCGCACTGACGGAACTTACAAAGAAAGGATGCCCGAATAAGTTACCATGGGGGGAAGAACACGAAAGAGCGTTTCGAGACGTGCAGAAACTCTTATCAACACAACCTGTGCTGAAATCGCCAGACTTGCATAAACCATTTGTTCTGCGCACGGATGCGTCTTCACGGAGCTTAGGAGCAGTACTACTCCAGGAGCACGAAGGCCGTCTGCACCCAGTCTCCTACGCGAGCCGCAAATTAATGCCACGCGAAGCAGCCTATTCTACAATCGAAAGGGAAGGCCTTGCCGTAGTTTGGGCTGGTCGCAAATATCACATTTTTCTATATGGCAAGCCTTTCACCTTGCAGTGCGACCATCAGCCACTGACATACATTCAGTCAGCGAAACACTTAAATAACAGAGTGCTACGGTGGAGTTTGCTTCTTATGGAGTATGACTTTCACGTAGAACACATTCGCGGTGTGGACAACGTTCGTGCTGACTATATGAGCCGTGCGGCCTTTAATGACCAGTAATCGTTACCGTTGTACACAAACCTTTTTTTTCTGCTTCTCACCATAGCGCAGTGTGCTTCTTGCATTGATGGAACTTCACGCTGTGTTTCAAATGGTGTTTTATAGACACTTGCGTGTTACGTGTACAACGTACTGCAGTTGGGGGGAAGTGTAGTGGGAGACTGTTTTCGCACTCGAAGCGACAACGACGAAGAGCGCGTGCTTGTGCGAGCCGAACGTGAAGCGCGTGGGCTTCGGAACGCCGACGGCGATCGAGCGTTAGAAGCGACCGAGAGCGGCACGTCGACTCGGCAAGCAGACGCATCAGCTCAGCACCAGCCAGGAAGTACTGGGTGTTCCTGCGGAGAACGGGTGACCTGGACCGTGCTGACTGTTCCGGGGTGGACGAGCGAGCGGGCCAGTACGAGCAGCTGGAGCAGTGGTGTGGCCGGGACCATCTACCGACCCGTGGTCACGGTGCCACGCAGGTTCGAGTCCGGCACAACCATCTGCTGAGGGCGTGGTCACGGTGCCGCGCAAGGTCCCGGCGCAACCGCCTGATGAACGCGTGGCCCCGGTGCCGCGCAAGTTCCCGTCTAGCCGCCTACTGAGAGCGTGGCCACGGTGCCACGCATGCTGCTGTTCGACGCAACCGTTCTCTGAGGGAGTGGCATCGGTGCCACGTAAGGGGCATCATACCCGGCGCTTTCGTGAGCGAGCAGCTCAAAATCTGCACGTGCCCGGACACGACCCATCGTGCCTCGTCTACTGAGATCAGCGTGCGCCGTATCTAAGAACATCAGTACTGTGAGTGGTGCTACGTGCTTCGGACATAGTTAGGACGCGCCGTTGGTCTCCGTAGCATAGCGTTCAGATTGTGTTGTTTGCCGTCTGTTGTTTGTGCATTGTTCGTCCGTCGAAAGTGTATGTGCTGTCTCGTCCTGTCGATAAATGTTCTCCTTGTCTGTGACTAAGTTGTCTGTGTCTGAGTCCTGGGCCCACGAACCACCACAATTGTCCAAGGAAATTGGTGAAATGATCGGCTATAACGCGCATGATGACTTTCCTATCCGACGTGACATAGTTGCCACGAGCTATTTGACGGATTTCTTTCTGGCAAGCATATCTCTTTTCGTCAGACAACGCACGTTTTGTTGGCTTTTCGTGGACCCACAATTTTTCCGCTCTTGTCCGTATTATCGCGGCCTTATACTTGTCACCATCATTTGCTCCAGTTTGCTCTTCACGGCTCTCATTTCCTTCTTAAAAACACCAGGTTGGATGTTTTCCATGCAAGTAAAATATTTGAGCTGCTCGCGAAGCTCACGTTCAATTTGGTTCTGCCTATAGCTTGAGGATGCCACTTCTTTCTATGGCAGCTATTTTGACTCTTTGTTTAAACTCCTCCCATTCAGCAGCTAGATCTGTTGAATGCGACGCGTGTAGCTTCTCCAGTTCGTCGGTTACTACGCTTACGAACTTCTCGTCCTCTAGGAACTTCACATTAAATTTCCACAAGTTCCAATTTAAATGTGGTTTCGCCTGCGCTCTGCCAAAGCCAGCAATAACCAAACAGTGGTTGCTGAAGGAAATAGGTTTCACATCGTACGCGGTGCACAAGGCAACAAGTTCAATTGAGACATAAATTCTGTCCAGTCTTGCATGGCTATCTCGCTGAAAGTGGGTATAAATCGGGTGGGTACCATTGGAAAAAACGCTGCCCACGTCATCTAAACCGTGATCATGTACTATCACCGATAACAACTCGGCACTCTTATCATGAATACGGCTCGTTTTGGACCGGTCTTCAGCTGCACAAACACAGTCGAAATCGCCTAGCTGTAATAGCACTTTTTCACAGTTTAGATACGTTCGAAACCTTTCAAAAAAAAATTGTGCGATCTCTTTCGACATTCGGTGCGTAAGCACAGACAACACGGTAACTCGTACCCGATAGACTAAAATCCACCACTAAAAGGCGGCCAGATTGGCACGACTCAACCGTTTGTACGCAACTGCCAAAGTCGTTACGTATAAAAACGGCACATCCGGCCGAACTGCCAACAGCGTGACAAACATGTACATTGAAATGGGGACGAAAGACGGACACCATTCGGTCGGCAACTTCCTCGCTCTCTATTTTGGTCTCCTGAACTGCGACCAAGTCCAAATCCTTTTCGAGCAGTAAGCGGCTTAATTGGCACTGTCGCCTTCTAGCGCTTAACCCTCGCACATTCAGGGTTGGTACGCGCAAGGTCGCTTCAGTCAACAAGGCCATGGCTGCAAAGGAGCTTGCCCTTCCGAATGGTATCCGTTGCGAAAAACAAACCGGAGAAGAAACTTACTGTTCTATTGTTTTCGCGGGATGACACCGCGAAACGAAAACCCGGCCAGTGGCCGTAAAGCTGTCGCGTTTGTAGAGCAGCGAAAACAGAGAGATGCGCATTGCAATATTTGACAACGTTCGGCCCAACCCCACCCTTCCCCCCCTTTACCCGCCAAAAGGAACATCTCTTACGGAGGCGGATTACCGCCCGCCGTGGTTCGCTTGGAATATTAGGTCGCCACTATACTAATGAGGAGATGATGCGAATGGAAGGAAAAGCACATGTCATGACCTAGTGCACGAAATGTAAAGCGCACAGCAGCAATGGCTCAAGAGACGGAGAAGGAAGCAAAGGCGTTCTTATCCCTTGTAAGAAAGAAAGCAAACAAATTGTCCACAAACAAAAAAAAAGCGACGCTCCCCGTCGGGGAATCGAACCCCGGTCTCCCGCGTGACAGGCGGGGATACTAGCCACTATACTAACGAGGAGATGACAGGAATGGAAGGAAGGGCATACGCCGTGTCCTAGTGCCGGAAATGTCGAGCACAGCATAAGAGCTCTGACAGATGGCGTATGAACTGTAAGTGTAGACGTGCGCAATGAAACAAGTTTTAACCGATGGTGTCACCGACATTCTGTTTACGCGCTTGAGAACGTGTTTTCCTGTACTCTGCTGTGGTCTGTATACAGCGGCACAAGCAGCACCGTATCACACAGGTCTCTGTGAAACTTTTTCCTACTGACATCGCATCGCTCAGAGAAATAATAGATCTGGTGCATGTGATAGCAGCAATTATCAAATCGTACCTCACTTTTTTAAATGCATAGTTGTGCCAACGTGACTAATATCGGGAGATTACAATCGTAAGATGCGTAATGAGCTGCCTGACCATGTTCTTGTGTTCGCTGCATGGAATCCTGTGTATGTTTCGCGAAAGGCCCCATGGTGTCCGTAAGTAAAATGCATTGTACTAAGATGCTAGTTCAGTTGGGTTTAATGGCGCAAAAGCAACTTCGTGCTATGCTGCGCCATCCACAGAGTAATAAGATGGTACATAATGGTGTAAATAATGTAATAGCTTGGTGCAAAATGGCCGTACATGGGCCTAAAATCTATCTCCACGCAGTGTGTGGAAGATATACGTAAAACATAAAATAATGACTATGACCTGAAATGTGTGCAATGAGTTTGCATAACAGGGTGAAAATGCTAAAAACGGTATATTGCGTAATACTTAAAGCATTTTTAGAAAGCCAGTTCTTTCTAAGAAGCTGATTGCGTTAGCCACGGGTGCGAATGCGTCATCACCTAAAATTAGTCTAGGGTGAAGGGGCACATACGATTTTTAAGTATGGGGATGTGCTCTTGTCTGTGGTTTTCTGGGTGTGAACACGAAATTAGAATGTGTAATATTGTCAGTGGTTTTTGACATTTTTTCGCATGTTGGTTGTTTCACTCGTCAGCAAGAAGTTGCGAGTCAGGTGTGTGTGTCCAATTCGGAGTCGGCATAATGTGACTTCGATAAACCGTTCTTGGTGATGGCAAGTCTTCCACTCGCCTAGAATTGGCTTAATGGAATGGAATTTATCGTTTGTGTATGAATCCCACTGTTCCTGCCATTTGGAGAAAAGTGCTCCACGGATTGCCCGCTGACATGTCTCCTAGAGGTATTCTTATCTTCGTAACTGTTCTCTGTGCTGTCCGAGAATCACATTTATCGGCCTTTTCAGCCTGGTATGTCAACGTGGCTGTGTACCCAACAGAAACGGACTGATGGGTTCTTGCTATTGGAAACCAACTTGTTTAAAATATCCCCCAGCAATGGTTCACACTCGGACTTTAAACTTAGTGCCTTTAATACGCTGAGTGAATCAGTGTATATGAGTGCCTTTTCGTGTTGTTGAGCGACAATTGTCTTTACCGCTTGTCATATGGCATAAGCTTCCGCTGTGAAAATAGAGATACACCCAGGCGCTCTAATGCCGATTGCGTCTTGTTCTGCGACGATCCCGATTCCCACGTGACTTTCAGTTTTCGCGCCGTCTGTGTAAAATTCTGCATATACCCTTCATATTTGTTCTGGAGAGCACGGAATTCTTGTAATATATGTTTTGATGGAGAGTCTTTTCTTTGTGCAGTTTGGAGATGGGCGGTTTGCGTTCAGCCATGGTGGAAGTGTACCTCATCAGACACATCATACATCAGGCAATATTCCTCGGAACGTAAAATCAATGGTTTGATCGAGTGTCGTTTGTTTGAGTAGTGTACTCGAGCATTAAATTTCGTGACTATGTTGTGGCATACATGCTGAGCTGACGACTTAATTCTTAGAACATACGAAATAGTTCGAAGATTTCTTCGTAGCCAAAGGGGATGTTCATTACATTCAGCGTACAAACTCTGCCCCGGCGATGTTCTGTACGCATCACAGGATAACTGCAATCTAAGGTTGTGTACAGGACCTATGCGTCGTGTGTAGGATTCTCGGGCTGAACCGCGAACGACAAAAGCATATATAGTCCAGAATGCTGCGCACCACAGAAAGTTAAAATACCTAGCAGGCACAGTCGATCGGATCCTTAGTGTTTGTGCGATAAGACTTGCAGAATGTTCATTGCTCTGTTTGCCTTTATTCTTAGCGCGCTTATGTGGGTCAGAAAACTGAGCTTTTTGTCGAAAATGACTCCTAGAAATTTGTGCTCCTGTTTTACCGGTAACGTGACATTGTTTAGTTTCAAAACAGGGTCAAGGTGCAGTCCTCCTTTTTGTGTAAACAAGATGGTAACTGTCTTTTGTGTTGAAAAACGGAAGCCATTTTCATATGCCCACTGTGTCAGTTTGTTCACTGTAATTTGAAGCTGTCTGTCACAGATTGACACGTTTGAGGCGCGACAGGCGATCTGAAGATCGTCCACAGAACTCTTGGTGGAATTACTTTGTTGATGGAGTTCATTTTTATTATGAATAGAGTTGTGCTGAGGATGCAGCCTTGGGGGAGTACACTTTCTTGGAGAAATGTGCGTGAAAAGAGCAGCGCCTGGACGTACCTGAAATGTTCTTTTATTCATGAAATGTGACAGACAGTTCAGCATTCTGCCTCGGATGCCTAGGTCCCAGCGAGGTCACGTAAAATCCCAAATTTCCATGCAGAGTCGTAAGCTTTCTCAAGATCGACACCGTACCAAGAATACGGAAGTAAAATAAAGGGAAGGCACGACTGTTGCATCGACCTTATCGCCGAGCATTAAGTTCCGAAAGCGGCGTATTTTGGCCACGTGAGGATCTTTACTAAGCATACGTTTTTTTTCTTCGTTTTTCTTTTTTTTTTAGTCGCCCACATCGAAGTTCGGTCGTGGTAGCCGGGATTCGATGCCGCGACCTTTAATTAAGCAAGCAAGCACCCTAGTGCAGCTAAGCTACCGCGCCGGGTGTAAGGTTACATACGGACGAAAGATACGAAGGCAAAGAGAGGTAGCAAGCAAGCACCCTAGTGCAGCTAAGCTACCGCGCCGGGTGTAAGGTTACATACGGACGAAAGATACGAAGGCAAAGAGAGGTAACGACGGGCCATGCTTGGTCCTGCCTAGATAAAACTGCTTGTGGGCTTCTGAACTCTACTGAGGACATATGTACATAGTTTCTTTGAGAAATTAATCAATTCTTTTTCAAATATTTTCCCATATCTGCTTGCACTTCCTGAAGAAAAAACACGCATAATTAAACCACTTTTCAATCTCCCCACCATGACTTCCTAGCTAACATACAGCTATAGAGAATAACAAATATTAAGGCGGAACATGCGCACAAACACCACTTAGTTGAGCTCACGCCCATAGATGTGGCGCAGGGTTCTCCATTACTGGAGGGGAGTGGAGGGCGAAGGTTCATTCCAGCACCCGCTCCTCCTCCCAACTATTTTTCACTGACGCCATTTCACAGCTTTCAGTCAAAGATTAACGCATATTCTAAACGATTAAGGCAAGTGTGGCGCCCCATGTACCTTCACGTGAATAAGGGGTGAGTGAAGGGGTCGCACTTCCTACCCCTCCCCCTTGTGCACGCCTATATGGTCACGTGAATCAGGATGTTAAATTCCGGGAATGGAGGCAGTTGATAATTTACTCAGTGCAATGTGCGCAGAAGGAATTAGTGCACGCGCTGGAGAATGTGACGCAGAATGCACACAGTGGTACAACCTCAAACAAAAAAACAAACAAACAAACAAACAAACAAACGAACAAGCAAAAAAACAAACAAACGAACGAACGAACGAACGAACAAACAAACAAACAAACAAACCCACAAACAAAGAAACAAACAAACAAAACGCTTTAAACGCCCTTGCATCAGCAGTTCAACCTAAACAACTTCAGCGGCTCCCGCAACGTATATACACATCAGCTTCCAGTCAAGAAAATGATCACGTAGCGACTGAAGATCATGAATACTGGGACAAATGTTTAAAAAGAAGGCGATAACCCCTCCGCCATAATGACCTCTACAGGCAAGAGCCACAGAAGGGGCGCAGCCGGCACACCAGCACGTACGCTCGGCCAGAGTTCCCTAGAACGAGGTCACTCTAGCTCAGCTGTCTGGAAACATCTCTAAGACATGTTTCCAGAAAGATATGCGATGAGGTCTCGTCCACCCGTGCGACGAACAGGACAAGGCACTTGCACACGTAACACATTGAAGACACTGCCCAGACGTTTGACGAAGAGGGAAGGAAGGGGTGGACGATTTTTCGAATTGTATCATATTCGCTGCTAACTGTTATCATTCGAGTGCTGTAAATGCTGGTTTTGGGACGTTAAACCCCTGCACATCAAATCATTGCTGCAAATCCTGAATAGTAGCAGCGATGAGCATTGCGCCTCTGTTTGCTGCTCAAGAAAACGTTTTTGACTTACCTGCTGCGCTTCGCACTCTTGGCCGTAGCTGAAGCTTTCAGGCGTTTTTTACCGCACGCAATAATACACTGCTACATTCTGCCGCTGACAGCATCTGTCAGCGCGTTCTTGCCACTACGTCAATACAGAGAGACGGTGGGAAAGCGAAGCTCGGCGACGGTCATTGCGACCATACAAGTTTGCACACTCAGAAATGAATGGAAGCTTTTAAATATACACGCCAATACTCACCACAAACGCTATCGTATATCCCGAGAAGTATCGAACCTCCAGCGTACTTCGGCACTACCTTCGCGTGCGGGCCATGACTGCAACGCTAACTGCGCGTATCTTTCTTTTACGCGTGCAATGTGCCGACATAGCTGGATATATTTCATTTGTTCGTGAGGTGAGTGACAATGCTGATTCTATATGGTACGGTGCTTCGCGTGCAGTAGAGTTTTCGTGAGATGCGACGGACCTCATCGCTCAGAAATAAGGTGACGTCTTCATTGTACCCGTTAATCAGTTAATTAATAATGATGCGCGTGCGCTTGAGAGTTCCGCTTAAATATGCAGTGCCGCTACGGACGTGCCCAGACGTGAAACGCAGCGAACGGCGGACTGAGTGCGAACTTTCCGCTTGGGCTTTCTCGTGCGGAAGAAAACGGTCGTGCACGATCGAAGTTATCGCTGTGCTCATATGGACACGAAGAGAGATACGGAAAAAATTATTTATTTTGTTCTTTTCGAATGGCTGAGTAATAGAGAAACCTCCTGCGTATAACTCCAGGTTTGAGTAGTCTTGAAAACAGAAAACCGATATACGTAATTATGACATAGTGTGACAGACCTAAATGGAAGAGAATGATGAAAAGAAGTTCTATGCGTTGAATACATTAAGCAGACTGGTTAGCTTGAAAACGAGGTACTTTGATATGTTAGTGAGAGCAATAAAAACATAGGAAGCTGCTATGAGTTTCGGTAAATGCGTGTTTTTTTAGAAAGCGGTCGTCGAATGCCCTTTCTGTAGGATTATTAACGCGATAACGTTAGAGAGCTCGTTCCGCAGAAATACCGCCGTCGGTGACGGCGTCTCCCCGCGTCTCTTGTGAGCGAAAAATCGTCCGTGAGCGAAAAATAACAGCTCCTAAAATGGACAACTATGTCCATCTAGCGGACAACATATCATGCAATGTCTCGACTACCATGGCCTCCGAGACGAAAAGCGCGCCCGCCATCATCGGAGGCCATGCGACTACAGCAGAGCCTATATGCGGTCTCGTCGGATGCTCTGCATCCACTTTTTTGGCATTTCATTCTCACGACACCATTAAAGAAGTGAAGTACTGCAGTTGCCATTTCACCGACCATAAGGCGATGCTTGTTGCGGTTGGCCGGAGGAGGTCTCCAGAAGAATAAATCGAACAGCTGCCAGATAGTTAACGCAAGAAGAACGACAGAATGTGACCATTTACGAATAAAAGTGTCACGCCTACGCGAAGTTCATCATACAGGACCATGTGAATACATCACTGTACAAAATTTTCATGAAGTTGATATAAAGGTGCTGTTAAATACATGGAAAACCTCTACCATTACTATAGATACGTCGCGAGCGCGTGTGTGTGTCTGTGCGTATGTGTGTGTGTGTGTGTGTGTGTGTAACAACACACATTAATAAGTATGCACTGAGTGATTGAAGTGCACACTAGGGGCCGGATTTCGCTGTCGCGTTCAAGACAAAGGCGAAGCTTAAGAGTCCCCCAATTTTTTTCCGGTGTCATTGGCGCATGTCCAAAGTGTGGACGTAATTAGGTGCGCGCCTGGAGGAACCAGTTCTTCAGCGCATCTACAGCACAGAGAATACCGAAACCGGAAGGCATTACGCAGGCTGTTGCGACTTCACACTAAAGCGCCATTTCGGCGTGCCAACGGTAGAGCGAATTATGTAGTTTTCGTATCAGCGAAGCTCAAAACCACATAATTCGCTAGTCCCGTTGTTCAGCGCTGTTTCGTCACCTCGCAATCATGAACCGACCAGCCCAAATTAGAACCCTTCTACATCTTAAAGGGAACCACCCCTCAATATTTGTTAAACATATCAACCATACACGCGTGTCGAAATCCGGACGCCGTCAGCACCAACGATGGCAGCGCTACGCGCCGTGAGAGCGCCAAAAAACGAAGAAAACGACCCCGTGCGCCCCTCCGGCCTTTTCATGCAGCGTACTTCATAGGATTTATCCTGATACTCAGACAAACAAATGTGTGCGCACTCTGTCATACTTAGCGAACTTAAAACACATGCTCTGGAGGCGTTCCGCGTTACTCGACGATGACAGTAATAATCAAAAGAAGAGGCGTGCAAGACACGGACACAAGGAGAGCAGTGAACAACACGAACGCCGACTAACAACTGATGCACAGCACAGAGGCGAAAAAGAAAGAAGACACACAGCTTATCTGCGCATGCTCGGAATGGTAGCGCCACCTGTCAATCGGTTACACGTGCCGGTCTTCGCGATAGACAACTCCTAAGTCTTTCTATCTCCTCTCTGTTTAAGCTAATCGACGGCTGACTCACGCATGCACTTCCACTAATACTGATCCTGCACGCCTCTTCTTTTGATTATGGACTGTTACCAACTCGCTCAACTTTCTGTCCTTTTGATGACAGTAACACTTCTTAACGCTGGGATGCGGTTCTACGCTGCCCCAACCTGGACGAGTTACGGGCTGTCCAACAGGGCCGCTACGCCGCAAGGAGGCTGGGCCCTTCTGTCCCGACGTGGGAGCGGCCCGCTGCGCGCTAACGTGGGCCGGACCACATTAAAGTTTTTAAATGCGAAGCATTTCTTAGCGAACTTCGGCGACTTTGAGCGTATCTATCTATCTATCTATCTATCTATCTATCTATCTATCTATCTATCTATCTATCTATCTATCTATCTATCTATCTATCTATCTATCTATCTATCTATCTATCTAGCCGCCTACGAGTTTGTGCTCTCCTGAACGTTTCGCTAATGGGATGTTTACGAAAATTGGTATGCCACAACATGACTGCATGACGAATATAAATGAAAAGCCATAAAATGAAAATCATGACATGCATGTCATGAGCGGCATGATTTACATGCCACGGTCTTAGTGCTCTGCTGTGAATTTCGTTAATGGGATTTGTACGAAAATTGGTATGCCACAACATGACTGCATGACGACAATAAATGACAGGTCATAACATGAAAATCTTGACATGCATGTCATGAGCGGCATGAAATACATGAGATGGTCTTGGTGCTCTCGTGGCCGTTTCGTTAATGGGATGTGTACGAAAATTGCTACGCCACAACATGACTGCATGACGAACACAAATGAGAGGTCATAACATGAAAATCATGACATGCGTGTCATGACCGACATGATTTACACGCCACGGTCTTGGTGCTTTCCTGGTCGTTTCGTTAACGGGATGTATACTAAAATTGCTATGCTACAACATGACTGCATAACGAACATAAATGACAGGTCATAACATGAAAAGCATGACATGCATGCCATGAGCGACATGATTTACATGCCACCGTCTTAGTGCTCTCCTGACCGTTTCGTTAATGGGACGTATACGAATTGGTATGCCACAACATCACTGCGTGATGAACATAACTGACAGGTTATAACATGAAAAGCGTGACAAGCACGTCATGGGCGGCATGATTTTCATGCCACGCGTTTCGTTAATGGGATGTATACCAAAATTGCTATAGCACAACACAACTGCATGACTATCATAAGTGACAGGTCATAACAGGAAAATCATGACATGCATGTCATGAGCGGCACGATTTACATGCCACGGTCCTGGCGCTACACTGCCGTTTCGTTAATGGGATGCATACGAAAATTGGTATGGTACAACAAGACTGCATGCGATCATTAATGACAGGTACGTCATAACATGAAAATCGTTACATGCACATCAGGAGCGGCATGATTAACATGCCACGCGTTTTGTTAATGGGATGTATACTGTTATGTCCACGGTAGCCGGAATAACAGGCATACGTGGGAAGAAAAACTTGTTTATTACTTGAGCCGTAAGCACCTTTTTCCAGCCAGCGCGAGCGGTCTGTATTGTCCGAGCGCACACGTTCGACTGTCGTCGTCGGAACCAGACTGGGGAGAGAGGCGCAAGAAGCAAGCGACGGGAGTCCGCCAAAAGCGATAGGGGGAGCCGGGGGGGCCGGCCTGCGCGTCCTTGAAGCTTTCCGTGAAGTCCGTGTTCGCGGTTGGAGACATGGCAATTCCTTCCCCCCTAGGTTTGTGCCTGGTAGCGGTCTGGAGGGCGTCACTGTCTCGTTGATTTTCGCTGGGCGGGCGCCGTATGGGCTGGGGCGCAGCTGCTCGTTTTCTCCACGGGAGCTGCTGGGTGAGCGGGAAGTGCCTGTTGTTCACTGGCGTCCTGTTCTTTTGTCAGCAGCCAAGCCGCGTTGAAAGGTTCCGGGGGGCTGCTGCCTTCAGCGTGTCCACAGGGCGGATAGTGTGCGCGCACGTGGCGTAGCTGGTTTAAGTGTCGGCGAGAAACAGTCCCATTCACTTCAACGAGCCAAGATCTCAGGCCGATGCGTTTTTTAACGATGGACGGGACCCACTCGGGCTTCTGGTGAAACTGGCGGGCGAGCACGGCTTGTCCTTTGTGGAGTTTCCGGCAACGCGGGGCATCTTCGTTATCTCGGTGGACCTTGGAAGGTGGCTCTGGCAGAACGGCCGAGATATGCGTTCGCAGCTCACGAGAAAACATGAGCTTTGCTGGTGTCTGGCCCGTCGCATTGTGCACTGTCGCGTGTTGTTTGAATAGAAAGCGTGCAATGCGGCGCTGCAAGGACCCTGTAGAGTCTCTTGAAAGAGCTCGTTTTAGCTCTCCCACGTAGCGTTCGGCCTGTCCGTTTGTGGCTGGGTGGTACGGAGCAGATGTTACCGCTGTGATGCCGTTGTCGCGATGGAATTTATCTCAGCCGACACGAATGCTGTCCCGTTGTCCGAGACCACCTTGCGGGGCAATCCGAATGTTGCGAACAACGAGCGCAGTACCTCGATGACAGCTGTCGAAGTTGTTTTGCTCATCTGACATGGTGTATGAGCGGCATGGTTTACAGCCACAGTCATGGAGCTCTTGCAGCCGTTTTGTTGACTTCATATGTACCAAACTCGGTATAGAGAGACAACAATGCAAATCCATTTTACGTTCCTGATGCGTGCTTCGCATTTCCTTGACTCCCACTGCACGTGGGATCTGCCAATTTTTTCTTCCATCCATCCATCCATCCATCCACCTCAGCTCGTCCTGACGTCACCAGGCTGTACCTGATGATGTCAACAGTTTCTGGTACTATCGATTGGTCGAACGATAGTGTACTACGGCCGACAAGGTCCGTAAGCTCCCTCTTCCTCGTAACATTGTTCCCCGCGAAGGGCCTCCTTATAAGGTTCTTCAACACAGCGATTCACCATACGTTTCCATTGTATTGGCCAGGTCATCAGCAGCCCCCTCCACAGGACGACGGGCCGGCACGATAGCAATAGAGCTCATCTGCGATGAGCTGTCACGTGACATATTTGCCGGAGGAGTTGACGCTGGACCAGCAGGAGGACACGTGGCAGAGGAAAGAGCAAAATGAGCGGGGGTCAGTGTATCGCTGACCACTTACTGCATGTACCACTTCGAAAACGTTATCGCAGCGATGTGCTTGTTGCCCACTCGTGTACAGCTGCAGCGCCGCAAGCGAATTTCAACCCCTGGGTGATTTAGTGGCCCTTTAAGAGTATATCACTCTAAGCCAAAACCGAGCGAATTGGGAGTAACTGCCACCGTTCGTGTCCACAACGTCCACTTAGTCCTCAAAAAGATCAACTGTGGGGCTGTGGTGCCGTGTGAAAACTGAGAGATAGGAACAGTTGCAGCGCTAGGAGCAAGCGGTTGCACCCACGGAGACTTTCCGCGAGAGCACGAAGCCGCCAAGGAACGGCCAACAGCCAGCATGCTCGTAAGCAAATAGTCCCCTGAAAGAAAAAAAAACAAGCTCTTAGCAGTTTATTTTAGTGTAAACGGTCGTGAACACTGCGGTGTAAAAGAAGTGGTGCCGTTTATGCGTCACTAGAACAAAAAATAAATAAATCTATCCATGCAGAAATTTTCGCTCACGCCCACGTTGTATCAATGCGCGGCGTGCCGGTTCTCTCGTCCAGAGAGAGAGAGAACATGTGCTGCAATGACAAGCTAGGTCTCGCTGGCCCGCGACGATGTTTGTGCGCTGTGGCTGTGTTCTTGTTTCCGTGCTTTTGGTGTTGTGGCTGCTATTAGTTATGGCGTTCCTAGTCATTTCTCCACGTTGTGTTTACCGTGGTTCGTTGTTGGAATGAA
This sequence comes from Hyalomma asiaticum, assembly GCA_013339685.2. Taxonomy (NCBI): domain Eukaryota; kingdom Metazoa; phylum Arthropoda; class Arachnida; order Ixodida; family Ixodidae; genus Hyalomma; species Hyalomma asiaticum. Next base: position 138,702,631 of record CM023483.1, on the reverse strand, counting down.
GTGATGCGCCATCGGAGTGCTACGAGCTGAATGGGACCTCGCCTGAAAGGTGCGTGTAAACAAAGCTTTACTTGCTTCCTGTTATTTCACTTGCATGCTTATAGATGTCATGTTAACCGCACATTTGTTACCTGCATTCTCATCTTCCCAACGAAACCTGCGCGTTAATCACAATTCGTGCTGTAAGGCATTCCTAGTCCTGCTTTACCAGGAAAGCTGAACGGATTGCTGGGGTCGGCATGACATGCGTAGCCTCGATGGGGGCCAAACGTTCGCCGAAGCTAGTGCAGCTTGCAAGGCACCCTTTCGCGGCACTAAATTTATACGCGTTGTCTGTGCCGAAATATTGCAGCCTTTCAAAAAAGAAAACCAAAAGCGTGTACGTCGCATCCTTCTTTCTACTTCCAAGTCTCTTTATAACCGCTTATACAGGGACCTTACTTCGAAGTATACGAGAAATTTGGTTAGACACGATGCTGTTGTCTAGTGCATGTCTAGTTTTATGTTTTCATCTGCCTTTTCCTTTAGTGATACTATATTTGTGTTTCTACATGCTGTATTTCTTTATTAGATTACTTGTTTTCTTTTCGTATTGTTGCGTTCTTGTTTTTATGCTGGTATGGGTTTTACATTATTTATTTTTTACTGTTCATACTGCTGCTAATCCTTGTATTATTTATCGGCAACCTTTACCGAGGGTCGTGTTGCCGTCATTGTACTTTGGGACCCTCGTCTGTATATTTTATACCTTGTGATTCATTTGTTATGTCACAATAAAAGTGATTGGTTGGTTATTTGAAGTTTAGTGCCAATAGCGCAGGTATCGTTCCCACCAGCGAACTGGTAGTCGGAGTTCTGAATTTGGTTATGCATAATTTTCAAGTTGCACTCTTAATTGTCTAAAATTAAATTTTCATAATAACGTTCATGGCGCGGTGTTCATTAGTAGGGGCGTTTTAAAGCCTTTTGCATAACAAAATTGAGTGTTTCAATAAAATGATGCTGGCGAGACATACTAAGCGCACGCAATATTTATTTATAAATAAGCGGGCGGACAAACGTATTGCTGTCAAAGCTTGCAACGCTAGGTTCTACAGCCAATTTCTTAAACTTAGTAAGCACGTCTAACTTATACCCCTGTCACACGGGCACCGCGGAACTCCGTTGAACATCCAACACCCTAATGGAGTGTCTGTTCAAGGGAGTTGCGATGGAGTCGCGGTCGTGTTTCACGCCGCAGTGCAAGTTTTCAAAGGTACCGCTGTTTGGGCTAGTTGGTTAGATGCATTTGAAGGAAACATAGCGCTTGAACACACTGACAAGGAAGACGCTCGTGTCGTCTTCCTTGTCCGTGTGTTCAAGCGCTACGTTTCCTTCAAATTTTCAAAGGGGGCCGCATGGGGCAGAAGTAGCGCTCATGCGCTTAAAATCCATGTGGAACTCTTTACATGTATCGTACCTTTTATGTAGTGCATAAGTAGTACTTTTGAAACGCACAGTGGAAATATTACAAAAAAGCAGCGAGGAAGTTTGCTATACTAATAACAATACTCGTGTTCTCGAAGTCTAGAGAAGTTGAGAAAGATGCTGGCCACACTGTGCTGTTGTTTTGGTGCGTGTCGTTCGGTGTCTACGTGTTTTGTTGCGCGTGCATGTTTTAAATGCGAAGCATTTCTTAGCGAACTTCGGCGAGTTTGAGCGTATCTATCTATCTATCTATCTATCTATCTATCTATCTATCTATCTATCTATCTATCTATCTATCTATCTATCTATCTAGCCGCCTACGATTTTGTGCTCCCCTGTCCGTTTCGCTAATCGGATGTTTACGAAAATTGGTATGCCACATCATGACTACATGACGAACATAAATGACAAGTCATAACATGAAAATCATGATATGCATGTCATGAGCGGCATGATTTACATGCCACGGTCTTAGGGCTCTCCTGACCGTTTCGCTAATGGGATGTATGCGAAAATTCGTATGGCACAACATGACTGCCTGACGAACATAAATGGCAGGTCATAACATGAAAATCGTGATATGCGTGTCATGAGCGGCATGATTTACATGTCGCAGCCTTGGTGCTCTCCTGGTCGTCTCGTTAATGGGATGTATACAAAAATTGGTATGCCACAATATGACTGCATGGCGAACATAAATGACAGGTCATAACATGAAAAGCATGACATGCATGTCATGACTGACATGATTTACATGTCACGCGTTTTGTTAATGGGACGTATAGGCAAATCGGCATGCCACAACATGACTGCATCACAAACATAAATGACAGGTCATAACACGAAAATCATGACATGCATGTCATGAGTGACATGATTTACAAGCCACGGTCTTGGTGCTGTCCTGGCTGTTTCGTTAATGGGATGTATACGAAAATTGGTATGCCACAACATGACTGCATGGCGAACATGACTTACAGGTCACAACATGAAAATCATGATACGCATGTCATGGTCGACATGATTTACATGCCACGCGTTCCGTTAACGGGATGTATACGAAAATTGGCATGCCACAAGATGACTGCATCACGAATGTAAATGACCACTCATAACATGAAAATCATGACATGCATGTCATGAGCGACATGATCTACATGCCACGGTCTTGGTGCTCTCTTGGCCGTTTCGCTAGTGGGATGTGTAGGAAAATTGGTATGCAACAATATGAATGCATGAAAACATAAATGACAGGATATAACATGAAAAGCATAACATGCATGTCATGGGTGGCATGATTTACATGCCAAGGGTTTCGTTAATGGGACGTATACCAAAATTGCTATGGCACAACACGACAGCATGACGAACGTAAATGACAGGTCATAACATTATAATCATGACACGCGTGTCATGACTGGCATGTCATGGTCCCGGCGCTATACTGCCGTTTCGTTAATGGGATGTATGGGCTCCGTCTACTGACCAGAGGGCGCTACGTAGCTCTCGTCGGACGGCTCAGTATCGCCGACATTGGCCACTTCGGTCGCACGTATGAGACGCGCGCGCATCCTGGAAACAGAGGCGACAGCGACGCGCGCGTTTCTTCGCTGCTTTCCGGGCCTGCTGCGAACCACACGAACGCTCGCGGCGTCGCCCTTTGGAACAGTTTGCCGCAGGTTTGGAGCGCGCTTCTCAAAGGAAATAAAACGAAACAAGGTGGGACGAGCGGTCGGTGCTGCTATAGAGTTGGAGACGCGCATCGCGTTCGCGTATTTTCCTGTCACAGACTGCCCAATTTTGCTTGTTCTCTCCGCCAGGCAGTGCATTCTGGCGCTGATGCCGCACATGGAAAAGTCGACTGCACGGAGCCTATACGAAAATTGGTTTGGCAAAACATGACTGCATGACGATCATAAATGACAGGTCGTTTCATGAAAATCGTGACATGCATGTCATTAGCGGCATGATCTACATGCCACCCGTTTCCTTAAAGGGATGTATACCGAAATTGCTATGGCACAACACGACTGCATGACGAACGTAAATGACAAGTCATAACGTTAGAACCATGGCATGCGTGTATGAGCGGCATGGTTTACATGCCACAGTCTTGGTGCTCTTGCGGCCGTTTCATTAACTTCATATGTACCAAACTCGGTATAGCGAGACAATGCAAATCCATTTCACGTTACTTATGCGTGCTTCGCATTGCCTTGATTCCCACTGCCCGTGGGATCTGCCCATTTTTTTAGCTGTTCTAGCCCGCTGTAGACTTGGAATTGATCGTCTGCTATAAATAACATGGCGGCCGGACAAGTGACCACGTCTTACGGACGCGAGACCTTTGCGAAGCTGGCGAAGGCTATTGCCATGTTACGAAACGGGAAATCATTTCGCCTATCCTGTGAATATTACGAGCGTCAACGAAGGTTATGATCTACAGTGTCAAGTGTCGAGGGAACTCAAACTGTGTGCCGGTGTTGTGTAGTGACGGAATACAACCACGGATAACGGGCGCAGCGGCCGCGTTGGTGAGTGAGCTCTCTTTGCTATTTCGACTACTTACCTCATTTTGATATAGGAGTGAAGTTCGGTACCATTCGATAGGTCACTATTCCTGATTCCTGGTATAAACTAGTCTCGAAAGGAGCAGTTGTACTACACAAGATATAGCTGAAAACGTCTGCCGAATTCCGGAAAATTCATTGTTTGGAGCACATGTTCGGAGAGCGAAATAAATGAGACTAACCTGCACAGTTTTGGAGATAAACCTCTACTGATTGGCATACTTAGCGACTGCCTAAATATCTATGTCATCAGTGAAAAACACAATTGTATCTATTTCACTTACAGAGTTATAACGAGTTTAATGTTAAGATGCTATTTTGTTATATTTACTATATACGTAAGTTAAATTTTCGTGCGCTAACAAGCGCTAGGTAAATATCTATCACCAGATTCAATCTGTTTTCAGCAATCTTGTAAACTGACCACAGAAAAACAAAAACTAAAATCAACAAAATATAGATTTTTATAAAATTAGCCAATTGCGCAAAGTATTCCTGTTTGGTATCGACTTTAAGAACACATCGATGCGCTCATCTTGGTGAAAAAAGAAGTGCTTTAATAGTATCGCAAAATCAGAGGCATCGACTTAGAAATGTTATGAAAGAATTTCTGTCGTTCCCGCTTTCTTTTCGTTCACGAAACCGTAGTCTTTTTTTTCTTATTTTTCTTCTTTTTTCTATGCATTCTGCATGGCAGGCAAGCAAGACACGACCGGACCGGTTCTGCGAAGAAAGGGGGGGACACTTTACAAGCGAGGCAGCAACCGCCTTTTGTGTCGAGATCGTTTCTGCCCTGTTCCGACCTACAGGCCTTGGCGCCAGCTTCGGCAGTTTCGGCACTGCCCTCTCCAATTTTCAACGCTCCAGGGATGCACTGCGGAAAGTTCGCTGGCTGTCCCGCAGCTGCCCCTCGAGCCGACGGTATACGAGCGGGGACGAGCGAGCGCACCGCATGTATCTTTTTAAATGCGGAGCATTTCTTAGTCGCACGATGTCGCGCTTCGGCGTCGGCGGCGGCGCCGTCCACACCCCCACTGCGCATGCTCGGCTCGTCTCGTGCCGGCCCAGGAAGACACCCGCAAAACTGTCGCTCCAGGCGGGCGTTCAGCAAGCCGAGCATGCGCAGTGGAGGTGCGGACCTCTCCTCCGTACTCCTCTCCCTCGAACGCGGGCGTTGTGTATATAAGCGGCGGAGCGCGCGTTCCGAATTCAGTCAAGGGCGTCTTTAACTGGCTTTTCCGCAGTGGGTGTGCGGCACCTCTCCCCCGTACTCCTCTCCCTCGAACGCGGTGTTTATATAAGCGCCGGAGCGCACGTTCGGAATTCAGTCAAGCGCGTCTCTACTTGGCTTTCGCTTGACTTGACGCTTTGCTCAAGAATAATAAAGACGAAATAACAATTAAGCATTCCCAAACCATACCCAATTACGCAACATTCACGCGATACCCCCACCACTCTGCGATGCATTTACTCGAGTTCTCCCCGTGGGAAGATGCGGGCGTCCTTTTTTAGGGGCGAAGCTCCTTAAGCTGTGGGTCGGTTGTCACGCGGATCGTATAACCTACACCACTCACAACAGAGTTACTCTATATGCTACCGCAGGTAGCTAGCATAAATATACAGTAACTCTAACTCACAATACCATGCAACGCCATGCAACGCCGGGAGGCTCGCGCTCGCCCTCGGCGCTTGCCTCCCGGCGCGCGAGCTCTCTCACTTTTCCATCTGCTGTCTTGTGAGAGAGAGAGAGACAGAGAGAGCGAAATGCACGCATTGACTATGGAAACGCTCTTCCTTAGATGAACGCTCTACCAGCTCGCAAAGGAGGAGAACGGGCCCTAACCCACGAGAACAAGATTTGTGCGATTATTTCAGCCGAAGCATGGCGGCAAGTCAGATAATATCGCCAGTGTTTAGAAGTCAGCTGCGCCACTCGGGGAGACCGTCAAAGGAACCGCATTTGCACCAATTGGTTGAGAGTTTCTGAGCAGCACGCGGATTTTTTCTGGAGGACGAAGCTACCGGATCTACTACAAATAAAGAGGAATTCTTTTTCTACTAAATCGCCGTCAGAAAAGGTAATGGTTCTCGGAGACGCCATTTTGGACGAGAATCATAAGAAAATTCTAGCACTAGGCCGTAAGTACTGTTTTCATCCTAACCTAAAAGAAGTTGACGTTTTGAGCTTACCTCGATCTATAACTAAGGTTATTCCGGAAGTTGAACGGTCTCGCTGCATTTAAGATTGCTTCGCCGGCATCAAGCATTCGAACAATCTCGTTAAGGCCTCCGACCCTATCCGAGCGGTGGTAAATTACTGTGTGGAACGTAAGCTTCGACCTGTTTTATCTGATAAGGAAGGTTGTTGTGTTATCATGCCGAATAGCACTTTTTTAGATAAAGCTCAGCAGCTATGGAAAAGAATTTTAGACCTGTGAAACTGAAGACATCTTTAATTTAAACTACGAGCTGTCGATCTCCTGTTGAAACATAATCTTGATAAGGTAGCTTCTAGTGTTAAAAAGGCAAAATTGCTCACTTTAGAATTATTTTTCTCGGCGAAAAGCCATAAGCTAGAAATCCCGTTTCGCTCGATTGTATCAGAGTCAGGGACTTGGCAAGTTTGTGTAGCTAGCTATTTGCAGAAGTGCTTAACATCTCTAAGTTTTTCTGACCCCTTCCGTGTACGTAATTCTCAGGCTCTAGTTCAGTTGTTAACAGAGGAAAATCCTGGCGACTGCACAGCGTTTAGCATGGATGTAGAAGATTTCTATTACTCGCTGCCACATGAAGGTTTATTAAATTGCGTGAGAGAAAGTATTCAAGAACAAGGGCAAGAGTCCGGTTTCATAGATAGATGCGGAGTTTCCACAGGTACTTTTCTAGAAATTCTTTCCTTCTACTTAAAGTCAACATTAGTTGGATACAGAGAAGGCGTGTTTGTGCAAAAATCGGGGATTTGTATAGGTTCAACGGTCGCCCCTATTCTAAGTGATTTATACTTGAGCAAGTTTGACTGCCGCTTAAAAGAGGCCTTAGGTGACCACATGGTCAAGGTATTTCGGTATGCAGACGATTACTTGATATTTTGTAGTAAGAACGATTTTCAATCCGTCGTCACCTATGTAAGCGATCAATTTAAACTTAATGGAGATGGTCTAAGGTTTACGAAAGAACTACCGGAGAGAAACGTAATGCGATTTTTAGATATGTCCTTTGTCATTTTAGCAGAATCACGTGTGTTGGCAGTATTCCCCTAGAGCATCTAAGCCGTTGTTAAACTTTCCCTCCAAGCATTCGAATGTAGTAAAAAACGGAATAGCCTTGACCTGTTTAAAGTCAGCCCTATCGAAGTCGTGCGTGCACCGCTTGACCATTAGCTTTAATGCGCAGGTCGAGCGCCTCTTAGATGCAGGTTACCCTAGACTAGCCATAGCCAGAGTAGCTGAGCGTCTGAAGAAGTCGATTTCGACCGGAACGAAAGCTGTAGCAGAGAGTAACATTAACAAGAAAAGAGTCGTGAGCATTCCGTATATCCACGCAGTTTCGCACAGGCTTAAGAAAGTGGGAAGTAGATATGGGGTTAACTGTTGTGTTTACGGCTCCCAATAAGTTAGGTAGGGTTTGTGCTGCCGTGCATAGAAGAAATGAGCTGCTGGAAGGAAAGAAGCGAACGGATATCTGTCAGGTTAAGCATCTGTCAGAACAATTTTACCGACTGTCGCATGGGTGTGGTTTATAAGATTCCTTTTAGCTGCGGGCGTTCTTATGTAGGGCAAACTGCGCGTTGTATTCATCAAAGATTAATTGAACATAGAAGGTCGCTATCAGGTGGAACGCCGTCTAATCTGTCTTTGCACTGCCAGGTCTGTAGCTGCACGCCTGAGCTAGACGAAACCGAGATCCTGTACAGACATAAGAATGAAGAGACACGTTTATTGGTCGAGGCCTGGCATATCAGTAGTAGTGGAAGTGCGTGCGTGAGACAGCCATCGATTAGCTTAAACAGTGAGGAGATAGAATGCCTTAGCACTTTATCGCGTAGACCGGCACGTGTAACCGTTTGACAGGTGGCGCTACCATTCCTAGCATGCGCAGATAAGCTGTGTGTCTTCTTTCTTCTTCGCCTCTGTGCTCTGCTTCAGTTGTTAGTCGTCGTTCGTGTTGTTCACTTCTCCCCTTGTGTCCGTGTCTTGCACGCCTCTTCTTTTGACTATGGTAAACATCTACTCGTATTTTACTAGCCTGGTTGCAATACTCCCGCACCAATTCATTTATGCACTGACCTGCTTGCCTCATGCAACATATGTCGCAGGAGAACGCGATTTGACAGACGACACAGATTTGCCATAATAAAAGTTTTTCTTGCGCTGCTTTCAGGGGATCTTCATGGGATAACTATATTATTATTATTATTAATATTATTATTATTATTTTACAAAGACTGTGCTGATACAGATAGAACGTTGTCTCAAGGGGATATCTTATTTACATCGTGAGAAACCTAGTGAATGTATAGCATGAGAGCTTCGTTTTTATTAGGCATCTCACAGGCTGAGGTACAAGAGCAGCTTTGGATGCTCCAGGAACAGTTGTAGTAGCCAGTTATTCCGTATGCGTGTGATCAATTTGCACTGATCATAGGCGAATCTCCTCTTCCGTTCTGATTATCGAAATACCTACATATGAAACTATTAAGCTCCGGAACGTTCAGTGTGCGATGACTGATCACCTCACATGTTGGTGTTTTTCAGCCAGGGCTAATGACGCCCTTATCGCCTTTCGTTTTCCCGGCCGCGGCGGCTGCATTTCGATGGAGGCGAAATGTTGAGGCCCGTGTGCTGTGCGATGTCAGTGCACGTTAAAGAACCCCAGGTGGTCGAAATTTCCGGAGACCTCCACTACGGCGTCTCTCATAATCAGAGCTGGTTTTGGGACGTTAAACACCACAAATCAATCAAGCCTTTCGTTTCAGCCCTTCCAAACTGCTAAAACGTGATCTTGCTAAGACAGGTGTTTATAAATAGAGCGCATTAAGTCTGGTCAGACTTATTGCAAGCTTGCTTCGGTGAGCAAGCTTCATGGTTCTTAAAAGCCGGTGTATGATTTATCCAACTCTAACGCCCTTACTGTATATACATCTAAGAAACGTATTGTAGTGGTGTTATTCCCTACAGCTACCACGTTTCCGAGGAACTTAGCCGCTTGAGAAAACGTGCAGATTATATTAGCAGCACTATAGCAAACAGGGGGATCAGTGAAAAAAAAAAGGGGAGGGGGGCGGGGAGAAGAAGCACTGATTCCACCAAGAAGGTCAAGCGTGGTTGTCAAAAGAAGCAGAAGGGAAATAAAACCGCAGCATATCCACGGGGTGAATGATGATGAGTGGGCGAAGCTCCGGAGGGAATCATCGGTAAACCGTGAATGTTCTGTGCAATTCGCCCAGTCGATCATTGTGTAAAGACGTCTCACGCAGCCCCTTACACAGGCCGGAACGCGCACCGCGTTTGCCGACGCCATCACATGACTGCTGAGAGAGTAAAAGGCGGAGAGGCCTCAGCGTCTTACACCAGCTTCTTACACGGGTCGTAACGCGCTAGCACAAACGCGTTAAAAACGCGCAGTCTTTCGTTAATATTGGGTGTTTACTGTCATCGTGGTGCATGTGTCCATGTGCGCTTCGTGGCGTAGTGGCTAGCGCCGCGCGTTCGGTAGCGAGGGGTCCCTGGCTCGATTCCGCGCTTCGGACACAACGTTCGGAATTTTTTTCTCTTCGTCCAGGGTCCATTAAGCGCGATCCGACGCGTACGGCGGCGATCCAGGAGAATGAGAGGAGCGCTCCCGGCGCAGCCCCGCGCAGAAGCTAATCGGAGAGCAGCGGCACCTCCAACGTTCATATACAAGTACCGCCATCTAGCGGACATTCCAAGAACTAAACGAGAGGTGGCTACCTACTACATACATCGGGGACGCACGACCCACGCCTTAAGGAGCTTCGCCCCTCAAATCTGAGGTGCAATTCCGGTGTCATAACTCGGATCCCGTTGTCCTGCGCACGTTACACCCTTACGAAAATCGATTTAGAGTTCCTTTAAAACTCCTAATGAGATCCTACGGAGTCTAAAGGAACTCTATAGGAACTCGCGATCTATAGAGTCCTCTCTATATGGCATCTATAGAAAGATTAAAGCGATCTGTCTATAGAACCATGTCATTTGAAGCACAATATGTACTCTATAGAGGGCATAATGATGTTGGATGTCCTGAACTCTATAGATTAGCTTTTATAAAATGTCTTCAGCCCTCTTAATGCAGTCTGTCTATAGACTACCTCTCGATTAGCCCTCTATAAGAGCTCTATAGAGGGTGTATAGGCATCATATGCACTAAGTTATATAGAGGAATATTTATAGAGCGTTTTTAGCTCTCCTAATATGATCTATCTATACACTATCTCTCATTCGCCCTCTATTTAGATTTATGGGCAATGTATTACATCATACTTACTAAAATTCTATAGAACAATGTGAAGAGAATGTTTCTAGCGCTATTGCAACATGCATATAGATTGGCTCTATGTATTCCTATTAGTCTGAAAGTGTGCGATAATTAAGGGGCATATCATATATGCTGAATTCTACATGGAAATGTTCATGGGATATCTAAAGGAGCTGAAAAGTGGCCTGTCTGTAGAATGGATTTCCATCTGTACTCTTTCATGGTATCATTAAAGACAAAAGGGTGAAACTTGTGTTTGGGCCATTTGCAGAACAATTGCACAACCACTGAATTTGTCATTAAAGTGAAATCATACAGGGTAGCACGCACTGTATGCATTATAGCATTACAATTCATATAAAAATGTTAACCTGAATTGTTTAAGCAATTTTTGGCACAATTAAATGCTTATTAAGAATGAGATTTAGTTCACACACATTTCTGACATTTTCACCGCTGTGATTGTTCAACACCTCTAAACTTTTCATCATAATTTATTTTCGTGCAATAATTTATGCACCACACCTAATGTCATGGAAAAAGCCTTAATTCATAAGTATGAAAAACTCCCCGAGTTGACAGATATATCAAGCTGCTTATAGGCTAAATATCTGCACAACACACCGGCATTCAGTAATTTTTTTTTATCCAGCCGGTTACATAATCTTTCTCTTTCACTTTTCTGCACCTGAAAACAGCACTGTACACATTTGCTTTTGAGGAGCAGTGAGTGGGCCCCTCTAGAAGGATGCAGTGTGGTCTCAATTTGAGAGTTAAACCAATCTCAAAGAATACTATTGGTTTGGTATAAGCAGAACACCTTTCATGCTTTCAATGACATCAGGACGATCAGCGGTCAATAAAAGTTGGACACTGTGGAAACCGACTACAGTCTTATTTAATGGAGCATTATATTTCAACGTAGTTCTTGCAAAAACTGCATAAATACCTATGTATGCTGTGGAATTTTTTTAATGCTTATTTCACTTTGTGGCATGCAAATTGATGTACTGAACGAAAATGACTGATTTTTTTCGCATAGGTACAGTAAACAGTCTATAATGCTCAGCACATTTAACGATAGCATAAATAAAAATGTAATTCAAGCCAACATTTCTTAAGCCAAGGGGACTTTGTCAAAGAAACGTTGCCGTGTAGAAACATTGGCTTAAGTGCCGCCCCAATCGTTAAACTGCTGCTCATCATTTCCAAGTTTCCATCTTTTTGTGAAGTTGTTTTCAGTGGCTTAGGGCAGATTTTAGGTTCATTTGCAAGTGCAAAGTCTGCATGTACAGTTCAATACAGCCGTATAACATTTTGCGCCTTAAGGACACTTTAATAATGAGCACATTAGTGACATTTGCATTAGTTATGACAGGCGAAGATCAGCCCAGCCACGCTTTTACAGGGCCTTGTGTGCAGGACTTCAGCCCATCAGAAAATGCCAGATGTGTGTCTACAAGTACATTTAACCACAAATGCGCATAACATTGTACTATTAAAACACACTACTACCTGATGAAACATTTTTCATGCAAAGTTTTGCTGAGACGCGTCGCTCGGCAGAGCTGCGCAAGTGAACAACTCGCGTCCCAAACAACAACTGAACTTTTATTATCACCCTTCCTCTCGAAGATAACTTTCTCGTGCGGGCGCATGCGCTCTCTGCACCGCACACAGAAGCACCTCTTTGCGTCGCCACAGTTTATTGCAGATATAAATAACCTATTACTGAAGCTGCACGTACAATAATGCAACCATGAACATAACGCAAGGCAGCAGCTAATTATGAACCGTCACAAATAGATGCAATGTACTTTAGAAAGTGCAAGCTGAAAGGATGTCACAAAGCAGCAGGAAACAACGTGCGAAAAAAGCAGATGACAGCAATGCTTTATTCTTCACCTTTGCGTTTTTCCATCGGTGACAGGACCAATGCTAAAGTTTTTGTTACTGTCACAGCATATTCCGCGACACTCCCTCCTAAGAATGCTTAGAATGCAATCAAACATGACAATGCCTTTCCGAAATGCCCTGTAAACCACTGAATTAATTTGACACAAATGTGCGTGAGTGACAATTGTCTGGCTCAAAGGCTGCCAATGGAACAAGAAAAGAACCTTAAACTTCATGATGCCCTTTGTTATTCCAAGGAATTTTGGAGCAAAAAGGATTTGATGCTACATCCAAGCAAATATGGCAGGACTAAAAAGCTTCAAACCACATATTCAGCCGCAAGAAGATAATAAAGGTATCGGAAACCATCGCTTACTGTATGCAGTCATATTAGTTATGTCCACTCAAAATAGCAGAATTGCCATATACAGCAAACTCCCTTTAAGACAAACTTGATGCGCTGAAAACTTGTTCATGTAATCATGCAGAAGAGCCTATAAAAACAAATGATGAGTGGCACATAATATGTGTTACTTAAAACAGTGAATCAAATAGGTTTACAACGAGTAGCTAATTGTAAAAGAAGTACTTATTCTCATAAAACCACGAATGTGTGTAAGGTGCTCTTGCACCTGTGCTCTCATCTTCGTCCTTGTCCTTTGATGCGTCCCTTACTTTTATTTAAGTACTTATTCTGCCTCTCCATAACAGAAAACAGTGGCCCCAAACATTCTTGCATGGTTTTTTCAATCAGCAATGGTCCTTTCCTGTTTTCCCGGCAGTTCTGAGGAAGTTATGGTTCTAGAACCTGTGACCATGACATAATTTTCTATCAGGGCCAGAACTAGCTGGGTCCCACGTCACTGCCAGAACCCCAAAATGAAAAACTCCCGTTCTTGACGGTCATTAGAGTTTGTCTCCACAAAGCTACAGACCTTGTGCATATTAAGATTGGGTAACGCTGAACCCATCGAACACCACGTAAACCTCGCCACATTGATTGCGATATCCAAGAATTTATGTGGTGTAAATTCATCTTAATAGGAGTTTAATGTAGAGGTAAACAGAAAGATGAACCCTTCTACATAAGCAGCGAGTCAGTCTGATCAAAGTTATACCTTTTATTCAGACATCACGGAATGAACACACATAACATTTCAAAATAAAAAAGCAGACATACCACACAACACATTATCATTGCAAAGAAATGCACCAGCAGGTAATTTGCTATACATTGCTATACAACTTTGATCAGGAATGCAGTTCCATGAGGCACTGCAAAAGACATTGTGAAGGGGTACACAACAGTTCCACTTGTTAATAAGTGCAACACTCCTCCAACATGTGATTTTCAGAAAATGACACACAAGTCGCGCAAGTGTTGACAACCACGTTTGATACCGGCAGACTGTGTGCCCCCTAATGTAACTGCTGGTTGGAACACAGATTAAATATGCAGTTAATTTCTGAGTGATAAAGATACAAAATGCAGCAAAGTGCAGCAAAATGGGCGCTGCAACAACAGTAAATAAAAGGGTGCACACAATATGTCGCAAATTAGTAATCATTTAAAAGATGTGCCACTAAATAGTTCCCCATCATACCATCATGCATATAACAGCTTAATTACAGCTTTAGTTACACTGTTCAGAAGGCTTTTTCTACCAACTGACCATGTATTCATAGTCATGATCATAAATCTCACCAGTATTTTCTAATATACTCGCATATAACCTGGTGCACACCAATGGATCCCACCATTCCCATGCTACAGATTTCTGAAGCTGGACCTAGAATGCGGAAGCAATTAAAATATTTCATGTGCACCCCTTTCAGTCGTCATCCAACACCAAATTGGTGAAGCATTATGCAAGAGGCTAAAATTATGCATTAGAAGCAAGGATATATTGTTGTGCCTGTATTCTGATGATGAGAACAATGCAAATATGCCTGAGAATTTATTCAAGGTGCAGAGAACAAAGAAGTTGCGATAGCACACAGTATTAACAAAGTGACTTGCTGCTGTTCCTCTCAATCAGAGCTCTGCAGCCTAAGCTTTTTGGTATCGTGAGGCTGGTGGAGGTGATGATGCATTTGAATGCAGGTGTCAGCACCTCCACCAATGTTAATCGGACCTGTACATCTACCCCCGGAGCTCCACCTCTTGTATTGTCGTATTGATTCAACAACAGTGATTAATTCAGCACCTGCTAAGCCTGAGCCCAGAATTATCATTGTGGCATTTCCTACACCTTTGTGTTCCCACAGTATTGCATAAGGATGCATTTGAAGATGTGGAGGACTAGCTTCATCAGTACAAACGTGCTGATGTGGTAGGTTGCTGGAATGAAAAAAAGAAAGAACTCGGCCACATTTAACAGTGTTTGCACATGGCACGAGAAGAGAGAAGCAAGCTTCTGAACACGGCAGTATTATCAGCATCAGCTCCTCCATACATTTCCAAGCTCAGACTGGCGAGATTACGTGGAACAAGTTGAAGCTCACATACAGAAGCAAAACAAGGCCATCACCACGTATGCAAATGATATTATGGTCTGTCTGCTTTTTCACGCTGTTCCCAATGTAACTGAAACAAAGAAGGTGCATGATCTTTTGTATGGATTTAAGGAGCTGCTGTTCGCAGGCTTTGTATGAAAACTGCCATCAATGATAAGAAAAATTAATCAGAGGAGCTACTATTACCACACGGGCACTTTGGCAACAATGCCACCACTTGGCTGCCAACAATAAGTGCCATAGGTCAGAATGTTGATACAACTTCTTTACGTGAAATCATTAGGAACATACAGTATGAAGAGCTGTGAGCCCTCGACACTTTTCCTATGGAGCTGACAGCAGTTTCTGTTGCCCAAGTCGTGCACCAAGAGTTGCACCAAGCCTTTTCTTCACTAGATCAATGTCCAAGGACGTGTTTTAAGGCATGCCGACGCAAATCATTGCCCTCCCCCCTTTACAATAGGTAGTGCCGTTTCATCCACAGAGCGTTACCGTGTCTTGGTGGTGACAGGAGTAGGTGAATTGACCTCCTGGTCACTGTGCTGAGTTGTCGCACATGGCCAACCCTTATCCAATCTGTTCCACTGCGGGGAACCAGGCCAGATTGCCCGCTACTGTCACCATCGTGAGGCTTAGTAGCTTTTCACGTGCCGCTTCTCTGTGTTTTCATGACCATGTGCATAGAACGGCAATCACTTGCTGACTAGACAACCAGCACCATCAC
This sequence comes from Hyalomma asiaticum, assembly GCA_013339685.2. Classification (NCBI taxonomy): domain Eukaryota; kingdom Metazoa; phylum Arthropoda; class Arachnida; order Ixodida; family Ixodidae; genus Hyalomma; species Hyalomma asiaticum. Next base: position 138,686,959 of record CM023483.1, on the reverse strand, counting down.
AATATCACGGCAGTCTGTCATCTGTGTGTTGTGCTTCCCGCAATCAGCAGTCTTGGAAACGTCACCAGGGTTCATTCCCCTGTCCTACAATAGGGAACTAATGCAGCGGTCCCCAAGGGAAAGATTGTCAAGATGCCAAAAATAACCTCAAGCTCCTCAAATGGACGGCATGACAACAAGTACCAACACCGATAAAGTTGCCCGAACTGATCTCAGCATTCTAATAGATGATCATCATGTCACAGCCCTAATTGACAGTGCTACACACCTCTTGATTTAGCAGCAAGAGCTAGCCGACTGCATTAGAAGAGTGAAGACCTCATGGACATGGCAACACATGAGAAATGTCATGGATCGGGTAATGACACTAACAGCTGCATGCACCACGATAATCCACATAGCTATTTCTAGCTTAATTTCTACTTTTCTCATTCTTCCAAAATGCTTTTTGTTGGCTGACAAACTCCATGTACAATCAAGGTGCAGTCATAAACCTTCCGGAATGTATGGTGACGCCTTCTGCAAGTCCATATGTTCACACTGTTAATGACAGGCAACACGAGCAATTGCTAATTGCCAGTGATATGATGATTATGTCACAACTCTGCCACATTGCGTCTATTGCAAAAAAAAAAGCCTAGACTGAATTCATGAGAGCGCCAGAACTAAAACAGAACAAGCAAAACTGCAGCGGCCCGACCATGCAAAAGCAAGTACTCAGCATTCGCACAAGGCAGTGGGTTGGCAGATCAGAGATGGTGCTATCCGCTGGGCAACATGGCTGTGCCCAAAAGAAAAATGTCTATAATAATCCAGGCTTGAAATTAGAGTTTCTGGTTATTTACATGCTTGGGTAAACTATCGGAGGTCCTGAAGCAACAACTGTCAGAGGCCCTCCTAGCAAGACATAAGGGTTACCAGAACCTTGGAAAACAGTGAGTCACATTACACGTTATACAATTCTTAGATTATAAAAAAAGGGGGGGGCATATCTAAGTAACATTTTAAACATCAATGAGATAAATAACAAAGATTACCACAAACACAACGGCAAAGAATGAAGAAATGTCAAAACATCAACACAAGTGCAGGCATATTATTATTAACCAGTTACTAACTTATCGGTCATGAAGCTTTCAAAATATCAACACAAGTACATGCATATTATTATTGACTACTTCCTAACTTATCAATCCTGAAGCTTTCAGCACAGCTGCAAAGACAAATAATCACAAAGGTAAAGGGAAAGAATGTAAAAAAATTTCTTGAATCCAAATAGAAAAAGACACCACCTTAATACAAAGTACAAATACACAACTATTAAAGGGGCTCAAAAGGACAGAAAGTTGAGCGAGTTGGTAACAGTCCATAATCAAAAGAAGAGGCGTGCAGGACACGGACACAAGGAGAGCAGTGAACAACACGAACGCCGACTAACAACTGATGCACAGCACAGAGGCGAAAAAGAAAGAAGACACACAGCTTATCTGCGCATGCTCGGAATGGTAGCGCCACCTGTCAATCGATTACACGTGCCGGTCTTCGCGATAGACAACTCCTAAGGCTTTCTATCTCCTCTCTGTTTAAGCTAATCGACGGCTGACTCACGCATGCACTTCCACTAATACTGATATGCCAGGACTCAACCAATAAACGCGTATCTTCGTTCTTATGCCTGTACAGGATCTCGGTTTTTTTCTAACTCGGGCATGCAGCTACAGACCTGGCAGTGCAAGGATAGATTGGACGGCGTCCCACCTGATAGCGACCTTCTGTGTTCAATTATTCTTTGATTAATACAACGCGCAGTTTGCCCTACATAAAAACGTCCGCAGCTAAAAGGAATCTTATAAACTACACCCATGCGACAGTCGCTGAAATTGTTCTTGGCTAGGTGCTTAATAGGACAGATATCCGTTCGCTTCTTACCTTCCATCTGCTCATTTCTTCTATGCACTGCAGCACAAACCCCTCCTAACTTATTGGGAGCCGTAAACACAACATTAACCCCATATTTACTTCCCACTTTCTTAAGCCTGTGCGAAACTGCGTGGATATATGGAATACTCACGACCTTTTTCTTGTTAATGTTGCTCTCTGCTACAGCTTTTGTTCCGGTCGAAATCGACTTCTTAAGACGCTCAGCTACTGTGGCTATGGCTAGTCTAGGGTAACCTGTATCTAAGAGGCGCTCGACCTGCGCATTAAAGCTAATGGTCAAACGGTGCACGCACGACTTCGATATGGCTGACTTTAAACAGGACAAGGCTATTCCGTTTTTTACTACTTTCGAATGCTCGGAGTCATAGTTTAACAACGGCTTAGATGGTCTAGGGGAATACTGCCAACACACGTGATTCTGCTCAAATGACAACGAGATATCCAAAAATTGTATTACGTTTCTCTCCGGTAGATCTTTCGTAAACCTTAGACCATCCCCATTAAGTTTAAATTGATCGCTTACATAGGTGACGACGGATTCAAAATCATCCTTACTACAAAGTACCAAGTAATCGTCCGCATACCGAAATACCCTAATGATGCGGTCCCCTAAGGCCTCTTTTAAACGGCAGTCAAACTTGCTCAAGTATAGATCACTTAGAATAGGGGCTACCTTTGAACCTATACAAATCCCTGACTTTGTACAAACACGCCTTCCCTGTACCCAACTAATGTTGACGTTAAGTACATGGAGAGAATTTCTAGAAAGGTACCTGTGGAAACTCCGCACCTACAAGCCTCTACAACGAACAAGTCATGGGCAACCTGAAGCAGGTCAAGAAACAACTGCTGGGACCCGGCCGGACCAAAATTGCAACAATAGGTCTGTTTAGCGCAACCTTGTGCTGGAATGGTCGAGTGTGTGAAGAAGAAGTTTACGTGATCGACAAGTTACACGATGCACTTCTCGGACGTCCGGCAATCAAATCACTGGATATCCTTCCAAGCCTCTTCGAAGTCACAGCGTCAACAAGCAAGGTCAGTGACCCTGCCAACATTCTCTGCCATTACCCCAACTTGACTACAGGCCTGGGCCTTCTCAAGACAGAATACAGGATAATATTACTCCCCGATGCCAAGCCGAGTGCTATTACATACCCGCGGCGAGTACCCCTGCCAATGCTGCCCAGTGTCAAACGTGAGTTGGAGAGAATGGAGAACCTTGGCGTCATCAGAAAGGTCGACGAGGCCACAGAGTGGTGCGCACCTATGGTAGTCGCGAAAAAGAGAGGAGGCGAGCTTCGAATCTGCGTCGACTTCGGAGGGTTAAACAAGAACATTCTTCGGGAACGAGTCGTAATGCCCACCTTCGACGAATGTTTGGCCAGACTTGCCGGAGCTACATGGTTCAGCAAGCTTGATGCAAGGGCTGGTTATTGGCAAGCTCCGCTAGCACCCGAGTCCCAGAAGTACACTACTTTTCTAACCCCATTCGGCCGGTTCCAGTTCCTCCGATTGTCCTTTGGAATTTCGACAGCACCTGAGGTTTTCCAGAGAAAAATGCTAAGAGTTCTAGAAGGCATTGAAGGCCAAGCGTGTCTACAAGACGACATTATAGTGTTTGGCCCTTCAAGGGAAGAACATGACGCACGACTGCACAAAGTACTGCAGCGCCTGCAAGAAGCTGGCATCACCTTGAACGCAGAAAAATGTGTACTACACCAACAGTAAGTGAGATTCCTGGGACACATTGTGTCGGCGAATGGTATCAGTGCTGACCCTGAAAAGGTCAACGCACTGTGTCACCTAGCAGAGCCTACAGATGTAACAGAAGTGAGGTCCTTCTTGGGAATGGCCAACCACTTGGCCAAGTTTCTCCCAGGGCTTTCGCAGCTCACAAAACCATTACGTGACTTGCTTCACAGCGACGCCGAATGGTGCTGGGACAAGCCACAGCAAGAAAGCTTCAACGCCGTCAAGAAAGCATTGACAACGACTCCAGTGCTTACTCACTATGACCCTTGTGGTCATCACACTGTGTCAGCGGATGCATCGTCATACGGTCTTGGAGCAGTCCTCCTTCAAGAGACAGCGGGTCGGAGACTTCCGGTTGCCTATGCCTCAAGATCTCTCTCCGACACGGAGACGCGATATGCGCAAATAGAGAAAGAAGCACTGGCAGTAACATGGGCCTGCGAGCATTTCCGTTCCTACCTGCTTGGTCTGCAGTTTCACGTGGAAACTGATCACAAGCCACTAGTGCCTTTGATGTCATCCAGCCGCCTGGATGAACTTAGTCCCCGTCTGCAACGGTTCCGTATGAGACTCCTCGAGTTCGATTACACCATTGCCCACATTCCAGGCAAGGAAATGCATACAGCCGATGTGCTCTCAAGGAAACCGCAGAAGGAAACTGACAACAGCAGCCCAAGGAGCCTCAGCAAGGCCATCGCAGAACATGAAATTCTGGCAATGGAACTTCTGCCTGCTTCCCACGATATGCTTGAAAATATAAAGGCAGCACAAGAGAACGATCCTGTTCTAGCAAGAGTTAGGGACTACTGCACGGCGTCGTGGCCTAAAGTGGCGTCACTACCTCCGGACGTGCAGAGGTATTCAGAATTTGCCCATTAACTGACACAAGTGGATGGAATTTTACTCTAAGGCAGCCGCATTGTAATTCCACCAAGCATGCAAAGTGAGGTGCTAGAACACTTGCATGCCGGTCATCAGGGCATTGGGAGATGTAGGGCTCGAGCCACTCAATCAGTGTGGTGGCCAGGCATTAACCAGCACATCCAAAGTTATGTGTCAAGATGCCCTGTCTGTCAACAACACCGTAAACCACACGCTGAGCCTATGATACTCTCCCCACTTCCCAAACACCCATGGGAAGCGATAGGAATCGATCTCTTCAGCGTGGATGAAGTTAACTACCTCGTAGTTGTGGACTACTACTCACGTTTCTTTGAACTGAAGAAGCTGAAGCATACCACCACAGAGAACATAACACAAGCACTGAGTCAGATCTTCGCGCGCTTTGGGGCACCGGCTATCATACGATCAGACAATGGCCCTCAGTTTGCTTCGGCACAGTTCAAAGCGTTTGTCAAGCAATGGGGATCAAGTCACGTAACCAGCAGCCCCTACTTCCCTCAGAGCAACGGCGCAGCAGAAAGAACAGTTCAGACTGCTAAACAGCTGATCAAGAAATTGCCAGACATCCACAAGGCTCTGCTCGCGCATAGAGACACGCCAGGGAAAGAAGGATTCACACCAGCGGAACTCCTCATGGGAAGGCGCCTAAGAACTGACGTGCCCGTAGCACCACACGTGCTGAGGCCACGGTGGAGCACCGTAGAATTTACGAAACGAAACGAAGCCTACAAGGTCAAGCAGGGCCAACAGTATAACCGGAGACATAGGACCTTGGCAAGAGATCCCATTCAACCGCAGACAGCCGTCCGCATTGGTGCTCCAATAACAGGGACCGTCATTGCGCCAGCTCACACGCCTCGTTCGTATGTAGTGAGCACATCTGGAGGTCTCACAAGACGCACCAGCAAACATCTCCAGCCGCTACAACCTGCGGCGACAAAAAGAAGTGGACGTATCGTGAGAGCTCCGAGTCGGCTTGACCTGTGACGAGCAGGAGGGCCACTTCAAAGAAGAGGAGGTGTCGCGGGCGGGAGATGGCGCTACGTGTATCGCATCACGTGGCAAGCGGGACGATCACGCGGGAGGATGTTCTCTGGCGGGAGACTGCAGTGTGCGCGATTGTCTGTTGAGCTAACATTTAGCCGCGCGAGCCCGCGTGCTTCCTTAAGTCATTAAACAGTTGTCGTTATCCGTCTGCTCGTTCGTGTGCTCAGTTCTCGACCACGACATTCGCCATAACCTTTCAACTTACGAAGTTCACATATGTACTCACTTGATGCAGCACTAGCATTGACAAGTACTAGGTTATCAAATACTACTAGCCGTATCTCACTGGTTGTTGCAAACTGAAAAGTCATATGTTTTAACTTTACGCAGTCGCTTGCTACGCTGAGTTGACAATATTACATGCCTAGTGGTCGATTTAGACACATCAAGCTTTAAAAAATAGTTTGTAAGAGAAGGCTTTCTTACGGAACTTACACGCTAATATTTTCCCCATGGCCTTCACCGGGATTTGTACGTTTTTTTTTCTTATTTCGCTGTCACTTAGGTTGCTGTTGAAAAACATGGGGGTTGATGTAAATAACTTATTTGGCTCCTTTACTACACGTGGTCCAAGAATACTGAGTTTCCTTCTGCCTACCAGAGAAGTAATATCCCGTTCAGTGAGTTACATGTTACAGACATGCCATATTTTCGTCCCCGATTCCACGCACCAGGCAAGCAAATAATGGTAGTGAATACAACCCTCAATTGTAACTATTCCAATGACGAATAAGTGCAGGACTTTCTGGGTGCTTTAACTTGGAATTGAAGTAACAGTTGCGTGAAATTTTCGCATTTCATGCATCTAAACACTAATTTCTTCAAAATAAAGAGTCCTGATAAATCTGTTTGCTTGAATGAGCAGAGGCTCGATGTGGGCAAGTTTGTTTTGCATGCTTGAAATGCCTGTCCTTTGTACGTGTTTTGTTTTTGTCCCCGTTCTCTTGTGCTCTTTTTTCTTCATGAAACTCATTTTCACTTTTGCTTGATATGTAGCCTTCTCTGTTCGATTTGTTCGACCAGATACTGTAGCCGAGAAAGGTATTGGTATAAAGAGATTTCTTCTCATTTTATTTTCCTATTGGCCGCTCATGGATTGTCTCAAGTACTGGTTGGTCGATCAATCGTCTCGGCGACTGTAGTTATTTCAATTTTCGGTTCATGTTTACAACGCTGTATATTGTATTCAAGAAATGAAATGATTTCAAATTAATTTCCTGGCTTGCTGAAATTAATAAGCGCCCCGCCACGGTGGTCTAGTGGCTCTGGTACTCGGCTGCAGATGCGAGGTTCACGGGATCGAATCCCGGCCGCGGCGGCTGCGTTTCGATGGAAGCGAAATGTTGAGGACCGTGTGCTGCGCGTAGTCAGTGCACGTTAAAGAACCCCAGGTGGTCAAAATTTCCGGAGACCTCCACTACGGCGTCTCTCATGATCAGAGCTAGTTTTCGGACGTTAAACACCACAAAATAAAAAAAAAGTGAAATTGATAAGGCATCGTATGAACTCATGTGAGCAATAGCAAGGGACTATTGAAACATTATCAGAGTTCGCATATAATCCATACAGGTCATCTTAGGCATATTACAGGATCTCATGCAAGTACAAATCAGTCGAAGTAAAGGACGTAGCATTCGAGGTCTCGCTCGTTTGCTGGCGCTGCGAAGATGAGATTCCCCAGAAGACGGAGAGCCGCTGCTGTCCTTAAGACATATTTCCGCGAAAGCGACAATCCAAATATGGTCACCTCTTTTTGAATGGATGTCGTGACCACCGCCTGCTGGTAGCGGAGCTCTTGACCCTTGTGCACGCTCGCGATGAAGCGCAGCGCGGACTTTTTGTCGACTTGCTTGTGGATAACAGTGCAAAGCAGTGCTAGTCCAGTCGCAAGTTTGGTGTTGAAATTTCCTCTCTCTTCGGCATCGTCCTCGGAAGGGGACACGCCGTGCGCGCATATTGCGACCATACGTAAATCGTCAAGAAAAATGACGAAAGCGAAGCTGTATTTGGCCACCCATGTAGGGGGAACTTAGAAGAACTTCTTGCTGGGCGAGTTGGTGCATGACTTTTTTCCAAGTTGTTGCGCGTAGAATGGACAATCACAGGAAGAACAAGGCAGACAGAAAGAGCTCTTTCTGTCTGCCTTGTTATTCCTGTGATTGTCCATTCTACGCGCAACTTGGAAAAAAGCCATGTAGGGGCACTGCTAAAAAGAAAAGAAAACACATGCACTGTACGCCTTATTCCCCACACGAGCGCATACAACGCACGAAAAGCGTCAGCGCCCCACAGAAACAGCAATAAGAGGGGAAGAAGGGTCGCGCGGCACAAGGGAAAGCACTGCACAGGGAACAGCGGCATACTTTATGCTTGGTTCACTAGCTCGATGACCTTAGCCCGCGAACGTTTCACCCGTAGCAAAACCACACATGTTTCCGGGTGCGCAGGCTCGCCTTATTAGACAGTTTTAGTTTCACGTACTTAAAGGCTTCGGGTACTAGAGCTTCTACGTGTAAGCAGTGCGCATGCGCAGAATATAGCGGCCGTGCGCTGGTCTCACGGACGCACGTGAGATTCGATTGTTTGCGTGCGTTTCTTGCGCACGTAGACAGCTTCGCGCGGGCGCTCGAACAAGATAAGCGTGTCGAGTGCGAGCAGACGGCTTGCATCAAAACACGGCGACAGGATGACTGGAGCGGTTCCGCGCCTTTGCTTTTCGAAGAGCGACGACTTAGACCTGTGGCGCAATCTTGTACGCGTCCAAAATTCGGACGGAGGCGGTCCGTCCATTTAGGTGCACGCGATTGGTCAATGTGAGCCGTGACGACATGCGTGACGTTGATTGTCACGTGAATGGTGACGTTTGCAAGCTGTCAATCATTCCGTGTCGTCTGCTAATGGACGAACTCGAATGAACGGACGCCGAGAGCGTCCATCCGCACGAACGGATATCTAAACGGCTACCGGACGGCTTGGATTGGATTGAAACGTAACAATTTGAGACCGTTTGCCTCGTTTGTTGAGAAAATGGCGTTGCCTTTCTCTCGCGTGCCTTTTCGTGTCGCCTGTGCGGCTGCTGCAGACGCGCAGAGATGACGACTCGAGGTAGATGATGCATTTGGAGAGTTGACTTATGAAGAGCAGCGTCTTCGACTGTCCAAGCGAACAGTGCGTAGCTTGTGCGACGAACTTGACCCCTTCATTGGATGCCACCGAGCTACAGTGTAACCGAGCCAGTGGCCTTTCCACAGCGAGGAAGGTGTGTGCACTGCGATTCTCTGCCACAGGGAGCTTCCAGAGTAGCGTTGGTCGCGAGGACCATATAGGCATGGCGCAGTCGGCCGTGATAGCACCTACGAGGTGACGGAGGCCATCATCGTATCCGTCGCTGTCCGGGCCGCCCGGGCCGCCCGGCGAAAGTTGGTGGACTTTCCGCCGACACCGTGGCTGCCAAGGATGAGGCGAAGGCGGCGTTTGCGCTACTCGGCAACATCCCAGGCGTGCTAGCGTGCGTCAACGGCACGTTGGTTGCTATTCGGAAGCCGCAAGGACTCGGCATAGGGGACACAGCAAGCATCTTGTCGAGGAAGGGTTATTACACCCTCAACGTGATGGTTGTAAGTACCGTTGGAATGTTTCACTTCAAACCTCAGTCGCCATTTGTACTCACTCATCGTAGCAATTGTTCAGTTTACTGCCCAATCTGGCGTGCGTAGCGATTGAAAGAGGGCATGCGGGTAACTTTTTACGAGCTTGTTGAAATCTGACAAGTGCACGGTAACGATGATTAACATGTGTTTTAGTACATGTGCATTTGCCGTCCCAAAATTGTTTTTGTTCTGGCCTGCATACGTAATCGGGTAGTGAATTTTGGAGGTATTAAGGAATGTGGGATGCAGTCGTAGTAGAAATCGATACACAACCAGGAAGACACCATGAAGTATTTTGATCACGAAGGTACTCACAACTATTGCGCGCGGAATAGCTGACCCCAAGTTTTCAGTTGGCGATATATATATATATATATTTGTGGGGCAACCGTAGGCGTGCGCACCGGGGGGCGGTCACAATTTAAACCACCCCCTTTAATGCAGAAGGCTGTACACGCCTTTGCTTGAAACAGTGTAGCTGTAACATTGTCCCATCATACACGTTTTTTTTTTCTGTATATAAACGGTAGGAAGTGCTTTTGACCATATGTGGTACTCTATTTTTTATTATTCCTATTTGCAGGTGTGAATTTACCTTTTTGAAACCTGTATGAACCCTGGGCTATCATTTTCTTTTAACAGAAAACTCGGGATACTCCCTCGAGCCATGGTTGCTTATGCCAGCGCTTGGTGATCCTGACGCCAGCACCTCCAAAGGCCAGTGGGGAAGCACAGGTCCATGCGCAGTTTTGTGGAGCGACATATTGGAGTGCTGAAGAACAAGTTTCGCTGCTTGCAGCGCGTTCGAACCATGCTCTACAGCCCCGAGCAGTGCAGATCATTTATGCGTGCACTGCTCTCCACAGCATTGCCTAGGACTCGGGCGACTGGACATTGGAAGAGCTTTGCACGGGAGTGCCACCAGCTGAGCAGTCAGGGGACGAACAGGCGCTGGAACAGTGAGACGTGCTCCTCAGAGGAAGGCAGCAGCGCAGTGCTGTTGTGAACCTTTTTTTTAAGTACACAGGAATGGTGAGTTTTCATAAAGCATACATAACTTATATGCATTGTAGCACAGTTAGGCAATAGCAGCTCAGTACGTAGAGTGCAAAAATACATATACATATCAAGTGTACCTACATATAGGTTGTCCATGTTTCCAAAGCAAAACATCTGACAGGTTATGATAACTGAAATAAAAATGAATGATACTTACACAAGGAATTCTTTTAAAAGAGAATGGCTGAGTCATGGGCTCAGAAACAAGTGTACTGCCCTGCCAACAAGAGTCTCGAAGGATGCTGTTCCTTTGTATTATTAATGATTAAGCAGTTTTGAGGCACTGTGCCATGCCGCTTTTTCTATGAGGATTTGCTGCTGCTCCCTAGGTACTTGTGTGTAATGTGCACATCATCAAACACCTCTTTCCTAGTGAAACATTACAAATACGATGCCACAGCAGCTGGCATATGTTGTGTAGATCCTGTGACATGGCACTTGCTGTACATGTAGACACAGCGGTTGTTACCTACTGCTCAGGACAATGCACTGAACATTGGTTTGTATTGCTGAAGCCTGTGGTTACATTACCGAGGAATTGGCACAAAGTACTCCTTTCCTAGTTCAGCATGAAACGTGATGGCAACGTGAAAGTACAGCTTTTTCTTTAAATATCACATGAAATGTGGAATGTAGACATCCGTTCACACAGTATGACAGACTTCATGGAAGCAGTATGTATGATTGAAACTGTCCACTCACGGTCACCATCAGTAAAATGTTTGCACAATTCTCATAAACAGAACAGAATGATTGCAACTGCGGCGTCCTTTTAACTCGGGCGCGCAGTATAAACTGGTGGGAACCAGGCAATATGCTTGCTAGCCACCTCGCATGAACATGCAGATGAGGCGAGCAAACACAGCATCATAAAAGCAGTTCAAAAACGCGAAGTAAAACTTTAAAGCTCAGCACTGCAATAACATTAGTCATCACATCGTGGCCAAATGAGTAGACGTAAGTTAATGGTAAAGCACAAAAATACAAAAATCAACTTTGTCACACACTATGATAACTGTATGATGAACCTTGAACGTCTCACTACATGTAGCAAACCACGCGATAACATTGTAGTGTCAACATCACACCATTCATTTTCACCACGGCACCTAAAACTTGCAGTCTCACTTGAGTGACTTTGCACGAAAGTATGAGCTTGACAAGTGTGTGCATTCCCTTGTAATTGTAATGAATCGCTGACTAGAAGCATTTCTTTCTCTGCTGCAACTGCAGTGCAGTGCTTAAAAACACTATTTGCGAAACGTGGAGTGCACTTTGCTGCTGTGTTGAAACATAAATTACATACAACATGAATAATTCGCTCTGCAATGGAAAAACACCCAGGACGTACCACACTTGAAATTTATTCCAGGAATAACCCACTTAGAACAAAGACTATACGAAACAAACACTGGCGTGGTACAGTGATGATGACCATTTTAATTTGTGAAAGTACGGCACTTGAAGAGCAACTAGTTTGGTATATGAAAGTGTGATGCTCCTAAAAAAAGACCAGCTTTCACTTAGCAGAAATGAAACCATCACGCTACTAAAACGTGCCTACACTACATGGTAATGTTTCATAATGTGGAGTGACCTACAAAACATAGAAAAACTACAAATACCACAGTAAAGAAATCCGTATACAGAAAGTGCAACTATTTGTAATGATTGCAGTGTGATTGACTAGTTGCCTGAGAATTATTCAAATAAAAATGAAACAACAAGCTGGTCTTGCAGCAGGGTTACCATAAATGAAAAAAAAAAGGCTACACAAACTGGGGGACACCTTCAGTTGGAACATCCTCTTGTATTGCTGATAGTCCTCATACAATGAAACAATCAAACTGAAATTGAACAATCAATAAATTCATAAAATTAAAATGAAATTATAAAATAAGCTAAACGAAGTGAACTAACAAAAGACAATGAACAATAAATGAAAGGCAAAACTGAAACTAATTAGTTTCTTTGTTGCTGCAGCGCCATGGTCTGCGCCAAGGAGTGCAGCTCACTCATGATGCCCTCCTGAGCCGCCGCCCTCTCTCTGGCTGCTGCCTCTTTGTGCGCCAAGACAACGATGCTGCTCATCAACTGGACGATTCTTCGAAGAATCTGAAATGAAGAATCATGGTGGAGTCGCGCGAGTCTGATTCCTCGCAACTGGCTGGCAACTGCAAGCTACTGTTGTCAAGAATCACAACATGCACAACAATTTCCTCTCTGATGAGGAGCCACTGGCCCGACTGCATCCATTGGTGGTGTCAAGCGTCGTGTACAAGCTATGCGGTCTTCGTTTGGACAGACAAAAACCTGCTGAAACTACTCTTCGGACATCTGTTCAAATGCATCTCTTACCTCCAAACAGCCCTTTTCAGGGCTAACCAATTTTTTGCCCGGCTTTTGCTCTTTGCCCAGCCATGGTACCGTCCCTGAAAATATAGCACAGTTCTTATTTACGTTCTGAGTTCGTTTGTTTTTTTATTTGTAATTGAGTTACGATAACAGAGCATGAAAAATATTTATATCCTTGATGTGAAGTGACACCGACGGTTATACCAACCCGGTGCATCTCTTCGCTGTGAGCAATGCTGTGGGTGCACTGCGAGGACATGGCCAACAGAGTGTCAACTCGTCGTGACCACGATCTATGTCGTGGCCGCACAGGGCGTCGAAACACTGAAAGCATACACATTTTCTATAGTCAGTTTAATGAAATACACGAGAGTTCATTTTATCAAATAGCTTGCTTATCAGTAATTTACCAGGTACAATGGCCACCCCCTGCGTGCCCGCTGCTTCGCAAGGTTGATCCTGTACCACTGTAGTTAGAGGAAAAGAGCAAATGCAATAATACTTTATGGACCTGCACACGCATTAAACAAAATTTAAAACAGGCGTTGCGCTGATGCTTATGTGTCACTGTGCTTGGGCCCACAGCCTCTTCGGTCTCAACCTCTTGTGCTGCCGAGGGAACGCCAGCCTGTTGGAAAGTATCGCAAGCATACCCCTTGGCTATATGGCTATTCGTTGCGCTGGCTGCGCAATGAGCTTTCGTAGTACACATATTCGGAATTCTACATTTAGTGAGCACTTAATGATCCCTTAATTATTTGTCTTTGTGCACTCGCCTGTGGCCATTTTATTTTAGTGATGACCGATTCCCATTATTTATTTCGTTATTTCTGTACAAGAACACAAAATGGAGCAAAGCCCAAAGGCTAGAAGCCTCGCAATAGGCCTTTGCTCCAATTGCAGTGAGGCACACAGGCAATCAAAGCACTATGTAAATACAAATAATAATGAGAAATAAATGAAAAACATACATAATGTAACGCATGTAATAACAATAAAGCATCATTTGTAACATAAATATGAGCTACAGCACTCGCAACGTTAAACATACTAATAACGCTGCATGTGCTCATCGCCATACATAAAGCAAAGAAGACTATATACAGTTAGGAATAATCACACGGTGCAGTATTCGCATCAGGAAAAAAAACATGACATTCAACATCCAGGTGGACAAACAGGAAACATGGCAAAGGGACTTCGATGGTATTTTCAATTAGTACCATCCTAACGATTTACTTGGACTGGTTCTAGAAGACTGTCGGTTTTATCTGGAAGGGTTGGGATTCGTGTTGCCGTCCGTAAATCGTTGGAATCTCTAGGATCATTCTAGCATATGCACGAAAATAGTACAGAGACCCCTCGCAAAAATCCCCATTTTCCCAAAATGATAGCCAAACTGAGATTGTACTGGATTAACCTACCCGCTTTTCCATTATCTCTCTCTCCCATGCTATTTTACTGTTCACCAACCGTGTCGCGTTGCGGTAACGGTACCTCTTACAGATAATGACAAACTTTGTGGGCACCGTTCAGGCACCCAAGATTTTCCGGCGATGTGCTTACTCCTTCGTAGAGCGTACCGACCTGGAGGCCGCCAACCCGTGAGGTTCCCGTCACTCGCAGGATTCGCCCGCGGAAGCCCGGTGCGCGGCCTCCCTCAGTGCATCTGGAAACGCATATGCCAATGTCGAAGGACGAGTTGCCCATATCATTAGGTCGCTCACCTTTGAGCTTCGAGAACGGCATTGTGGCGGGCTTCGTGCACTTCTTTTTGCCACCAGTCCTGCCACTGTGCAGTAGTTTAGTAACAGGGTCCTGGGCGTTCAATCTGTCAGCTGCCACAGCCGTCGCCTGTACGCAAGGGTCAAGCCATGCTGCAGCTCGCTGGCCTTTTGGGCCAGCTCGGGATACTGCTCCATGAAAGCGAGCACTATCTCCCGCTGGCTCTGCACCATAGCGCGTTTTCCCTTGGGCATTCAAAAAGTCGCGCTGTTTGAATTTTAATACATGTGGAGACATGCTATAGGCATTGCTTGAAACTAAGTGGTGGCTAGCGCCACCACTAAAAATCTCGCAGAACTGAGACACCATCTAGCGCTTTTTCGAAGCATTAACCGCAATAATTTGTTTCTCTCGTCCCGCATTCCAAACTATACCAATAAAAAGCAACACATTCAAATTTTGCTAGACACTTGTTATAATCAAAAATTTTTAAACGCGTTAGAAACACTTCTCAATCTATTATACGGTCCCCCAGCAGACGAAAAAAGTGTGACGCAGGCTGCCCCTCCGCTCATTGGCTGTTTGCTCCCCCTCGTTCTCACAAACACTGCGCGCCGCCCATTTTCTGACGTAATGGACGGACCGCCTCCGTCCAAATTTGGAACGCTTACAAGATTGCGCCGCTGATATGCGATGTGAGGGAATGCAACCTTTTTGAGGAAAACATGAGGCACACAGTGCGGTGGACAGAGATCGCTGTCCGCTTGACAAAGGCGCACCAGAAAATGTTTAGCGCTCGCGCTGTGCGCGACCGGACAGACCTGCGCAACACGCTCAGCGAGACAGGAGAAACCATCGAAGGTAAGTCGCTTGGTGGTTTCCATTTAGTGAACAACGCACAATGTGAACTAGACTGGTCAGCACAAAGTTTTCTTTTCCTTGGTGGCACCTCCTAGGTACGGAACCGAGGAGGAGTACTCGGAACAAAACCAGTTGCTCGAAGAAATTTTCGCAATCGCGAAAGACAACGGCTATAAAATAGGAATCTTTAAGAATTGGCACCGTTGGGCCCTGGCAGCCGAAGCACGTCAGCCGTCAATAAAAGCACATCACTGGCTTGGCTGAAATACTCGTCTTGGATCGAATTGGCTACCGCAGTGTTCATGATTCCCAGCAGATGGAGCTACGTGGTAGCTCTCACCGCGCGTCGCGTACGTGTAGCCAAAAGCGTTTCAGATGGCGTGCACGTAACGTACGTGGACTCTTCACGTTTGCGTACGTAAAATCCCTACGTAGGTGAAACTAAAACTGTCTATTCTTCGATCACGGCAGTGAGCTAAGTGTTAACACATTGCAGAAGCGTCTGCTTGCCGCGGCGCTGCGCTGCAAAGACCGCAAGCTCCCCGTTCACGCTCTTATCGCAGCCCTCTTTGCCGATAAATGACAGGTGCCCCTCGTTTGCCACCACCGTTTTCTGCACACAAACTACAACTTTCCTCGCCATAGAGTAACAAGTCAACTTCCTTTGTGAGTTGAAAGAGCCGCGTTCTTCGTTTTTAAGCCCACCGCAGCGACGAGAATGTCCATAGCCGCACCTTCCCAGAATGGACACCTTTGTTCGTATATGTGATAGGCCAGCATAGATAGGCAGTGGGGCACCGGCTGGAAAAATTTCGGGGAGGGGGCTTCAGCCCGGTCAGCCCATGCCTGCCTACACCACTGCCCACAATAAGTCTTGTAATCGCATTAAATTACACGATGCTGACCAAACTCCGCTTTCTGATGAAGCTTCTGCGAATGCTTTCAATGCGTATTTTGCCCCTGTTTTTACACAGGACGATTGTTCCAATGTGCCATCTGTTCCAGATCAACCCTTCCCTTTCATGGCTCCAATCACCGTCACTGCCGAAGGTGTCGCAAAACTTATCACGAATCTTAAAGTTTCTACTTCATCAGGCATTGATACCATCAACTTTAAAATACTGAAGAACACTACTCATACTTCTAGTCTGTTTCTGTGTCTTCTCTTCAACCAGTCTTTGTGGTCAGGTGAGCTGTCTGATGATTGGAAGATTGGTAAAGAGTTCCCGTATTCAAATCCGGTGACAGTCACTCGCCCCATAATTATCGACCCATTTCACTAACATGCATACCCTGCAAACTACTTGAACATATTATAGCTTCTCATATCTACGATCATCTTGAATCAAATAACTTTTTCTTCTCTAATCAGCATGGCTTCAGAAAAGGCTACTCATGTGACACTCAGTTATTCGAATTCACGACTGACCTTCACTCTAACATGAACACTAACGAGCAAACAGATTGCCTCTTCCTCGATTTCGCCAAGGCATTCGATACTGTCCCTCATTGTCGCCTAATTTCTAAATTGTCTGCCCTTTGTATCGATTCATTAACCCTGTCTTGGCTACGCACCTTTCTGTCTTCGCGTCGGCAATTTACGGTGGTCAGCGACATTTCATCAAAACTTTGTGACGTCACGTCGGGTGTTCCCCAAGGCAGCGTGGTAGGTCCATTACTCTTTTTAATATACATTAACGATTTACCCAGGGGCCGGACACTTCGACTAGTTTCGGTATTAGAAATAAAGCGTCCGCCATTGTTTTGGTAGGAAGCGAAAATTCAGCCACGCTTGCATGTGTGGCCTTATCATTGCAATCTACGCATGAATAAGGTAAAGTTATGCAATAATGCGTAGAAATAAAATGTGTCCTCGGGTATTTTCTTTTTTTAACACCCTATATATTTATCCAGACGGTGCATTCGTTGCGCCGTCGGGCGGCGCTTTCGCTCTTCTCTCTTCTGCTGCCATTCCGTCCGTCTGCTTCTGCCGTTTTCACTGTGCACGTGTGGAATTTCTTTAAAGTGCCTTGAAGGTGAACATTTCGGTGTTTGTGAGTACGAACGCGCTGAAATGTCGGCGAAACTAGGAAAAGGACACAAGGCATGCTGCGGTGCTTTCTGGTGCGACAACTCGGGAAGAAACAGCACAGCGAAATTTTTCCATTTCCCAGCGGACGAAAGGTAAGTACTTTTTGTTCGGTACGAAGAAGCGAGGGCTATCCTTATCAAATCAGCTACAGGGCGAACCGAAAGATTGCTGTTGGTGCTTTACAGTGGGTTTTTTGTTTGGCACTGCGCATTTTTCAGTAATGTAGCAAGCACGTAAAGCTACTTGTGGACAGTTTCTGGTGAGCCGATTGATGCCAGCTTACGCGCAGACGGAAATTTCGCTTCGGTATCGGTATTGTTAGCGGTGGCTCTTAATTTCTTTTTCTTCGAGAAGAAATCGTGCAAAGTATGTTCGCCGAATGCGCTTCTTCGACAAACTGGTTCGGCTTTAGAGTATTCCGACGACCAGTTCCTTGTAGCGATTCTACCACATTTGAGTGCTTGAGAAAGCAGCCCCCAAAATCACTTACGTAGCAGTGACTGCTTACATTCCGTGTAACGTGAAGTTCGTGACACATTTCTTCCTTTTTTCGCGCTCTATATATTAGTGTTGCTTTTACGTCTTGTTTATTGATTTCCATGGTGGTATTTGTTTCATTTTCTAGGTGTGACGTGGGGCGAAATTACGCCAAAAAGGGCAGAACTCGAGGGACTCACACAGGAGCAACTGTACGACTGCTACTGCCTCTGTTCGGACCACTTCGCCGAAAGTGCCTACGCGATCCCTGCCAAAACAAAACACTTTAGCGCATTTCGATTTCTGCGCAAACAGCGTGCAAGGTATTGTCTTTGTGCAGACATTCATAGCTCACACTGCTGCGCTATAATTCACTGCTGCGAGCACGAATTTTGAGATCTTGTACTTGATGTGGTGAAGTTGCACAAGTACTAATAATACTCGGCATTCTTGTCACGCATGCTTTCATTTTAATATCAAATGAGGAGGAACAAGCTCCTTCTATAAAAGTCAGAAATATTTTAGTAAGTCAAGAAAGCAAGCTGTGCCACAAGCAAGTGTACCAGCAAAGTTGAGGCGCGTTCACCGGTTTGTTAATTCGTCTTCGAAAGTCAAATAACAAATTACCTCCAGCCAATTACAGAACTAATAGTACAGCTCAGATTTGTCCTATGCTTCCAACATTATGCACGAAGCTGAGCTTATGAGCTGCATACAAGAAATGCTTTATATGATTCAGGCATATTAGAGGAATGTCTTGAAAACCGGTCAGAGTAGGCTTGTTCTGAGCTAGCTGCCCAGGCTGATTCATTAAATGCTGTACATCTGAGTTGCTTTTGTGAACATTTTTCCATGTCCGGAAGGTGCGCATTCCGTAATACCTTTGCGCATGAGTCTGTCCTAGCCCAGTTTCCAATGATGATTAACCATCGACGCTTACCAATACTGCATTTTTTTTCTCAATGGAAAGCTATGTCTACAGGGTGTCATTTGTTGTTTGATGTTGTAGGATTGTGATACTCATGCCTAAACTGTGATAGAATATATGGGCACTACAAATTGCGAGAAATAACTGAAATGTACTGCTGTAAAATTCTGTAATGATGCCCTTTAGCAATGCTGCAGCTTTGAACGACGGTTTACGCGATGTATCGAGAAACATAGCCAATTGTTATAACGTAAACATAATTTGCTCTGTACGTAATGGTACATTAGTACAAGCTGAGTTATATAGGAAGTTAGCTTGCTATATAGAAGTTTATTTCGACTAACAAGCGTAATAAAAAAAGGGGCTGGTAGTGTTCGGCTCAACGCGCAAGTCATCTGCACTGCATGATCAGTTCATTATTCACAAACATGTTACCATGAGCCGTCGTTTCTCGAGAATTGTATTGTGAACAGCCAATAAACGTGGTGACCCCTGCAGCGACATTATGTATACGATGAACTGTGTGAATACTTCTCTTATGCTTGTGTAGCCGATACAGAATGCGAACATTTGTATTTATATCGTACGAGATACACTGCTCTGTGCTATTGTGGTACCTATTGAGTTTTATCGTTTGCAATACGTTGCTAATAAAATGAGTGAATAAACCACATTTTCTGAATACACCGATTTCTTGCTCAAACAAAACTGTCACGCTTCAAGGCTTGCTGGCTCGTGCGCATTGAAGCGAGAAATATTTACAAACAAATGTTTTGTGGATGTGCTGAAAGTCCGAGGAAAAAGCAAACGAAAGTTGTCGAAAACAAGATATGCATGAGCAACGCCACCTGAAAAAAAAAATAAAGGCAAGTGGGTCGCGCGTTCGTCGAGCGCATAGCAGACGACAAGCAGCTCGGCGCTTCCTCCTCTCTCATCAACAAAAGCGTTGCCATAGCAGCAATAGCAATTTTTTATTGTTTTTTGGTTTCGCAGTTTGGCCTACAAAACACCAGGGGACAAACTGGCGCTAGTGGTGCTATTATCGCTTACCTGGGGGGTATACTAGCTGACCTAGCCCTGATTTACCTGCTAACCTTTCATCCTCAGTCAGGTTGTTTGCCGACGATTGCGTGATTTATCGCGATATTAAATGTTTTGCCGATCATTCCGTTCTCCAAAGTGACCTAGACCTAACCTTCAGGTGGTGCCAAACTTGGCAGATGTCCCTTAGCACCTCTAAATGCAAGTTTATCTCGTTCTCTCGAAAGCGTACTAACTCAGCGTTTGACTATATGATTAATAACACCATTGTTTTGGCTACCCCTTCGTACAAATATCTCGGCGCTCATATTTCATCCCATTTATCCTGGACTACGCATATAGCAGTTATTTCATCGAAAGCCTCTCAATCCCTCGGATATCTCCGCAGAAACCTGCGCAACGCTCCTTCTAACGTGCGTGCCTTATCATATCTCACTTATGTTCGCCCACAGCTCGAGTATGCGTCATCCACATGGTCACCACATCAAGATTTCCTTGTCCGTGTGTTGGAAGCCGTCCAGAATAGGGCAGCGAGATTCATCTCTGGCAACTACGACTATCATTCAAGTATAACTCTAATAAATTAAACAAGATCTCGCACTTCATTCACTAGAAGAACGCCGCGCCATTGCTCTTTTATGTTTATTTCACCGGTGCATTTATAGTAACAGATTGCACTGTTTGCCGCTTCATACGCCCCTGCGCACATCTCGACGCGTTCACAACGCACGTAGTTTCATGCGGTTTCATGGTCACACACAGGCATTTAACTCATCACCACTACCTAGAGCCATTGCACATTGGAACGGTCTTCCTGATCATATTGCAACCATTTCTAACCGTGAAACTTTCCGTGATAACGTGATGTCGTTGCGCGTTATATAGCATTGTATAAAGTTGTGGCTCTTTACTGTTCATAATGTTTGTCTTGCTCTTTTCTTTTATTTTTTCCCCTTCTTTTGTGTTATTTGTTTAATTTGTGTGTATGTTACTGTTTTGGAAATGCTGATGCCCCCCTTACTAAATGCCCTTCAATGGGCCTGTAAGGAATTTTGAATGAAAAAAAACAGATATCGCTAATTTTGCATTAAGTGTCATGGGCACTGAAGGCGACAAACATTATTACATAGTGTCTGCTAGTTCTTTTGGTCTTCACAAAAGTTGTGAAGGAGACACACGGGAAGGCTAACGGTCAGGGATGACCAAACGGACAAAGCGGTACTCATCAAAAAGGAGCCAGGCCTGCGCGGAACCGCAGGACAGTGACAGCGTAAGCTGGAGGAGCTACTTTCTTAGAGGCCACTTTAAACGCTTCAGGAAACTAGTGCAAGTAGAAGTGGTAGGTATCTCCTGCGCCATAACTTACCATTTTGCCAAGTAGGGAAGTACCCACGACGCCATAATTACAAGTGCCTCCGTAATGGGTTCAGAGCTACAAAGCATGCAGCCCGGTGTTCTTTCAAATGATTGCTCGACCTCGTTATACAATCCATTTTCGCGTCGTGTAGCGGCGTATTACTATTTTTCAACGTAACATTACGTTTGTTAATGCGATTCCGCGGCCGACGTTATACCTGTTTAGGTTTTTTAGCGATGATTTTTCAACCACAGGCGTAGCTCAGTGGTAGAACACTCGACTGCCACGCAGAAAGTATGGGTTCGAATCCTGCGCAGAGGATAAGTTGGAATACTCGTCGGTCCTGGTTATTTTTTCTAAAATTTGCAGCGATAGTGGTTACGGACACCGGCGGCGGCGGCGGACAACTACGGCGCCAAAACGAACGTTGTTGTGATCTCATAACAGCTTACGCTGTAAAAAGTATATCCCAGGCAGACCCAATATGTAAGCTATCGGCCAAAAAAGGAAAAGGGCTACGGCGGCCGGAGCGGGACCCACAATGCGGGCGAAGTTTAACGTTACTTTTAGGGCACTCTCGAAACGAGCGCGTGGACCGAGATAGTAGCGTGGCGTTGTGGTCCTGGAGTTGCTCTGGACGCCTAGGCCTTGGTGCATTTACCTTTTTGGCCTATAGTACAAGCTTCAGTAGAGTGACGCCCTCTGTTAGGGGTATGAACAATTTATTGATCTTGCGGTGATGTTTGTGTTAAAGAGCGCTTGCATGCGCTCAGTAGAACTTTTATATCTCCATTTGTTCTTGTTTAAACAGCTCGTAATCGGCGAAGTCAGTGTCCGTTCCCAACAGAGCTTTCCAGTCGCCGTACTGAGGGCACAGGTTTAGGTAATTGATAGGATTATTTAACCACAAGCAGTCAAAGCTGTTGGGGTAAAAAGAATGCTCGGAGGAACTGCCAGTTACTACCAAATGTGTTGAAGTATGTGCGCGCACTGGACGACCAGGTTCGGTTCAGCACATCAGTGCAGGTTCAGCACATTCAGGGTTCGCAGTGTCAACGGTGTTCGCATACGTATTTTCGCCGAATGCATTAATCAATTTAATCCATTTTAGTGTGGACAGTCGGTAGAGCTCGTTTTCGCAGTGTGTTCCTGCGTGCATTTAGCCATGTTTCTACATGATCGCTGGCTGTGCAACAAATAAAAGGACTTTATTTCCTTCTCAGGTTTATATATCTGTTTTCTCAGGTGCCAAACAAAGCCCTTTATTTCTCGTTTTGAACTTAAGCGGAGTTCCAAGACATCGCTAAGTGCATTACACGAAGTATCCCATACAGCACACGACGATTACGAAAGCCTTCAGTGTTAACGCGCCTACTTCAGTTTATGTTCCGTTTTTGCCTTCACTTCATTTACAGACACTTGCAAAATGTCTTCATTCTTGGAAAGCTTGCTGTGTTACACAGTAGTAGCGATAGTGTGGCCCATTTACCGTTTTTTATTTATCTGCGCGCACGCCAATACAGCGCTATAATCGATGCATTAACCACTGTAGTCATGACGTGGACATGTTAGATAATGGTAGTGTTGGTGCAGTGCTGCACAGTGTCCGTTAAGTACTTCTCGTTAGTTTGTACGAGAAGGACGGTGTAGGTTATGACAGCACCCAGGATCTGCAAAGGACAAAAGAAGCACACATTATAGGGGCTAGCTTGTTCATTCACACATACGCAGGGGCCATGAAATATTTGCGGCGGTTCTTGATGCTTCGAGCATGTTGCTTATTATTTCTAGTGGTTATTTCACGAGCTTAGTTAGTAAAGGAAGTTTCAGCTCAGGGCATTTCTTATGCCGTCTGCTCAAATGCACTGTCAAACGCAGGAGTTTTTCATTATGATTACGGGTCACGTTTTATTGAATAACAAAAATGATCGGCGTCAAAATATTTTTTAAGAAATGCTCGAAAGTTTGTTAGGCTCATAAAAATGGCAGTGCGAAGTATAAGTTAGTAACTGCGCACCAAGGGAAAAATGGCAAGTTTTGGAAAATGACATCAATTAGAACATCTATAACAGCAGATATGCAGAAGTATCGGCGTGCGTGATTGAGCTGTGTGTTCAGTGGTGTGATCTGCTGCTGAGCGCATATTGTCTGACTACAACGCCCAGGTTATTACGAAGGTGTCGCTTCTAATGTTGAAGAGCTATTACAGCGCTCAGCTAGAACTGCGGACTACTTGTAGTAATTTCAGTATTTGCTATCACTTACGGATATGTGAAGACGTATGATGTAAAATAAGATATGTTTTCCTGGATGCGCTCTACTGAGAACGTCCCGTTCCTTATTCCAATAATTCCACATTTTCCATAGAAAGTCCATAAGCTTTCCATATATTTGTCGTATATTTTCCATATTCTTCCATATGAGTTTTACGGAAACATACGGAATTATTTGAACAGCCATACGGAACGTTTTGGTATTCCGGGATTTGTGTAGTGCTTCTTAATAAATGAAGTAGTAACTTCAGAATGGTTAGTACATCGAAAGTTAGGATGGAAAGCCTGAAGGAGTCCTAACCAAATCTATTCTTTCTTAGCAGGCATTGCTATTGCACAAACTATACGATAGAATAAAATGCGCACATTTCATTATACGATCAATTTTGTTGTGCACTGAGCAATTTTGCGAGTTCTCGAGTAGCGCTACGTGTTTGCGTGCATAACACGAAAGAAGCTGCCATTTTTGAGAAGAGTGACGTACCTCAACCTCCAAAACTTGTTTTCTTTCTATTTTTTTTTCAAATTAAACCAATAATGCTGATATGGAGGGCGCACTTACTTGCGCAGTCATCGACAAGTCGATCTCGAAGAAGCCGCAAGCACTGACCTTGAAGTCGTCGGGCTTAATGGCCGTGATCAGCATGCGAAGCTGCAGGCAGGGGGATGGGGGGGGTGGATTCGGTGAGAGTTATGCACGAAAGCTTACATGGTCGCTCTTTCGATACTCCGACGATAATCGTGTCACTCCAGTTGCTGTTTGTGAGGCCATTAGAAACGTCAAACGGCACTTGGCGTATCTAGGCAAAGCCCCTTTAAGGTCTTTTGGGCTAACGAATTGCACGTCCCTTCAAGGTCGTTCGACGTTAAAGGGTCCCTGGAGTGAATTTAACGCGGCAGCGTTAACGAGTCGGTTACTATAGCGGCATCGGCATCCACGGCGGAAATAGCTATCTCGAGCTACTCATGCCGCCGTTGCCCGAAGCACCCGACCATGTCAAGGCCTCCGTCATGGCATAGGTACATTAGTGAACAAAATGCAGTTTCTCAAAGTGAAATCCAAAAAAAATTGTAAACTGCGACTTAAGTAACGCCTACACACATGATAGCTTGGACCCTCATTGGAATGCAAGAAAACGAACATAATCCTCTTACGAGAGGGCGATGTAAACGGGTCTCAATGAAGCTATAGCGTTCACTTGTACACTAAAGGGAAAAGCAACCTTTCTCGTACTAGTATAGTTAAGCTTTTCACAATTCCAAGAACACCAATCTTGCCAGGATAAGATCATCAGCAAGCTAGGAAACGAGCAAAAAGAAAAGGCGGGGGGGGGGGGGGGGACGTCGCTTTGGCGTTGCAGCACTGAAGCTCGTGACGTCACAAATATTTCACGGCGTGTGCTAAGGCCTAAATAGCTATTTATCGGCAAGAAAGACGTACACTGCGTTCCAAGGACGCCATAGATTTAACACAGGTCGTTTCAGAACATTTGCTGGAGCGACTTCTGCGAGAGCACAAAAAGAAAAAATAAGAAATCGGCATTCTGACGTCATTAGCTTCCGAGCATGCTGACCAGCTGCGCCGCGTTCTCTTTTCCTACCGCGATATTTTCGGCTTTGACGAGCGTACTTTGGCGAAAACTACAGCTGTGAAACATCGAATAGATCGTGGCGACGCCTCTCGTATTCATAGACGTCCGTATTTGTAGACGTCCGCGGGCAGTACCACCGGTACCACTGACAGCCAACAGGCGAATCAGGCAAAGACGACGAGGAGGATGCTTTAGTGAGGCTTGCTCGGGCTGCTGCTTCATGGCGAAGCGTCTGAGCGTTCCCTTGTAAATACGTCTGTATATAGCTTCGCCTCTTGCGTCTTTCAACGTATGAATATTGGATATAAAATGTTGAAATTAAGCACATGCGAGTTCTTGAAATTAACTTATCATTCTAAATTGACCTTTTGACTTTGGTGCTCCTTTAAGCGACCTCCAACTTTATTTTCAAGGTCATGGAAACGGTACCTCTGAGCTGTGGAAATAATATCTGTCGCATAGCATATATACGGACCAGCTGTGAGTCAGTGTGGAAGAAGACGTTGTCGTTTGTGTGGTGCGCACTATGTCAACTGTCCCAGCTGAGTCAACTTATTTAGTTGCGACGTCTTCCAGTGTCCCTAGAACCCATCTTCTTTCAAGTCCTAAAACACAAGAAAGGTGACGTAAAATAGGTAAAGTATTAAAGACTGGTTAGCCTGCTCCTAGTAATATGCAAACTAATTACGAAAGTAATCTCTGCTGGGATAAGAGGAACACCCGACTTGAAGCAAACTAGAGAGCAAGCTGGTTTGAGGAAAGTTTACTCAACAATGGATCACAGCCATGCTATCCACCTATTAATTTAGAAGTTCGCTGAATATAGCAAACCTCTTTTCGTGGTCTTTATAAATGACGAGGAAGCACTTGAATCCATAAAAATACAAGCAGTTCTAGAAGATTTACGTCGACAAGGGGTAGCTGACGTATACGTGCAAACCATAAATAACACCTACAAAGACAGCACAGCCGCCCTACGTCTCAACGCGAGGAGCTGAGAAATTCCGACCAAGAGAGTTGTCACACGAGGAGATACGATATCCCCAATGTTATTCGCTGCATGTTCACGCAGGAAGTGTGCAAGCGTCTAGACTGGGAAGAAAAAGTAATTAGAATAAACAGAGGATATCTCAGCAATTCAAGTTTTGCAGACGACATTGAGCTCGTTAGTAATGACGGTGACGAACTACGAACCATGATTGAGGACTTAAACCGGGAAAGTGTTAAAATAGGACTAAAAATGAATAGGCAAAGAACAAAGTTATGCTCAACAGTCGATGTAAAGAATAAGAGTTTAAGATTAGCACTCAGCCCTTAGAATGTGTGAGCCAATACGTATATCTGGGGCAGTTGCTAACAGGGACACCTATCCATGAAATGTCATAACAGCTTCAATGACGTGAAATCTGGGAAGGTGCGAAGCACCTGGTCGGGCGCCGGTGTTTCTTCCAGGTACGCGTCAATCGGCTTAGTTTACTGTAACGGAGACGACTTTAGGCACCGACGACCCAAGCTCATTAACAGACATTCATTAAAGTCACTTATGACACGGCAGCCCTTCACAGCCTCCAGGATCGCCTACCCTTGCTGTCGACAGAGCAACTTAACAACTTTCTGTTAATTAATACAATTAGCGCAGATTATTCCTGTATTTTAAAATAGTTTAAGTCCTAATAACTTATATTAAGCCGGTTTTCATTAATTGTACAATTGTTCTTTCACTATCGTTTGAACGCTTCCTTTACCGTGATGGGCGACAGGAGACATCGACAGCCCGAGTGCATAAGGTGGTTCGCACTTAAATTCTCCGTAGAACAAGCATGAGCTGGAGTATATAGGGAATACATTCCCAAATCATGGCTAGAAACTTGTCGCTATAACTTGTCGCTATAACTTGTCCCACTACTTACATACGGTGCGTAAGCATAAGGTATAACGAAAACAAAAACGAGATAAAATTAAGGAGCACGCAGCGTGCAGTGGAAAGAAAAATGATAGGTGTAACGCTATGAGATATAAAGAAAACAAGGAGCAGGATGGACCAGGCGACAGACAGGAGTAGCTGATATACATATATCAATTAAAAAATTACAGCATATCCACGGAGTGAATGATGGTGAGTGGGTGAAGCTCGGGAGGTTCATCGTAGATCGTGTCGCGAGTACTGGATTAATTTAGTTAACGCGCACGCTACGAATCCTCATGGTTCAACTATGCACAAGTGAAATCTCCCACCGGCAGAGATTGTGCCTGAAGCCGTACATACTCCACGCAGGACGTTTTCCTCCGCCTTCGGGATGAGGTACTACGCGATGTTCCCTCCGGTGCAGAACACATCTTGGTTGCCCTCGATCTAAAAAGCGCATTTGATACTATGGGCCACGAGCTCATCCTGCAGGAACTCAGCGCCACCAACTGTGGGGAACGGACATACAACTATGTTCGTTCGTTCCTCACTGATCGAACTGCCACGATTGGCATTGGAGAAATTAGGTCCTCGACATTTAGCCTGCCCAATAGAGGAACGCCTCAAGGCGCTATATTATCGCCTTTACTTTTCAATATTGGTATGGCACGCCTCGTCCGACAGCTCGAATCCATACCAGACTTGGGCTGTGCTCTATATGCCGATGATATTACCCTCTGGGTAACCAGGGGTTCTCTCGGCTACAAGGAAAACACATTACAAGAAGCAGCTCAGACAGTGCATCTTTTTGCGGAAAGTTGTGGTATGAGCTGCTCGCCGGAAAAATCGGAACTCGTTCGGGTGCATGGCAGGGGTTACCGAAATGAACACCCCTTCGAACTTAAAATAGGCGAACATCGCATACGCCAAGTAGAAAAAGCACGCATACTTGGCCTCTGGATCCAAAGCAATAGGCACGCAGATCACACACTTAAAACCCTACGCACGACAGTTAAGCAAATTGCCCGCATGGTACACAGAGTGACCTACCATCGCAAAGGCTTTGGAGGGGCGGACACGCTCCGCATAATCAATGCCTTTGTAATCAGCAGATTAACGTACGGCCTCCCCTACCTAGAACTCAGTAAGGCTGAGGTTGAACAAGCGGATATTTTGAGTCGGACCGCTTACAAGGCCGCTCTTGGTCTGCCAAGAGGAACATCCACGGAGCGACTCCTAGCGTTAGGGATATACAACACTTTTGAGGAACTTCGGGCCGCTGTCCTAATTTCACAACGAGAAAGACTCTCTCTCACAAGCGCTGGTAGGGAAGTCCTACGTGGCCTAGGGTATCCTGTACGACCACAATACAGTGATGAGGAACTTGTGCTCCTTTCTGCTCAGGTCCGTGCCCAAATTCATATCGCTCCTCTACCCAAAAACATGAGTCCGGTGTACCACCGAGCTCGTCGCGACGCCAGAGCCAGAAAACTCGCCAAAGAGTACGGAACGGACCCGGACACGCTTTACACGGACGCAGCCCGCTGCGGCACGCATGGGTTCTCGCTAGCTGCTGTTGGCTCGGTCTCTAGGCCAGGCTTATTCACCTGTGCCTCAGCTAGGACTAACTCAGCAAACACGGCGGAAGCCCTTGCGGTAGCTCTAGCCATCAAGACCAAAGAATCACTGAGGCAAGGCTCTTATATCCTCACAGACTCTCAAATAGCGTGTCGCTATTTTACCAGCGGCCGTGTTCCTGCGTGTGTCGCCCACCTGCTAGGTGCAACATTAGACCAGGATCACAGCATTATATGGTGCCCGGCACACATCGAAGCGACGGGTAACGACAGAGCGGACGGTGCAGCTCGAGCTCTTACATACCGAGCGACTGTTCCTCGTCTAGACACTCGTCTGATACCCCAGGCGCCCCACACTCCCAGGGATATCTTAGAACACCAGCGTCGACAACGACGGCGCTATTCAACACCACACCCGCGGCTAAATGTAAAGGAAGCGCACGAATGGCGCCTTCTGCAGACAAACACATACCCGCACCTGCGTTTAAAACATGCCATCCACCCAACCGCATACGCCGCCACTTGCCCGTGGTGTGGAGGACAGCCAACTCTCGCTCACATCACGTGGGAATGCGAGCTCAGGCCATCTAAAATTAATACGCCTCATATTTCGGCACAAAAATTTCGAACGGAGCAGTGGGAGACCTGGCTTGCCAGCGAGGAAAAGGAGGCCCAAGTGGCACTCCTCGACCAGGCACGGCGGGCTGCTGAGGCCAGTGGAGCCCTGGACTAGGGGCCCCACACACCTGCTTCGCCAACCTCCTTTTCTTTTTTTTTTAATAAACGTTTGTCAACTCAACTCAACTCCCACCGGCATTTCATTGCAAGTCAAGATCCAGTGCCTATATATATACATATATATGGGTTGCCGGTGAACGCTTCTCCAACGCGAGCAGTCGGTATTTCTCAATCAAGAAACTCGCTAGGAGACGCTGCCTGCGCCAACGTTGTCTCTCGCGGGTGAAGGCGCGTTCTCCTTCTTTGCGAGCTGGTACAGCGTTCCTCTAAGAAAGAGCGTTTCCATAGCCGACGCGCGCCTTTCGCTCTCTCTCTGTCTCTCTCTCTCTCACACAAGATAGCAGAGGCACGCGCCGGGAGGCAGCGCCGGGAGAGAGAGAGAGAGAGAGGCACGCGCCGAGGCGAACGCCGAGGGAGAGCGCGTGCCGAGAGGCACGCGGGTTACGCCTGACGACTGACGCCTGACGCGTGACAAGGTTAGACTAAAGCCCAAACCACATGGAGCGCTTTTTCCGCCGTTTTCTGGCGTTTCTCTCTCCGGCGTCACTCTGCGTCGACGCTGACAGTGACGGCAGCTGAAACGCCGAGATCAAGACCGTCCAGATATTGACGCCGCCGCCGCGCTGCAGCGCCGACGCTGGAAACTGCTGTGTGAGCGCACACCAATCAGCGCGCGGCTCGAAGCGACTTCCGCCGGAGCAATGGCGTCCTCGCCGAAGCGGGCACGGCCCGCCTCGAATATATTCAGTCATCGTCGCGAACTATGTGAACCTCAAGATCCCAACTGACGCTTGTATATGACTCACGTTTGTCTACAGATGCTTCGACAGCAACGCACACGAGATTACATTACACCGTTTTCGAGAACCATTCTCAATTACTCCGACAGCTAGGCCTCATAGATAAGCGCGAGTCTCGGAAGCCATCGATTTTGAGTTTGCGGGTTCACCTTTATCTCCATAGGTGCCGCCACAAGTACAACAACAAAAATAAACTTTTGCGGACAGTGTGCTTCTCTTGCAATGCTATGAATGTCTTGTGCACTGCGGAACTTCAAGGCATATAAGCAGTAATCGTGAATATTTATTGTTGTTCCAGTGGCGCACATTGCACGCTGCTTTCCGTGGTCCTACATTAAATTCATCTGCCCACGTTGTGTGACGCTGGGCTGGCGCCGGTCTGTGCGCTCGTCGTGTGGTTGGCCGCCCTCGCTTTCGGCGACGTTGTGAAGATGGCGAGAGACGCAACGCCAGAAAACGGCGGCAAAAGCGCTGCATGTGGGTCGGGCTTAAGAGGAGCTTCGCCCCTAAAAAAAGAAATGGACCTGGTTAGGACATGTCATGCGGAGGACAGATAGCAGATGGACAGTAAGAAAAAACAAAAAACACAACAGAGGCAGGCAAAAGGTTAGGTGGAGGGATTAAATAAAGAAAATTCGCAGGCATACAGTGGAACCAACTCGCTCAGGATAGGCAGACTGGAAATCGTTGAGAGAGGACTTTGTCCTGCAGTGGACCTAAGTATACGATGATGATGTTGATGACGACGACGATGACGACGCTGATGCAAACGGTAAAGGTTAAGCCACGGTGCACTGCTCAAATAATTATTTTGGCACAACAACTTCTATCAGGAGACCTACAGCGGGATAAAGGTTATCTTAATTCTAAGACGCGATTTCCTTCTTCGATTGGTTTACCGAGAGCTCAAGGCCCGCGGGAGATCGCAAAGACAACGCTCCGGGTTTGTTTGGTGAACATCTGCGCCACCCGGTATAGAACTTTGAACCCGGCCTTTATGAAGGCCTTAATATTTAACTAGAGTAGTTCCATTTTTGTACGTGTCCGGGCAACTCACTTCCCCTCTAGCGTGCTTTGTAGACTAAGTCAGGTCAACAGAGATGTACAAAGCCAGTGACCATGCACTCGGCTGGAGACACGAGCATCCGCAACACTCCCGCTGGTGCATGCGAAGGCACTGCGTTTCGGTGGTGCATGGTCGAAATGGACAATAAAAATATCCACGCATATCCACGGAGTGAATGATGTTGAGTGGGCGAAGCTCCGGAGGTTCATCGGTAAAAACCGTGAATCTTCCGTGAATCTTGCCCAGTACATCATCAAAGACGTGACAAACACTGTGTGTCGCCATCTAGCGCTCTCCTATCACACTAGAGCACGGATGGATGGATGCTATGAGCGTCCCCTTTGTAACGGGGCGGTGACATGTGGGCCACCAGGCTCGTAAGAAGACTTAAGAACTCTTTTTTTTCTCTCTCTCTCTTAAAATTTTCCTCATGCCTTTTAAATTTACTTCAATCAAATCGATCATACTATAGCAAAAAACGGAAATTCATAGCCCAGTTCCCTGCCCCTTATGGCAGAAAGTCCATATTTTTCCCTATAATTATTTTTGTCCGTTCTCTCTAGTTTTTCTGCCACCAGTATTCTAACCGTCTCTTACTTATTTCAATCGCGGCTATGTTCAACTTCCCGTTGTTCGCCCTAAAACCCAAGCCTTCCTGTAGGGTGGTGCCCAAACGTACACCTGGGTGGATATTTCCGCATTCAATCAGAACATGCTCCGTCGTTTCCCTATCTCCCTCACAGCATGTGCATTTTTCTTCTTCTTTACTGAATTTCGCTTTATAACTACGCGTTCTAAGGCAGCCCGATCTCGCTTCAAACAATAAAGCGCTTCCTCTTGAATTATCATAAAATTCCTCCCTCTTTATTTCGTTTTTGCCTTCTCGGTAGTTATTCAGAGTCGGTTTTTTTCCATCGCTGCCCTCCAGTAAATCTTCTCCGCCTCTCTGACTTTTCCTTTTACGCTCTTTGTTGTCAGTTCTCTTAGAGCCGTATATTTATTGGTGAGCCTCCTAGTTCTCTTTCTCCACTGCGTGTCAACGCTCTTTCTATATAAATAGCGGAACACCTGCACTGCCCACCTACTCTCTTTCATATTCCTTAGCCTCTCTTCAAACCTTATTTTGCTCTGCGCTTCCCTTGCCTCAAAACTCGCCCATCCCATATCGCCCTTTACAGCATCGTTTGTCGTTTTCCCGTAAGCCCCCAACGCGAAGCGTCCCACAGTTCTTTGATTCACATCCATTCCTGATTGTATCTCTGGCCTCATGCACACCACTGAGTTCCCAAATGTAAGCCCCGGTACCATTACCCCTTTCCACAGACCCCTAAGCACCTCGTACCTATTGTGTCCCCATAACGCTCTGTGCTTCATTATTGCTGCGTTCCTCTTTCCCTTTGCTGCCAAGGCTTTTTCGTGTACCCTCATGAATCTATCACCCTCATTTACCCATTCGCCAAGGTACTTGTATTCGCTTACTCTCGGTATTTCTCGGCCCTGTATGGATACCGCCTGGTCGTTGGGGTCATTGAATACTATCAATCCGCATTTTGTTACACTAAATCCTAGTCCTAGAGCCTCGCCTTCCTTCCCGTATATATTCACCAGCCGTTGTATATCATCTCTACTGACCGCGAATAAGACAATATCATCAGCATAAAATAAACCCAGAAGCATCGGCTCAATCATCACGCCGCCCTGCTTGTGTGACAGATTAAAACCAATGTTGCTATCTCCTAGCGCTTTTTCTATTCTAACCATGTACAGCATGAATAACAGCGGCGACAAAGGACAACCCTGTCTCAGCCCCTTCCCAGGCAGCACAACAACATTGGACCGACCTTCGCGCAACGTTGGAAAACATTGGATACAATATTGGAACTACATTGGATTTCGGGTCCCATGCTACACTTTTGACTAGATTAGTCCAATGTTGGATACCAGTCGTATAACGTTGGAAAAAATTGGGAAAGGATGGCTTTGGCCAACATTGTCCATCGTTTGTATTTTCAATATTGGTAAGCTTGTATAAACAATGGAAGCTCTAACCGTTCTTTCCAGCCTTTATTGATGGCTGTCCATCATTTTTTGCCAGCATTCATCATTGGATGAGGCAGCATTTCTTGCCAGCCTCCTTTATTGGCTGATTCTATATTTTCCCCACCTTTTTTATTGGCTATCATGCATGCACTTAAATTTCTTTTGCCGAGGCTTCTGGCTCTAGGCAAAAAGCAAGAATATCCAGTAAATTATGGGAGTAACAATAGCTTTATTTTGTACTTAGTATGCATATATGTATTGCCAGCTTGGGAAATGAATTTGGTTATGTTCACGATCCGTGGTTATGACGATAGCATAAAACAGACATAAATGGTCTATGCACTCGTATGTTAATGGCGAAACGTATCTTTCGAACACATGCACACATACAAATAAGCAAAATGTCTTCTTTGTGACACATTTTATTCGTGAGTATAAGAGACATGAGAAGGGATTGAAAAGAAAGTTCCGATAAAATCAACAAATCAACATTCACTCTGAGTTTGAAGTCCATTGTATATGATCAGCCTCGAGAAAACTAAACGCATAAGCACCATAAGCAAAAAGAAGAGGCACAAGAAAACATACGCCTAAACCTATGCGACACGTTTTGGTTTACGTGTTTACGTGGAGCAGCTGAAGCTTGAAAGGTTCCTGAAGCGATTCCACGAAAGAGCTGAATTGTAGAAATTTAACACTTCCTCAGTTAACACAGCATAAGTGAATGTTAGGATACGGTGATATGTTTCTGCATGCAGAATCCGGAACGGAGGGTATGTGGGGACAAATCGACAACCGAAAACCAGGAACAAGAAATGACCGTTAAAGAGCATAGGGAAAACACGCGTTTCACACAAGACAAAAACACAAACATGAAAGTCACACGAACCAAAACAGCTTTGCTAGAACCGATTACTTCATCTGCCGCGACGTATACAACAAAGCCCACCACGTGTGTATTTACAAATAGGCAAATATAAAGAAAATACACAGTAATACATGCTATAATAAACCCGGCACACGCCAAAATGAGGGTGCGAGCACAACAGAATGCACAATGAGTAAAATAAACGAATGGCTAAAATCGGTACGAAGCTTTCAGGAAAACCTTTAGAACTGCAGCAACACGTCGAGGCTCATCTGTTCAGTTCACTTAAAATGTCCGGTCCAAAGAAGCGCAGGGCTGCCACTTTTTCACTATGCAGAAGTTTGCAGTCGCAAGTTCCCTGTCCGTA
Organism: Hyalomma asiaticum; assembly: GCA_013339685.2. Taxonomy (NCBI): domain Eukaryota; kingdom Metazoa; phylum Arthropoda; class Arachnida; order Ixodida; family Ixodidae; genus Hyalomma; species Hyalomma asiaticum. The sequence continues at coordinate 138,652,541 of CM023483.1, read as the reverse complement.
GACTACTCAGGTGTTCTGACTTCGTAAACTCGCCAGTTTCAGCAGATACACATTGCCCGTGCGACACAACCTGTGCGTCCGAAAAACCTCTGCAGAGTGAAAGCCACTTCGCCTACCTCACCCCCAGCTCGCTGCAACAAAACATGTCAAACAGGGATGCGAAGCAAAACGGATTAGTGCCGCCCACGCAGCTCCCCCCTTCTGCCCCCCCTGCCGTGGTACGCTTCCATGTTCGGCGGGCTACTGTGCCCGCTGCTCGAGGTAGAAAGATAAAAAAAGGCTTTTCTTTACCTTCCAACGTTTTGCATATACCGTATTTACTCATGCATAACTTATACCGTGCTTACTCGCGCATACCACGTAACTCGTGTTTTTTTTTTCTCCATGAATCAAGGAGTTCCAAAAGGTGCGTAAATTACATGCGTATTTCGCACATACTTTCGGAATATCGCGTAAGGAATCTTTACGCGTGCTGATCTGAGATGCGTCAAATGAAATGTATCACAAAAACGAATGTAGCTTTCACTCAACAGAACGCGTACCTCAACAGCCAAATGCATTCGTGGGCTACATTCAAGCATTAGCGGATGTGCGACTAGGAATCATCGTCACTGGTGCTGTCAGCGGCATCTCTAAACTCCAGTATCAAGAGCGACTCGTATTCACGTGTCCAAATTATCGTGGCGGCACGGTTCTGAGTTAATCGGCAAACACTATGTTGAATTTGTTTTATAGGCTATGGCGAAGCCTGGGCTACCGAACACTCAGTACTGAAAAAGGACAACATTAGCCTGCGCCACGTGGCACTGGATGTCATGGGGATTTGATTGATTGATTTGTGGGGTTTAACGTCCCAAAACCAGTTCTGATTATGAGAGACGCCGTAGTGGCGGGCTCCGGAAATTTCGACCACCTGGGGTTCTTTAACGTGCACTGACATCGCACAGTACACGGGCCTCAACATTTCGCCTCCATCGAAATGCAGCCGCCGCAGCCGGGATTCGATCCCGCGAGCCTCGGATCTGCAGCTGAGTACCATAGCCACTAGACCACCGTGGCGGGGCCATGGGGAGAGCATGCAAGTAATATTTTTGCGTAAACCGTACGTAAAGTTGGGAGTGCAGAAATTACGCGTGGGCGCTAAAATTATGCGAGTGCACACGGTACGTACATATATATTAACGTTGTTTCAAATGAAGAAGAGATCATTCTTGTAATATGTCATGTACTTCCCAATGTGAACATAGGCGCGACAATATTTACGTCTGGACAATATTGTCTCGCAAGCAGCATTGGCTGTCCTGTATTGGAGGAACTAGACAGAATGTCTGGAGAGTATACACAGCCTACTTCTATTATTTTGGAAATATTGCAATGACAACCGATAAAGTGACCTGCTATGCCATGCACGTGGGCTCGGAAGCCACTAACATGCTGCTGGGCATTTTGGACCATATGATGGCGTTGTAGATGTAATTTGCTCAACTTCCAATGTGCAAGTTCTAGTCTACTTCACACACACTTAGCTAGAACTTGCGCAAATAAACAATTACGTAAATTATAGAGATAATTTTTCCTGCTGCACTGAATACATACACAATGACCTTTCTGTACTCACTTGCGGCACCGAGTCGAGCTAGTGGTCCCTTCATATTGGTAAAACAGGAAAACAATCATGTGTACTTGCCACCATGTGTACCTGCCTCCCGATATATCATGTGTACTTGCAAATGTTACCAATATTGATGCTACAACTCTTGTGTGCGGACAATATTGTCCGACACAGAACATTGGAAGTCGAGCATTGGCTATGCAGTGAGATTGATTGGACAATATATACAGCCTGCCGCCATTACATAACCAACATTGATAGGACTATGTAGAAACTGACCCATCATTACCATCCTTGTGCACTGGACCACCAATAATGTATCCTGAGTGGCAACTATGGCCCACATATGCATTCTTTACAGGATGGAAGAACCAATATTGCAAATTGAATGGTTACGATGGGCCATTGTTGGAAGCCTTAATAGATGGAATTTCCAATGCTGGCTTATGAGTGGTATCACAGGGCCTTCATTGGACCTCCGTAAGCCAACAAAAAAACAATATTGGCCCGAGCATCTGTGCTGCCTGGGTTGCTAATATCAACGTTCTCTCTGCTACTGATTCCTTCCCATTCTATGCAAACTGTATTTTCTCAATATATTTCCCTCAAAAGCTGTACACAATCGTCGCCTATGCCCATTCCTTCCAAAATTTTCCATAATATTTCCTGATTAACATTGTCATACGCTCTAGTGATGTCTAGAAAAGCCACATACAACGGCCTCCTTTCTATTTTAGATATTTCTATGCACTGGGTAAGAACAAATAGGTTATCGTCTAAACGCCTGTCTACTCGAAATCCATTCTGAAGTTCTGCCAAAATATTGTTACGTTCTGCCCAGGCTTCTATTTTTAATTTTACTGCTTGCATAGCCATCCTGTATAGTAGCGATGTAATGGTTAGCGGTCTATACGAGCGAATGTTATTCTTTCCCCCCTTGCCTTTATAGATTAAGTTCATTCTGCTTTTTCGACAACTGTCCGGTATTTGCCTCTCCTGTAAGCATTTTTCTACGGCTTTCAATAGTGCTTCTTTAGTGTTCTGTCCTAATTCGTTAATGAGGCTAACGGGGACCCCATATAAACCCATAGCAGTGCGCTTTGGAATTTTTCCTTTGGCCTTGTTCCAGTTGAAATTCGCAAGTTCTAGCTCTTCCTTCCGCACGCAGCGGGCGCCTCCGTGCCATCTATTGATCAATTCACGTAGTAGGTAAGCAGCACCGCAGCGCTCGGACGGACCGACAGACAGACAGACGGACAGACAGACAGACAGACGGACAGACAGACAGACGGACGGACAGACAGACGGACAAATAGGCAGACAGGCAGATAGACAGACTCCCATGCTACGCGTTCCCATACATCACGCGGCGCCATCACACCATCTAGTCAGCACTTCATATAACTACAGGTGGCTACATACTATGTACGGAGGAGGGAACGACCCACACCCTAAGGAGCTTGGCCCCTAAAAATGTAGTTGATCCCTGTGCCAAAGGAATCGGTATAACACGACAGTGAAATCTGGGTTCGCGAAACTGCGGAACGCACAGGCGGCAATCTGTCAAATGGAGGGGCCAGGAGACGGGTTGGGTTTTGCGGACATGTGAATCCTTTGCAAGCAGGCATCATATGAGCCTCGACACTGCACAGGAATCCTCGACAGTTGTTCACAAGCGAAAGTTATCGAACGACTCTCATTTCTCCGCATCGCCCACACCAGAGCCCTCCGCAAACATGCCTTCAAGCATGAGCTCTTCAAACGGTAAAACCTTGCATGAGAAACCAAACGGGTTGTCACAGGATCGTTTTGCGAACACAAAGTCCGCTTCAGCGAAAGGAGCATCATCTGCTTGCCAACAGCCATCTTTGCGTTCTTGGAGCAGAGGGCGTCGAAGCACAGCTGGCCACGCAAGACAAAATTATGTAGTGGCCGTGAATGTACTACATTCCCCAAGCAATGCACCCGCAGGACGCCACCACGCCACAAAGCTGCGATAGAGACGCAGAGACCACCGCAGCCCTAACTGCCGGCATGCATTAAGCGCTGCAAGCTGCTTCGCTCCATCGTTCCTAAATGGAGGTACCACAGCTGCGGACCAAAACCGCAGTGAAAGGGAGGCGATGTAAATTTAAGTGCGACTTCGCTTGCTAAATACCTTGGTTTTATCCGGACATCAGTTAGATGCAAATTGTAAAGCGGTGTAGTGAAGACTGAAGACCCGCCTGTTCGCTATATATATCTCCTATGTGTCGGTGATGTATCGATAAAACTTCCCGTTCCTATCGTCGCATATCCTGGGTGAATGGGGGTTAGAGTCCGAGCGGGTGTTACTTTCCCATTATAATATATGTGTTCATTTTTTCAGACATCTACTTCCGTGACGCAAGTACGTCATACGTCAGTGGTTTACTGGTGGACCTCGACATAAAGCACTTTCTTGTTAAAATCAAAATTCGCTTGCAATACCTAATGGAATGTACTGTACAGCTCAGCATGTCGCACGATGTTCGTGTTGTCTCAGCATGTAAAATTATGCGGCATCTCACAAAATGCTAGCATCGCATTTAGATGCATTGTTTCTGCAGTGCACGAACAAGTACCTTCGAGTTCGTCAATGCGGTGACTTGCACGCGAAGCTTTCATGATGCATGAGATGAAACACCCGAAAACGTCGTCGAATGGTTGCCAGTGTGCAGACGTGCGCGGAAGTTCTCTCATGAAGACAAGTGCAGTTGTCTAAAAGCCGGCTCTTGCCGCATGGCCTATTGCTGGTCGTTTTCACCGATCTCTTTATCACAGCAAAGTATCGGCAACTCCGCAGAAGTCATGAAGAAAGACACGTAGGTTTCAGTGGCGTATGCGAAGGCACGATGAGTTTAATTCTAAGGCAGCGTGCTCTGCACTGTGGGCGGCGGTTGTGTGTCTTGACAGGCAACCACCGCCAGCTCTACACAGCCTGACGGGTGGCGCTACCATCCCTGATCATGCGCAGGTAAGTTGTGCGTCTTCTTATTTTTGCTCAGTGCTCTACTTAGTTTATAGCCGGCGTTTGTGTTGTCCGCTCCTATTCCCTTGTGTCCGTGCTTTGCACTATGTGTGCTACAGAGCACGTAAGCAGCAGTGTCGCGACAAAAGGGTGCCCCTTGATTAGACGTAACGTCGTCTTGTCATAAACATAGTTTGTTAGTGTCATGGAGTATACTTATACCGAGCCTAGCCGACCCTATTCTTATTCCTATACTGGGCACAAAGATGAAAAGTGATGGCAGCACATAGATACTGTTTCTTACATTGTTAAGGTCCCCTAGACCACCCAGAGGTCAAAATTTAGTTGGGGTCTTGCTTTTGTACCAGTGTCCGCAGCGAACACGTGGCCGTACGAATTTTTCGAAATGCTGCCAAAATAGCCGAGTTTACGCACGTTTGTTTATTAAAACGCGGCACTTGCTTGTTTCGCTCTTTCCTGCGCCACTCACCGGCCGCTTGCAGTTGCCGATGCCACATCCTCGCCGAGAGCTCCTCCGAGTGTCACGTGACATACATCGTCGATGACGCGCAGCTCAAACTGTCCACTTCCGATTGACGCGCCTCCGCCTGCCTCCGCACTCGCGCAAGTGTTTTGTTGGTTCTGTGCTAATGCTCCACACAAGCGACACACGACGAGGATGAACAGACACGCAGGGAGCGCGCTAGAGACTAACCGGAAGTCGGAATTCCCCTTCGACCAATCAGTGGAGCTCAGCCTCTGATGACGTCACCGAGAACCACGTTGATGTCCCTTGCGGTCGTCGCGTCTCGGGAATGCTCGGGGAGGAGCTCAGGATTGTTTTTAAGGGCGAAGCTCCTTAGGGTGTGGGTCGTTCCCTCCTACGTACATATCTATAGTATGTAGTCACCTGTAGTTTTATGAAGTGCTCACTAGATGGCATGATGGCGCCGCGGTGCTCGCTTCATTCAGATGTATGGGTCGAATCCCGGCTGCGGCGGCTGCATTTCGATGGAGGCGAAATGTTGAGGCCCGTGTGCTGTGCGATGTCAGTGCACGTTAAAGAACCCCAGATGGTCGAAATTTCCGGAGACCTCCACTACGGCGTCTCTCATAATCAGAGCTGGTTTTGGGACGTTAAACCCCACAAATCAATCAATCATCAGATGTATGGGAACGCGTAGCATCGGAGTCTATCTGTCCGTCCGTCCGTCCGTCCGTCCGTCTGTCTGTCCGTCTGTCCGTGTGTCTGTTCTGTCCGTCCGTCAGTCCGTCCGAGCGCTGCGGTGCTGCTTAGCCAGTACGTGAATTGATCAATAGATGGCGCGGAGGCGCTCGCTGCGTGCTCAAGTGTGATAGGAGAGCGCTAGATGGCGACACACAGTGTTTGTCACGTGTGTCGCCAGGAAGCCTTGGGTTTTAGGGCGAACAACGGGAAGCTGAACATAGCCGCGATTGAAATAAGTAAGAGACGGTTAGAATACTGGTGGCAGAAAACTAGAGAGAACGGACAAAAATAATTATAGAGAAAAATAAGGACTTTCTGCCATAAGGGGCAGGGAACTGGGCTATGAATTTCCGTTTTTTCTATAGTATGATCGATTTGATTGAAGTAAATTTAAAAGGCATGAGGAAAATTTAAAGAGAGAGAGAAAAAAAGTTCTTAAATCTTCTTACGAGCCTGGTGGCGCACATGTCGCCGCCCCGCTACAAAGGGGACGCTCATAGCATCCATCCATCCATCCACGTCTTTGATGATGTACTGGGCAAGATTCACGGAAGATTCACGGTTTTTACCGATGAACCTTCGGAGCTTCGTCCACTCATCATCATTCACTCCGTGGATATGCGTGGATTTTTTTAGTTTATGGCACGGACGCGGCGAGTAGCGCTGCCGCATTTGGCATCGTTGATCGTGACGGCATTCTCAAGTTGATGCGCATGTTAACGTAAAATGTCCAAAAAAAAAGTGTCGGGGGTGATTTAGGGGCCCTTTAAGCGAGCGCTTCGCACACACTGGAAATGGAATGAACGTTTGACAACCGCAATTACTGCGCATCCCGTCGCCCCGCCGACGTGTTGTAAGATACCTTCCGTCATTGCAGCAAGTATACCTATGTGCGTGTCTGTTCCGTCTACATTTCAAGCTGCAACAAACGGTATGTCTTCGTCTTGTTTAACTAAAGCAAAATGTGCTATCAGATATTCATTGTACATTTTGTTTGGTTCTTGACTTGCGTTGACTGCAATGTTGCAGTTCAATTCACCTGTGGCGCATACTCGCATACACCGGGTTCAGGACACAGCTATGAGCGACGTGCCATCGTATCGTCGTCGATCGTCGCCGACATGAAAAGTATATCGTGTAAGTGAGGTCAGCATGATTCATTTACGGTCGGCACACATTGATACCCCGCCCCCCCCCCCCCCCCAATTGCGATCTTGGTGTATGCCACGTTAACGGGACGGTCAGGTGAGCTCCAACATGTACACAGACAGACAGACAGACAGACAGACAGACAGACAGACAGACAGACAGACAGACAGATAGATAGATAGATAGATAGATAGATAGATAGATAGATAGATAGATAGATAGATAGATAGATAGATAGATAGAGAGTGTTAAAGTCACTGACCTTGCACTAAGGAATGCTTCGCGTCCATGAAAAGAAACGCTATTCATTGACTTTGCGACGGGAATTACCACGGCAAAAACACTGCTAGTTTACAGACTTCGACAAGCAATAATATCGCGGTAGATCAAAACATTTTTCGTCCGCACAAATCGACAGAGCTTAGGTTGTCACTCGGATAACAATTTGAAGTTAATTTAGGTTATTGGTTAAAAAGGACACCAAAATGATGATGCAGTATCATTACACACAAGCAGGACAACTCAGTTTATACCTATAGAACTCGCTGACTTTTATCAAAACAAAATCCATTTCAAATGGCTATCCATTTGGACCATTCGGAAACAATATGAGACGCTATGTTGTCAACAAGGCGGAAGACTTGAAGTAGGAAAATCTTGCACGCGAATGAATTTCTGACGATCATTGTCCTCAGCTGTTCCAAGCGAAATGTGTAAACGAATAATTTTGTTAAAATTGAGATACTGAGTCTGTTGAGCTCACGGTGTGGAGCTGCAGTTTGAGATAGTCGACTACTGCGAGTAATGCTACGGACGGCTTGCTTTTCTACGTGCTGCAAAAAATAAGGATGACCAATATGTCTGGGCACAAGAACTTTGAATGAACGCGCATTATTCGATGAAAAATGCAGTCGAATAACAATATGACAACGCAGTACGAAGTCTTCCCCTGTTTTTGTCTGATATGCAAGCAAGAGAATAATCGGCGATTAAGTTTCATGCGAGGGACGGAACAATGGTGCGATTAATAAATGAACTCCATCTTAAAAGAGTGGGATGAGCTCACGTTACTTATCGGTGTAGCATTCAATATTATGGAACTGTGGCGGAAGGATTTATCAAGGTTTCATTCTTTGAAGGTCCATAAGAGAAATGCCGCGGCTTCACCATACGTGGTGAGTTTTGTCAGACCGCCCTTAACCCACCAGTTATCGCGCACCTACCTGAGCAAACATTTCTTCAGAATAATTGGCCATTGTGATCTGCTGGATGACAGCAGGCAGCTTGGTAACCTGAAATGAAGTTTTCAGTGAGGAGCTTTATCTTCAAAAGTGGTGTCACGTCAGACCTGCTTGTTATTTCAGCTGCGCAAACTAGTAATATATATATATATATATATATATATATATATATATATATATATATATATATATATATATATATATATATATATATATAAATTGTTAGAAACCAAAAAGAAAGAAGAGAAACACGACAGGAAAGAAAACAGCAGGACAGCCTCTCAGTGGCTTTTTGTTATCTGGTGCCTCAACGCCTTCGTGCGGCGTCTAGGCCGGCAGGCACATGGAAGAGGCACACAGTCCGTTTTTAACGAGTTTTTAATCTTTCTTTCCTTTTTTTTTTTGCAAGAGGCACTCCAGTAGGCGGCGATCCTTGTTCCGGTCGGAGTACCAACGAAAGGAAAGACCAAACCAGTCAAATGCGTGAGGGGGCTCTAGGACAAAAATAATAAAAAGAAGAAAAAAGAGGAAAAGGGCAGCAGCGCGGGCCGCGAACGAAATGTACGCAGCGCCTAAGTCCACACGGCTATGCGTGTCGCAGCCTGGTAGCCCACACAAGCGGCTCGTTAAAAACAGCGCGAACCATTGCAAATCGACAACACATGTCCCGGAACGCGCGCACCGCCTTTGACAACCCACCTTTCACGTACTCCACGCAGAATGCCGGGGGACAGAATGCTCGTTACATTGCAAACTACCAACACATGTCGTCTGCTGAGTAGAGAGCGTCCACGAGCGACCTCGCTTCTCCTTCAGCATTGAGCTTTTTGGAGGCTATAAATATTTGTCCCTGGTGCTCGTGGCTAAAAACCCGCAGAGTGTCAATGAAGTAATCGAACTTTGCCAAAGTTTTGATGAGCTGCGTAAGCAACGCATATCCACTCGTCGCCCTAGTACGCAAACGGCAGACCTGTCAGCGTTGGAGCAGAGGCCTAGTGGCTCCGACTATACCGCTTTGATGCCACAAATTCAACAATACATCCGTGAGGAAGTTGCTCGCCAGCTTTCTGTTGCTGCCTCTGTCGCTGAGCCTCCAACCTCGCTCGACCAGTCGCTTCGTCATGGTATCCAGAGGCAGGTCGCCGAGGCTCTCCCACCCTCCGCTGCGCAGACGCACGTTGCTGCACCACTGACGTATGCTGAAGCACCAGTGACGTATTCTGAAGCACCACTGACGTATGCTGAAGCTGTTGTACGACCGCCTGCTGTGATGGGGTTCTTTGGAATTTAGAAGAACGCACGTTGCGTCTGACGACGGCAACGCGTTCAAGAATACGGCGAGGCTGCTCTCTGTGAGGACTTTATAACAAAAACAACAACAAACAACGACATGGACGAAACAAACCAATAAATTAAAGAAAACACAGCACTTCGGAACATAGAGAAAGAAGAATCCAAAAGAACACGCGAGCAGAGTTCGGAACGCTCTCACCGAGGCTGGTCGACTGGTGCGCGAGAAGTGCACGCAGGTGAAGCGTCTGCGCGGCAGGTCGTCGACGAGTGGTGCTGCTGTCTCCGCGGTGCCGGCGAAGAGACGACGAGATACGGACGGTGGCACGAAACTCGAGGCACTCGTGGCTCGAAGAGGCAGGGCAGCTGGTACGAAACTCGAGTGGCTCGTGGCTCGAAGTGGCAGGGCCGCTGGCAGAAACTCGAGGCGCTCGTGGCTCGAAGTGGCAGGGCCGCTGGCACGAAACTCGAGGCGCTCGTGTGCTCGAAGAGGCAGGGCAGCACTCGGGATTACGCCCGACCGTACTGCGGGTAGCGGCGGCCTTCCTTAACCCCACGTAGGAGACGGTGGAGGTGGAGCCCCACAGAGCCGATGGACATGGCCAAGCGGTTCTCTGCGGGTGGTACAGCACTCGGGCATACACCCGACGGTGCTGTTGGTGGCACGGGCGGCTCGTCAGGCATTCCATGGACACAGTCGGGAGCTCGTTGCCAAGCGGAGCCATACACCCCGACTCTTGGCGCCCGCCAGGCACTCGGGACTACGCCACGACCGTGGTTCTGGCGGAGAGCTCCTGTGCCACGTCCGCGCTGGTGGACTGCCGCCTTGCTTCTCCCCAATATGGCGCCTCGCAAGCCTGCTCCACTTGCCGCTCTTGTTTTTTTTAAGTGCGAATGCACTTTATAAGCGACCCTGAATCCGCCGTCCCATAGCAACGGCGCGAGGAGCGGAGAGGAGCGTCTGTAGCAACGGCGCAGCGACGTCACACCCCACGTGACTGCGCGCGCTCCGCCTCCTCACCGCGGTTTTCGCGGGCGCACCGCTCTCCGCGGCGTGACGTCACGGCGCGCTGTGCAGCTGGCGTCGCTGTGCAGCTGTGTGTGTGGCGCCGGCGCGTCAGTCCGTATATAAACGTCCGCCGGCTGCCGCTCGCTCTCTTCTCGCTCGGCTCCGCGGTCGGTGAAGTCTTTCGCAGTATGGATCCATCGCAGGTTGGATCCATCGCGGTAGGAGTTTCCGACCACGATCAACGGTGGCTTCATAGACTTGGCGTTCAGTAGGAACTGTACGGTCCGCGCCGTCTTGCCGGATCCGCTCACCGTACATTTCTCGGATCACAAAGCGCTGGTACTAACCGTGAGCTACAACGATAACACCAATAGGTGCTGATCTGTAGTGACGTGTGTAGAGTGTGTGTGTGTGTGACGTGCTCGGCGATGTGTGCATTTATGCATCTACGAAATTGCGAGGTGTAAATGAATAATACTTCGTGTATAAATGTGTGTGTGTGTACAATGCATCATGACAACACTTTAAATTCATTAATTACACTTTAATCATAACTTTACTCCCCCTCATAGCATCACCCCATGCATTCGCACTTAACCATGTTCACCCTCGGGGAAATGCTTTCTTTTTTTTTTCTCGCCTCGTGCGACAGCTTGTCGTCGTCATTTTCCGTCTCACGTGCTAAGCCGGCGCTTCTTCGTCGCCGCTTTTTCTCTGGCGCCGTCGCAGGAACGCCAAACGCAAAGAGCGCATACTTCTCCCATGACACCTGCACAACCAACAGCTGCTTCAGCCAGCCAGTCGCTACTTACTACACGCGACCACGTCCTGTACGCCCCGGTCGGGCACCCTTCTCGCCTCCCAGGACACCTGTGAACCACTGGCGTACTACGGATAACCGGCCGATTTGCTACTTTTGCGGCATCCCAGGATATGTGGCGCGCCTCTGTAACCGCCGTGCATGCTATTTTCGCGACAGCGCTCCGACCTACGGCTACTTTAACCAACAGCGAGCTGTGCAGACCTACGGCCACTTTAACCAGCAGCCACCGCACCCTGCACCGCCTGACGCACCCGAGTCGTACTCACGTCGAGCCACCTATGACACTCGTCGATCTCCGTCTCCACGCCGGCGCTCCATTTCGCCGATGCTTCGGCGTTCCGACCGTGTCTAGGAGGAAAACTAGCAGCCGCAGTTCCCGAGGCAAGAGCTGCGTCGCCATCGAAGATTTCAAGCCCTCATTTGCCGCCCGCTAACGAGATTGTTGTGTTCGTAGATGCCGTACCGACTAATGCTCTTGTAGATACTGGAGCTGCTGTTTCTGTGATTAGTGACGTACTGTGCCGTAAGCTGAAGAAAGGGACGACTCCGCTTCTTGACATTTCACTCATTTCATTTTTGGTTATATATATATATATATATATATATATATATATATATATATATATATATATATATATATATATATATATATATAATGCTACAGGCGGATCGTTGACGTTCTGACGGAGGACCGAGCACCGAGCTCGTGACAGAAAGTCACAGTGATAAACATATTGTTACGAGGCCGAAGTTGTTTAAGAGGCGACGTTTATTCAGGAGGCTCTGAGCCGAACAACCGGATGGAGCGAGGCTAGGGACTGAACTCCTCTTCTTTCTCTTCTCTATCCTGCACCTTGCTTTCCAGAAGCGCCGTGACATTCCTCCCCGCGCAGACCATGCCCGCCGGGCGAGTCAGTTGGCACCTCTTTGGGTGTATGGTTTAAGCCGGGCGACATGCGTTACCTGAGTCCGGGCCGAAAGTCCGCCAGTAGCGGTGAGGCGGGCGATCGTGTAATTCACCTCACTCAGGCGGTCAATAATCACAAACGGGCCATCATAAGTTGCTAAAAGTTTCGTGCATAGACCGCGTTTCCGCACTGGTGTGCACAACAACACGAGGTCACCAGCTACATAGGTAACGGGGCGGTGTCAGCAGTTGTATCTGGCCTTTGATGAGTCTTGAGCAGCGAGTGTCCGTAGACGAGCAAGCCGACGAGCCTCTTCGGCATGACAGAGGATCTCTGCCATGGAAGAGTCAGCAGCAGACGAGAAAGCAAGGATGGTGTCCAGCGTATTTATTTATTTATTTATTTATTTTCGATACTGCCAGTCTCATACGAGACCAAAGCAGAAGGGCGTCTGTTCTTGGATACACAATACAGTTTTCAGTTTCACGTTTATACAGCAGCATATTTGTCAGAACATGTAAGAATGGTTGGAGGCAGAAATGCCTGTGGGGGTCTCGAGGCAAAATTCAATAAGTACATTCTGAAAAAATGGCGTTAATTGTATACAAACACTGAGCAATCGGTACATACTTAAAGACGGCATAGAAGACAGCTCTTATCTAGTAGACAATACAACTCTAGTTGTACACAAACACAAGAGCACTGGGAACAATACACCAGAAAAATACACACTTAGGTAACTTTGAACCAGTTCCTGCATCCAGCAACAAATTCGTTTACGCGCAATTGGACTCGAACATTTATTCCACAAAAAATAACTGCTAGTAAAATGACAATACAACACTAGTTGTACACAAACACAAGAGCGCTGGAAACAATACACCAGAAAAATACACACTTAGGTATCTTTGAACCAGTTACTGCACCCAGCAAAACAAAATTGTGTACGCGCAATTGAACGCGAACATTTATTCCACAAAAATAACCGCTAGAAAAAAAAAACGATAATACGGCTCATCAAAAGAGAGAAAAAGATAACTGGAGAATTATTTGCAGAACATGTCCTCGATTTTTGAGGTGAACTCTGACAATGATTGTATACTGGTAATCGAGGAATCTAGACTATTCCATTCTCTTATTGACAGGGGAAAGAATGAATGCTTGAAGCAATCGTTGTTCAAGGTGTATTCTGTAATAGTGAACGCATGTTTGTGTCTTAGTTCTCTGGATTCTGCTAGGGAGATGTATTTTGATGCATCGATGCGGCTGCGGTTATGAAGCACGTTGTGTAGAAATTCTAATCGTGCCAGTTTTGCTCTTGTCGCTAGCGTAGGAAGACCGCAAGATTCTAAAAGGTTAGTGGGCGAGTCGGTGCGTTTATACTTGTTGTAGATAAACCTAACGGCCTTCCTTTGTACCCGTTCTAACCTTGCGATATGAGTGGCATATTGAGGGAACCAAACAGTGTTGGCGTACTCTAAAATTGGACGAACGAATGTTGTGTAGGTTAAGAGCCTAGTTTGTGTCGGTGCAAGTGGGAGACGCCTTCTTATGAACATCAGCTTGCGCAAAGCGGCAGCTGTGACGTTATTTATGTGTGCTCCCCATCGCAGATCGGAAGTTAATGTAACACCGAGATATTTCTGCAGCGTGACTCTTTGTAAAGGTGTGTTGTTTATTGTGTAAGTAAACTCAGAGGGTGCCTTTTTTCTGGTCACCGTCATACAGACCGTTTTTGTTAAGTTTATCGACATTTGCCAGCCTTCACACCAGTGAGCAATTTTTTCCAATGAACTATTTAGTGCCTTGTGGTCATCGCTGTCTTTAATTTCCCTGTAAATAACGCAGTCGTCAGCGAAGAGCTTAATTTTGCAGTCTATGTCGGCTGTAATGTCATTTATATAGATAAGAAATAATAATGGCCCAAGGACGGAGCCTTAGGGCACACCTGACTTTACAGAAGCCGTCCCTGATAATGCGCCTTCGTAAACCACAAACTGTTGGCGGTCGCTAATGAAATCTTTTACCCAATTCGTAATCTCTCCACCCGCTATTGTGTTTTCTAGTTTTGAAATCAGTTTGGTATGACAGACACGATCGAACGCTTTCGATAAATCAAGCAGTATTATATCTGTTTGGGAACGGTTATTTATACAAAAGGCAAGATCATGTACAACTTCAGTAAGCTGGGTTACAGTTGATAACCCTTTCCGAAAGCCGTGCTGGTGGGGAGACAGAAGGTTGTTATTTTCTAGAAAGACAGTTAAATGCTTTAGGATTATATGTTCGAGTATTTTGCATGACGTACTGGTAAGCGATATTGGTCTGAAATTAGAGGGAACAGCTGTATCTCCAGATTTGTGTATTGGAATAACCTTTGCTACTTTCCATTCGGATGGAAGTTTAGCAGTTTGAACAGATTTGCGATATATAATTCCCAGGTATTTACTGCACCACTCTGCATATCGTAACAGAAAATTGTTGGCGATATCATCAGGGCCGCATGCTTTTTTGGGTTCTAAGTTCAGAAGAAGGTTAAAAATACCCTCATCACTTATAAGTAATGGTTCAATTGGCTTTGCGACAATCGGAATAATTGTAGGAGTGATACGGTTGTCATCAGTGAAAACAGATTGAAAATAATTGTTGAACATATTGGCCTGACTCGTTCTTTCGCTATCGGTTAGAGATGAAGTTGTTCCTGTGCTAAGCCGAAAGTGTTTCCAGAATCGATAAGGGTTGCTCTTAATGTAGTCTGGTAGTGCGGTGGCGAAATAATATTCTTTAGCAAGTTTTGCCTTTCTCTTGAAGTCTGCCATAGCACTTGCCAGGTTAGACACGCGCACTGAATTTTTGCCTTTTTTTGATGACGTAACGTAGCCTTTTCACTTTGCGCTTGGCCTGCAATACTTCGCGTGTCACCCACGGATTATGTTTGCGTTGCCTTTTAGCCTTTAGGGGGATAAAATTGGTAATACAAAATGTGACAATAGCCTTAAAGCTCGACCAAATGACGCGGCGGACGGACGTAGAGGAGAAAGAAGGGACTGTAGAAAGTCGTCTCGTGCCTCGCTGTGTTGAACGCATACGTTATAAGCGGTAGAATCTCATCCCAGTTTTTGTGGTCAGATGCAATGTACATCGCAAGCATATTGGTAAATGTACGGTTGGTACGCTCTGTGAGCCCATTCGTTTGCGGGTGGTAGGGAGTGGAATGCCGAAAAGTACAAGCACATAAGCGTAGGAGCTGCTCCACCACGTCCGCAGTATTCTGACGTCCACGGTCGCTGATTATGACTCGAGGTGGTCCGTGCCTATGAATAACAGAACGCAGCAAGAAAAAGGGAGACGACGGCGGCCGTGGCAGATGGAATGGTGGCCGTCTCGCAGTACCGGGTGAGATGGTCAACGCACACGACTATCCAACTGTTTCCTGTGGTCGATCGTGGGAAAGGACCTAGCAGATCAATGCCAACTTGCTCAAAGGGGGAACTAGGAGGTGATACAGGCTGGAGTTGACCGGCGGGAGCTTTCGTGGGATGCTTATAACGCTGACAAGTGGGGCAGCTGGCGACGTACTGTTCGGTGGTTTGACGCATCCTCGACCAATACAAACGTTCCTTGTCCCGGTACAGTGTCCTTGTTGATCCCAGATGACCCGAAGTAGGGTCATCATGCATTGCCAGCAGGACAGAAGTGCGGAGGCTTTCCGGAACCACCAGCAGGAGTTGTGCACCAGTTGCTGGCCCCGCCACGCTGGTCTAGTGGCTAAGGTACTCGGCTGCTGATCCGAGGGTCGCGGGATCGAATCCCGGCCGCGGCGGCTGCATTTCGATGGAGGCGAAATGTTGAGGCCCGTGTGCTGTGCGATGTCAGTGCACGTTAAAGAACCCCAGGTGGTCGAAATTTCCGGAGCCCTCCACTACGGCGTCTCTCATAATCAGAACTGGTTTTGGGACGTTAAACCCAACAAAACAACAACACCAGTTGCTGTGTAGTTCTTGTTGTACAGTAAGCCGTCGCGAACTTTCCGTGGTTTGAAAGCATGACTGCAAACTGGGGTCCTTGCGCTGCTCAGCTTTGAACTTGTGCAGGTCGGGAAAAGCAGGTGTGAGCGCAGCCAGGTAGTTGTCAAAATTGTCTGCATCTCAGTCTGTGGACGGCAGTGGCATCCTCGAAAGACAATCTGCATCAGCGTGACGCCTACCAGTCTTGTACGATACAGCAAAGTCGTACTCTTGTAGTCTGAGGGCCCAGCGTGCAAGTCGGCCAGATGGATCGCGCAGATTTACAAGCCAGCAGAGGGAGTATTGGTCCGTAACAATCTTGAAGTGTCGACCGTATAAGTAAGAACGAAATCTCTGAACTGCAAAGACGACGGCAAGGCATTCCTGCTCTGTTACGGGGTAGATGATGATGATTGTGGTTCAGTTAGGAAAGGACGCTAATTTCTGCAGCCCATGTAGGGAGCACGGCTAAGCGTCCGTGGGGTGGGGGAAAGGGAGTGAAAGAGATAGAGAGGAGAGAAAGGCCGTAGTGGAGGGCTCCGGAAATTTAGACCACCTGGGGATCTTTAACGTGCACTGACAACGCACAGTACACGGGCCTCTGGCATTTTCGCCTCCATCGAAAACGCGACCGCCGCGGCCGGGATCGAACCCGCGTATTTTGGGTGGCAGCCGAACACTCAGGCTTGCTTAGTGAGCGGCTGGCATAAGCGACAACGTGTTCTTTCTCAGCGTGTCGCTGGACGAGTACGGCACCGATACCCACACCGCTAGCATCTGTGTGAACTTCGGTCGGTGCTGAGGAGTCAGTGTCGTAGAAGTGGTTGTGATGTCAAAAGAAACTTGAGCTGCCGAAAAGAAGCGTCGCACTCGGCAGTCCAGTGGAACGGTGCATCTTTTCGGAGAAGGCATGTCAGTGGGTAAGCAACATAAGCAAATCGATTAATAAAGCGGCGGAAGTATGAGCACAGTCTCAAGAAACTGCGCAGCTGCTTCACGGAACGCGGTCGTTGGAACGCCTCGACTGCCTTGGTCTTCTGTGCATCAGGTCGTAGACCGTCTTTATCCACAAAATGACCTAAAACTAAAGCTTGCCGCTCACCGAAATGGCAATTTTTTAGGGGCGAAGCTCCTTAAAGCGGCACCCGTTCGTCCCTCGTCGTAGTCGTAGTAGTGCGTAACCAGTCTTACGCTTTGACCTCCAAGGTGGTGCCGGTGGGAGATTTCTCCTGTGCATTGTTGAACAATAAAAAAAAATTCGCAGCGTGCGCGTTAACTAAAAGCCGAATTCTTCTGTCTCTCATTCCCCATTAGCAGCCATTGGCATGTTCGAGTAGGAAACGTTAGTAGAAGTAGAAGTGTTAAAAGCCGACTTCTGCTGTCTCTCATTCCCAGTAGCAGCCATTGTTTACCTCCAAGGTAGTGCCTGGTGAGATTTCTCCTGTGCGTGATTAAACAATAAAAATTTTGTTGAAAACGCCGTTGATTCATGAAATAAACCAACGAAAGACGCCAGATGTTTTCTAAAAGCAAAACGAAAAGACGCCAGATGTTTCTAAAGCAAAACGAAAAGACGCCAGCTGCTTAACGAAAGACGCCAGATGTTTCTAAAGCAAAACGAAAAGACGCCAGCTGCTTAACGAAAGACGCCAGGTAAAGCAATGGTTTTCATCTGCAACCAGTGCAAGAACCACTTAGCTTACATTTCACCGACCACAAAGCGGTCATAATGAAAGGGCAACGGAAACCAGCAATAAAAGTTTGATACAACATTTAATCAATCGTTTCACGTCATTTTTATCGGGCGAATTAACGGAAGAAATTTCACGGTTTAACCGATGATTACTTCCAGGAGCTTCGCCCAATCTCATCATCATTCACCTCGGGGATCTGCCGTCAATTTTTGTCGGTGGCTCCGTGCACAGTCTTTAAGTACCCCTGTGAGGAATCTTTCTCAAGCGAAGCTTGTCATGGTTATCCGTTGTAGGCGTAAATGGCGCCTTTGTGGTCGTCATGCCGAGACCGTTCACCTTTCGATCGCAAAACAGGGAGGGTGCACTGGAAAGGACGCTAACTTTTGCAGCCCATGTCGGGAGCACGGCTAAGCGTCCGTCGGGGTAGGTGAAAGTGACGGGTAGGCGAGAGTGGAGGGCCCCGGAAATTTTGACCATCTGGGATTCTTTATTTCTTAGAGGAACGCTGTACCAGCTCACAAAGAAAGAGAACGCGTCCTCACCCTCGAGAGACAACGTTGGCGCAGGCAGCGTCTCCTAGCGAGTTTCCTGATTGAGAAATACCGACTCCTCGCGTTGGAGAAGCGTTCACCGGCAACCCATATCATAGCCTTTTATATAGGAGGCTATGATATGATATAGGAGGCTATGATATAGGCACTGGATCTTGACTTGCAATGAAGTGCCGGTGGGAGATTTCACTCATAGTTGAACCATGAGGTTTCGTAGCGTGCGCGTTAACTAAATTAATCCGGAACACGCATGATTTACGATGAACCTCCGGAGCTTCGCTCACTCATCATCATTCACTCCGTGGATATGCTGTAATTTTTTTAGTGACCGCATTGAGGCGTCGATAGTCCACGCAGAACCTCCATGTCCCATCTTTTTTCTTCACGAGTATCACTGGCGCCGCCCAAGGACTACTCGATTCCTGAATTACTCCGTTTTCTAACATTTCGCGAACCTGCTCATTAATAATCTTTGTTTCCGAAGGAGAAACCCGATAAGGCTTTTGCCTGATCGGATGTGCCGTGCCCGTATTGATTCCGTGGCACGTGCGAGACGCTGGGATCATGGAAGCATTGGCGTTTTGCGCGAAGTCGAACACAGGTAGGTGCCTTGAAAGCACACTGGCCAAAGTATTGCGCGCACTGGTGCTAAGCGATTGATTGATCATTCGAACAACACGCGAATCGGTAGCCCCAATGCTTGTCTCTTTACTGGGAGCAGCTCCGTCTGTATCCGTGGCCACGGCGAAAAATGCATCTTTTCTGAAGGTGGCGAGTTTCAAGCCGTCAGGAAGTATCGCAGGTTCCGCAGAGTAGTTCACTGTCCACAAACCAGCGTGCCCGTGTTCCACTGGGACAAGGCAGTGGGGGATGACAATGTTCTTTTTAGCGCAGGTTAAATGAATCGGCCTCAGTGTGGCTTCAAGCATTTCCGTTGGAAAGCTGGTGCAAGCAACTGGGTCACAGACAGCTGATAAGGCAGGCACGACGGTATCTTCACAGACAGAAAAGGTGCTCTCGTGAAAGGGATCGCTGTTCTCCAGGAGTCCAGAAGGAAGGTCGCCGCGTACTAACAATTCGCCACTCTGGCAATCACAGAAAGTCAATACCTAAGATCACGTCGTGCGTGCATCGAGAGATGGCCAAGAATTCCGTAGCAAAATGTCGACCACCCAAGAGCACATCAACAGTGCACGTGCCAACGGGACACAGCGATTCACCACCGACTCCTACAAACATTTCCGCCTGATCCCACCGAAACATTACTTTGCGACGTAGTGCCTGTTTAAAGACGAGACTCATCACAGAAATAGTCACACCAGTGTCTACTAAAGCCATTGTGGGCACCCCATCAACAAGCACACGCACCTTGTTCTTTGTCATAAAAACGGGAGGAGGTATATCTTCGTGCAGCGAATTCCCAGCGGCCTCACCCCCATCGGCCGCACTTGTTAGTTTCCCGGAGGTGGGGACGGCAGGCGCCACCGTGGAGACGGAGAGCGGCGTGGCCGAGGCGCTGACGGTGTAGTCAAGCTCCGATCGGAGGCGGGTGAAACGTTTCGCAAACTTCTTTGCCGGAAGTTATTGTCCGGTGTCGCGTGGGCTGGCCATCGTGCTTCAGGGTCCCGTCGGTCATTTCGCCAAAATCCGCTAGCAGGCCGCCCGGATCGAGGTGGCTGTAGGTGTTCGCAGAACCGTGCGATGTGGCCGGGTGCGCCACAGTTGTAGCACATAGCAGAAGGCGGGCGTCGACGCACAAACCGCTCTTCAAAGAGGACAGGTGCGTCAGGATAAGAACCACGGCCAACATCTCTGGCATCCTCATAATAATCCGTCCGGGGTCGTCGGTAGCGGCTGTTGAAGTCGCAGCGCTGCTGGCGATCGGGCCTCGTCGAGGGGGGTGACACTGAACGATGGGGTTCTGTGTAGAAGTCGACGTCCGCAGCATTAACTGATTGCCATGCAGAAGCACGCCGTGCACACACGGCGTCTTGCGGAGGGCACGCGGCTGCAGCGAAGCGTGATGTGGATGACACCATTTCATCACGTCGAAGCAGCTCCTCACGGACGATTTGGCGTATTGTCGAAGCCAAGTCTGTCGACGAGATCACATCCGACGACGAGCTCACGTCAACACTTGCTGCCGTCATGACGTTGGCCAACCTAGCGAACTTGGTCGTTATTATTCGTGTCTTCAACGTCTCGAAGGTACGACAATGTCGGATGACGTCAGACACCGAATTCAAATTGTCCTCGACAATTACAAAGTGGTAGACGTCTTCGGCGATCCCCTTCACTAAATGGCCGACCTTATCCTATTCGGACATCCGCGGATTCACCAACTTCGTAAGCCTCAGTATCTCTTCAATGTAGGCTGTGCGAGTTTCACCAGCAAGCTGGGCCCTTTGGGCGAGAGTCAGCTCGGCCCGCTTTTTCGTTGCAGAGGTATCTGCCCCAAAGCAGTTCCTCAGCTCTTCAGTAAATGTGTCCCAGGTCGTCAAAGTGTCGTCGTGGTTCTCGTACCAGACGAGTGCGGTGTCAGTTAGCGAGAATACAAGATTCGTCAGCCGTGTATCTAAATCCCATTTGTTGCTTCTACTCACGCGTTCATAGTGAGTTAGCCATTCGTCCACGTCTTCGCCAGGCTTTCCTCCGAAGGGGCGTGGCTCCCTGTGAGGCTGTGACGGGCCAGCAGACGTCGATGTCGAAGCGTCCGCGGTGGTGGACATGTCAGGTGGCAACGGCGGAAGACAGGCAAGGCGACGGCTGCGGCGAAGGCAAGGCTTCCGTGTTCGGGCGTCGTACCCAGCACGTTCCACCAAGATGTTACGAGGCCGAAGTTGTTTAAGAGGCGACGTTTATTCAGGAGGCTCTGAGCCTCACAACCGGATGGAGCGAGGCCAGGGACTGAACTCCTCTTCTTTCTCTTCTTCTCTATCCACCTTGCTTTTCAGAAGCGCCAGGTTGCTCTGTGCGCGGTCGGTCACCAGTAGAATGCAAAGGATCGTCGACGCGTTGAGTTTCACGAAAACTGGGGGATAGAAAAAGAAACGCAGAGCATACGCGAACAACCCTGAATGGTTTGGTCCATGAAAGCAGTTAGGCATGTGCACACACGCACACACACACAAAAGAGAGAAAAAAGAAAGAAAGGAAAAAAAAGAGGAAAAGAAGGGAAAACATCAAACGAAAATGAGAGTCACTTAGTTTAACGAGTACGCAGCGGAACCCGTTCCCTAGCAAACGTGTGTGATGCTTAGCCTAAGCGGGCACTGAGGGAACACAAGACATATCTGCACATTGTGCGCGTGCAGCGTGAACTGAGTAAAACATATCAGAAAAAAAGGAGATGAAGACAACAAGAAACATGATGGGGAATTAAATATCCTAAGATAATACATGAAAATAAATGAAATCAGAGCAAACAAGAAATTAACAATAGGAATGAAATGAAACAGGCGGACATCGACAATCATTCCTGCATCCCAACAGGAGACACTGCCCAAGTGAGCGCGGAGGATACACAAGACATATTGTAGCGGTAGGAGAGTATAAGAAGTGATTTATTATGGGCGAAGTTCTGCCCGAAAATAGGGTCAAGAAAAATGAGTCGCTAAAAGCGTTCAACACACACCGGCGTCTCTTCTTCGACTGTCCCTTTCAGGCGAACTCCAGGGCTCGTGTCTCTATCTCGTGCGCGTGCACGAGAGGCACGCGTTGCGCCGCCACCATGGAGAAAGATGAAACGCGAGATAGCAGACGCTCTTCATGACTCGATCGCTACCACCGACGCTTAGCAGCAGCCTCAGCGTCAATATTTGCATCTTGTGCGCGTGTAGTGTGAGCTGAGTAAAACATAGACAAAAATAAGAGAAAGACATCAAGAAACATGATAGGAAATTAAATATTGTAAGATAATAAACGAAAATAAATGTAATAACAAAAAGTCAGAACGCACACACACAAAATTAACAATACGTATAAAATGAAATCGACAGTCATTTATGCATCTCAACAGGCGCGCTATTAATATGCACCAGAAAGAAAAAAAGAGAGAAAGCGAAAGGGGGAAATATAAGTGTTCCGCGAGTTCATAGTGCACATAGATTTGCACGTCGAGCCCTAAAGAAACGACAACAATATTAATAATAAGAAAGGAACAGAAATAAAAAAAATATAAAATATTGAAGACACTTAGTCGCTTGCGTCGTTAATTGGTTTAGTTGCCTGACAGGGAAAGCAAGATAGTCGGCCTGTACTTTCGTTGATGCCACCGGACACAGTGTTGAATTTGTGAATAAGGTAAGATTCGCGAACCTCCCGGTCTACCGTCTTGAATGCACCATGTGCAACGCCTAATACATTGGCCAAACTGAGACACCATTCAGGATAAGAATAAACAACCACAGAGCACACATAAAGACCCTGCCACACCTTCCTCTCTCCAAGCACGTAAATGATCTTAGTCATCCCTTCCATACATTCACAGCTGTGGTGCTCCAATCCGAATTCAAGGCGTTTTCTTGAGATGCATCAATTTTTTTTAAAGTAGAAAAACATAAATCGCGGGAATGTTTTGTGTACCACTCGAGTGTACAGATTGGGGGCCTCTGGACACAGACAATTCCCGTGCTTGTGTGCAGAGTTAGCGAAATTACGCTGATTAATTTTTCAATTATCAGTAATTTGTGGCTACAGCGAATGAGTACTCTGGAGCACCTCCTTGACACTACCTATCCCAATGATCAAATTTTGAATAGCGGAGTGCATGTCGTACGCGAACAATTAGTTCCCCTTGGCAGGCTCCATGAAACCGGAACTCGCCGGAAATAGGGCGTCTGAGGCGTTATGTCGCCGCCCCCACTGCTTTCGTCACGAGCCCGCGGCGTCCAACGCCGCAGACGGCAAGGACATAGCGCAAACTGCTCGCGCGGCCAGAGCGGCGGTGACTGCCGGCGAGTGACGAAAGCAGGGGTAAGGGGGGGGGGGGGGGGGGGTCACAGGCTTAGGTGAGCTGCGCGGGCTCCTATGGTCCCGTTAGGTGGGCGGCTGTTCTGTCTTTTTTTAGCGGCGAAGCTCCTTAAAGCGGCACCCGTTCGTCCCTCGTCGTAGTCGTAGTCGTAGTCGTAGTGCGTAACCAGTCTTACGCTTTGACCTCCAAGGTGGTGCCGGTGGGAGATTTCTCCTGTGCGTTGTTGAACAATAAAAAAAATTCGCAGCGTGCGCGTTAACTAAAAGCCTAATTCTTCTGTCTCTCATTCCCCATTAGCAGCCATTGGCATGTTCCAGTAGGAAACGTTAGTAGAAGTGTTAAAAGCCGACTTCTGCTGTCTCTCATTCCCAGTAGCAGCCATTGTTTACCTCCAAGGTAGTGCCTGGTGAGATTTTTAGGGGCGAAGCTCCTTAAAGCGGCACCCGTTCGTCCCTCGTAGTCGTAGTTGTAGTCGTAGTGCGTAACCAGTCTTACGCTTTGACCTCCAAGGTGGTGCCGGTGGGAGATTTCTCCTGTGCGTTGTTGAACAATAAAAAAAAAAAATTCGCAGCGTGCGCGTTAACTAAAAGCCGAATTCTTCTGTCTCTCATTCCCCATTAGCAGCCATTGGCATGTTCCAGTAGGAAACGTTAGTAGAAGTAGAAGTGTTAAAAGCCGACTTCTGCTGTCTCTCATACCCAGTAGCAGCCATTGTTTACCTCCAAGGTAGTGCCTCGTGAGATTTCTCCTGTGCGTGATTAAACAATAAAAATTTTGTTCAAAACGCCGTTGATTGATGAAATAAACCAACGAAAGACGCCAGATGTTTTCTAAAAGCAAAACGAAAAGACGCCAGATGTTTCTAAAGCAAAACGAAAAGACGCCAGCTGCTTAACGAAAGACGCCAGGTAACGCAATGGTGTAAGCAGTGCAAGAACCACTTAGCTTACATTTCACCGACCACAAAGCGGTCATAATGAAAGGACAACGGAAACCAGCAATAAAAGTTTGATAAAACATTTAATCAATCGTTTCACGTCATTTTTATCGGGCGAATTAACGGAAGAAATTTCACGGTTCAACCGATGATTACTTCCAGGAGCTTCGCCCAATCTCATCATCATTCACCTCGTGGATCTGCCGTCAATTTTTTTATGAAAACACTGCACTCTGAAGTGCAGGTAAAACTTATGCCATGACCATTCGCGTCGTGACATTTCATTCATGCTAGGGATACTGACACATGCGGTTGTTTTGGTTTGTTTAAGGGGAGTGCCGCTATCACTTTCTGTTACGCGCAGCGCAGGCCAAGTTTCTCTTGTACAGCCGCCCAAATCTTTAGCTATCCTGCGCGAGCGCCGACTTTTTTGTGCGTCAGCGCCGTACGACGGAGCCAAGTTGCAAACAGGGCGAGAGTAAACGCATGCCCATGAAGCGCGCTCAGCTGGGCCCATCGTCTGCCTGGCTGTTCCTTCGTGAGAACGTCGCCCCGCATTAACTCACTTCAGACGGACAGACAGCCCATCTTGCCCGTATCTTATGTTCCGAAGATCAGCAACCTTTCGGTTAACAGCCCAACACGCTAGCCGATTGCGCCACGGAGGCAGACAAGATCAGCAAGCAACCGAGAAAATGAAATCCGCGGATACGTCACACGCCCCCGCGCCTGTGGTGTGGAAACGGCGTCTCCTACAGGTGAAAAAAAAAGGCATTTGCGTCGCCAGATAACAAATGAACGATCCACATTTGTCAGCTTATCTCATGCGCGGGGGCGTGTGACGTATCCGCGGATTTCATTTTCTCGGTTGCTTGCTGATCTTCGGAACATAAGATACGGGCAAGATGGGCTGTCTGTCCGTCTGAAGTGAGTTAATGCGGGGCGACGTTCTCACGAAGGAACAGCCAGGCAGACGATGGGCCCAGCTGAGCGCGCTTCATGGGCATGCGCTTACTCTCGCCCTGTTTGCAACTTGGCTCCGTCGTACGGCGCTGACGCACAAAAAAGTCGGCGCTCGCACAGGATAGCTAAAGATTTGGGCGGCTGTACGTCGCTTCGAGAACCGTGTTGACCGTTCTTGAAATATTGCGTGCCTGACGCCCATTTGAGCGCCTTCTAGAATGTCAGAGATAATGCGAGAATGCGTTAGGACGCATCCATAAAAGCCGACGCGTTTCGTGTCTTGTCAACATTTCTGTCGACCGACGACTGTTCACGCCCTGTAGCGTGATTTGCTTCCAGCGCCTCCTTGCTTGCAGCACCTTGCAGCGCCTACTTGCAGCGTGATTTTCTTTACTGTGCTGGGCACAGGTTCGCCCAATAAACAACTGGACTTGAGTTCTGCGTCCGTCAGCGCCACGACCACGTGACAATACACACGTCATTCGACGCACGTCAGGGTATACAGTGTTGAAGCGACCACCATAACACCACTGTGGTATCTTAACATCTAGGTCAAAGCAAACATGACAAGTGCATCAAGTTGACGAGGACTCTCATTGTTCACGTTTGTACATAACGGTTATACCCAAACCGAGTCAACGAAACTATAGGCGATGCGCAAAGCGCCGACGACGCCATCTGCCGCCACGGCTCGGAAGCGTTGGCGGGTCCGAGCGAGCAGTGTTCCCGCGAGCGTGTACGCGAGTGCGCGGATGGATGGGTTTTCATCGTGATTTAACGACTCTATCGGGCTTCAGAGATGCCGAAAAACAACTGCTGCGTTGTCGGCTCCTCAAACACGCACAAGAAATCGCCACGAACGCGCTTATCAGATTTCCGGTGCTATTTCATGAGCGAGAGCGACGGCGGCGGTGGATTGCGGCTGTACGACGCAGAAGGCAAGCAATCGCGCTTTGTTTACAGGAGTGTAAAGTCCGAGGACTTCGATGAAGAATAAACCAGGCTTCGAAGTGCGGCGGAAGACAATACGCCTGAAGAGCGCCGAGCAGCGAGACCCTACGATGGCGTTTTTTTTTTCTCCTTTTTATTTGGCTCTTGCCCACTACGGGGGGGGGGGGGGGGGATTGGCCATGAAGCCGGCGGTTAATATAAAAAGGAAAAAAAAGTGAGCTAAAACAAAGGAAGAGTAAGGAATCGGTAATGTAAGGATAATTATCGATAATTATTCTTCAATGTAGCACTGTTTGCTGAACGTTTTGAAGTTTCGCGTAGCGAAGCCACGTCAGGCCGAATGGCCTTTAGCTTCGCTTCGCATTTCTGTAACCTTTCAGAAATAAAATCTGTTCATTCATTCAATGCCGAATGAAATGTTAGAGAGTGATAGACTATTTATAATACAAATGAACCATAATAAATAATTTGAGGTTTAATAAACTAGTGGCGGCAATTTCGAGGTACGAAGTTTTCGTTGGAAAGATGATTAGCAACGAATTCTTCTTGTGTCACGAAGGAAATTGCACATGGCTAAGCAGACGTTCCTGTTGCTGTAACCTAGTGAGGACGCTCCAAAGGAAAGAATATTCTGAGAATTCAGGGGAATTTTTAAATTCCTGAATGAAATTTCGAAATGTCTTTTCCTCTGACTACTATAACGCTGACAGGTAATTAAAAAGTGATCAATGTTTTCAGGCTCTTGACAATAGCAGCATAGCGGAGATGGCACCAGACCAGACCTGTGTAAATAAAAATTTAATGAAGGGATACGACAGCGAAATTTTGTTATTGCCACTTCAAGTTTACGAGAGGGGCACCACTTATTATTCCAAACAAAAGAAAGATGCCCATATTCTTCAATAGGTAACTTCATTTTTAAAGAATCTTGAAGTAAGGAGTACTTACGGAATCTAGACAAAGTAACAAAGGCAGTAGTAGGCACCACGTGCATTACCGGCCCATCTAGGGACCACCGCGCGAGAACATCAGCCATCTCGTTTATAAATATGCCACGATGGCCTGGCACCCACACCAATCGTATTTCACGCAAGTGGGGAGGAATTAATGAAGTGAATGCGTTTGGAACAGAAGACTTGGAAGGAGAAGCTGAAGCGAGTGATGTGCATACAGAAAGTGAATAAGTCACTATAACAACTGCCGAATTTTGTGCAGGAAGTTTGCGAATGGCTAAAAGAATGGCTAAGAGCTCTGCTTCGAATATGGGTGTATAATCCGGGAGGTGCAAGGTATATGACCAAGACAAAGTCTCTGAAAAAATGCCCACTCCCGCTTTCTCCTCACGCATGGATGCATCCGTCGCAATTACGTTATCAATTCCCAATTGACATAAATGATCTTCTAATAAGCCTATTAAATATCTGGAAGGTAAGAGTTTGGCATTAGAAGGGAATATATTATCCAATTCAATTTTAGCATTGGCCAATGGTTTATCTTTCTAAAGAGAAAAACCCAGAACATCACGTGCCACGCGCTCGCGATCCTACTTCGTCTTCTTTCGCGCCCGCTATTTCTCTTTTCTTGTTAACAACAGTGTTAGAACCATTATCGTGTTTTATTTCTCCATTTATGTCGCTACGTCTTCAGCGAACGCTACTACGTTTACACTTGGTCGCCTTGCCTGCATTGTAGACGCTACAATGCACATGAGGTTGTTAGTACTGATAAGACGCGATGCCGAGGCTCTCTTGAAAAACGAATCGCGCGAAGCGCAATGTCAGAGAATGTGGGGCAGGTGACGCCTCCTTTACAAAAGCGCCGTGGAATCACACGTCTGCTGCACGAAATCGGCTGCATTCTACCTATTGATGGCACTGGAATGCGATCACCGGCGCAGAATGTTAGCTGTGCGCTCGCCTCAAGTTGCATATTGGCCGTAAAACATGGCACCTGTGCACATTTAAGACTTTGACGATCGCTTAGAATGTAACGCCATTTTGCAACACTTGGTAATAGCTTGCAAAAAACCTAGCAAATACGCAGCCAAGCTGCTACGACAAGCTCGGTGACCACCAGCTCCGCAGTGACTCAGTCTCGCGCCACTAGCGCAAGATGCCGAGATATATATTCACAAGTTTATCATGCTGGTTTCAAAGTTTTACCAACGCTGACCTTTCGCGTGGCCGCACCCGTGAAATCCATGCGCCGGTGCGACAGCGATCCCACAAAATCTACTATATAAACACATGGCACGTAAACGAAGCTACTGTGTCGAGAAAAAAACGTTGGTTCACGCGTCAACGCATGCAGGCATTAGTGATCGGGACGTTATAAAGAAAGCGGTGCGATGAGCTCCACTTCGTAGGGAAGCGTGTTGACGCTTGTCTGTGGGGCGCGTATGGTGACATTGCTGTCCCTCACAGCTGTGACATCGGACACATGTCCACTATTATAATGTGCAGCTCCTTTGCACACACTATCGCCGCAAAAGTAATTATCTGGGAAGCGCACAAGCAGCAAATCGCACGCGCGCACTTCCGCGATGCTTGCAGTGAAATGAGGCGTCTGCTACGCGAGCCACCACCGGTTCCAACGGCCGACGCTACGCGGCTTTCAGTGGCGCCCCAATAGGCGCTGCGCATGGCATATAGACAGATAGATAGATAGATAGATAGATAGATAGATAGATAGATAGATAGATAGATAGATAGATAGATAGATAGATAGATATGAGGAAGTGCCCTTGTTTGCAAGGTATGATTCAGATCGATATTAACTGCTCTTCCTCTTTATTGCGAGAGCAATATTGGGCAGTCCCGACTGGTTTTTGCCAGCGCCGTTACCGTCGCCGCCATATCCCGTACACAGTCCAAATAACCCCACACGCATCACATGTTCTACCTGCGGGTGAAAGCACGCGAGTGGGGGCGACGAACACGACTAAAGCAGAGACCAAAAGAGCCCGGCGCATCTTTGTCGCTCGGAGGGCGCATGCGACAACATCACGCCGATCGGGACACATGCCGTCGAAGCGGAGAGGAAACTGCATGTCTTTAGGAAGCGTGAAAAAACGCGAGGGGTGGGGCTTTTGCTCGAGCAAAAACTGTGGACTCAATCGGTTGCAATCGCTGTCGTGTGCTCTATCTCAGCAGCTATCAGCGGCTGTCTCGTAAACCCCTCTATGCGCTGTGCTGTCAACGCGAAGGAACTGCGAAAAGTGTCCCTAGAGCAGCCGTATTGAATTACACCAGTGTTTAGTACAGTTACGTGAGATCGTATCCAGAAAGGTTTCCTACCAGCCTCACTTCGTATAACATTACAATATCGTGCTATCGCATTCACTGGTTCCACATTCAGGTTGAACAATTTCTTTTTTAGACATAGTGTAGCGCAAGGAAGAATACTACGACCTGTGCGGAACGAAGTGCAGGCACGCAAGCAAAAAATCTTTATCGAGGTCCTGAAAAGCCCTGCCTTAGCAAAGAATTTTTATGGAACAGGTTTGGCCCGCCATTGTAAGAACAGCACATATTGCTTGTTTGCACAATTCGCCGCCACACTTGGACGGAGCCAAGTCAGAGAGCGCCGCCCCTCCCGGACGGAGCCAACTTCAGAGAGCGCCGCCACACCCGCACACTTGGACGGAGCCAACTTCAGAGAGCTCCGCCACACCCGGACGGAGCCAACTTCAGAGAGCGCCGCCCCTCCCGGACGGAGCCAACTTCAGAGAGCGCCGCCCCTCCCGGACGGAGCCAACTTCAGAGAGCGCCGCCACACCCGGACGGAACCAACTTCAGAGAGCGCCGCCACACCCGGACGGAGCCAACTTCAGAGAGCGCCGCCCCTCCCGGACGGAGCCAACTTCAGAGAGCGCCGCCACACCCTCTGTACAACTAGGACCAATTTCCTCATCGGCGTCCTATAGTCAGGCGAATCACTGTGGTGTGACTACGTGAACCTGAACACTCGACCACGTTGTACATGCCTTCAATACGCAAGCGTAACGTCATATACTTTCACTGCGACGCGGAAAGAGCGCACATCTGTGCTACAGTTGTTTGGTTACGACAAGCGTGAGGTTTGATTACTTTGCCAGCCAGTGTTGTATGTATGTATGTATGTATGTATGTATGTATGTATGTATGTATGTATGTATGTATGTATGTATGTATGTATGTATGTATGTATGTATGTATGTAGTTATCAACCGCCTCGAAGACGCGATGGAGTAGGCCTAGCCAGTCACAGTGGGAACTGTAACAAGGTATGCTACCGGGCTAGTTCGTACTGATCCATGATGCACAACTGAGCGCACTTGACAAGAACGAAAAGAGGGACAAGTGGACACAAGCACTGCTATCCAACTATTTCGATTTTCCAAAAGGAGCGAACACGCATTCAGAAATGCACATGCGATTACGCACTGTTTCTAGCCGATGACAATGATGAAACAAAGTCACTTCATTTCAGACAAAGTTAAACACGAACTCACTGCAAAAAAAAATTGGCAGATCCCACGTGGAGTGGGAATCAAGGAAATGCGAAGCACGCATAAGGAACGTAAAATGGATTTGCATTGTTGTCTCGCTATACCGAGTTTGGTACATATGAAGTTAACGAAACGGCCGCAAGAGCACCAAGACTGTGGCATGTAAACCATGCCGCTCATACACGCATGTCATGATTCTAACGTTATGACTTGTCATTTCGTTCGTCATGCAGTCGCGTTGTGCCATGGCAATTTTGGTATACATCCCTTTAAGGAAACGAGTGGCATGTAGATCGTGCCGCTAATGACGTGCATGTCACGATTTTCATGTTATGACCTGTCATTTATGATCGTCATGCAGTCGTGTTGTGCCAAACCAATTTTCGTATAGGCTCCGTGCTGTCGAGTTTTCCATGTGTTACATCAGCCCCAGAATGCACTGCCTGGCGGTGAGAAGAAGCAAAATTGGACAGACTGTGACAGGAAAATACGCGAACGCAATTCGCGTCTCCAACTCTATAGCAGCAGCGACCGCCCGTCCCTGTACGCGGACGACGTTGCTCTCTGGGTCACGTCGGGCTCTGACGGCCACATCGAGGAGACGCTGCAACGCGCAACCGACATCGTCACGTCCCACGTGCACGCGGCCGGTCTCACTTGCTCGGCGGCCAAATCGGCCCTCCTTCTCATGCGGCCTCCCGATCGGCGTCGCTACAAAACGCCTCACCCCACCATCACTGTTTACGCCAACTCCATTGCGGTGCCCGTCGTTTCACATCTCCGAGTGTTGGGACTGATACTCCAATCCAACCGCCACAACACGCATACCATCGACAAGCTCTCGCTCTCCGTGCAGCAGACCGCGCGTATGCTCGCCCGTGTCCGTGCGCGGCGTGCGGGCATGCGAGAACACGATCTGCTTCGCCTTGTCGACGCCTTCGTCGTTTCTCGCCTCACGTACGGCCTTCCTTATACTCGTCTCCTCAACGCGGAACGCGACAAAATTGACGCACTCATCCGTAGGGCATACAAGACAGCCCTCGGCCTTCCCACCAACGCGTCCACGTGTCGTCTTCTCCGTCTGGGTGTACACAACACCCTCGACGAGTTGAGAGAGGCTCACCGCTCCGCTCAGGTGCAACGCCTTTACCGTTCGCCGACCGGTCGCCGCATCCTTTCCTCTATCGGCCATGACACCTCCTCCCACCCACCGGATCTGGTTTCGTTACCTCACGCCGTTCGAGCGGCCTTCTCCATCAAGCCGCTACCCAAGAATATGCTTGCGGGCCACCACGACGCGCGCCGCCAAGCCCGTGCGGCTATGCTTCACGCCAAGTACGCCGACCACCCGGCAGTCATGTACGTGGATGCAGCCCGATACAACTCACCCAGGGATGCCTTCGTCGTCGTTTCCGTGTCGTCCTCTTCAGCGCCTTCCAGGCCGGCAGTCACGGCAGGCACCGTTAGAACACCCTTTGCCGTCGAGGCGGAAGAGGCGGCCATCGCTTTGGCTGCGATCTCGACCGACGCTGGCGTTATACACAGCGACTCTAAACAAGCCATCTCCAATTTCGCGCGTGGTCTCGTATCGCCTACCACCCTACGACTCCTTCGCCCACTACTGCTGCACGATGAGCAGTGCAGCTTTGAACTGATCTGGGTCCCCGCCCACTCGGGTCACCCCGGCAATGAGACAGCTCACCAACACGCTCGAGGATTCGTCGACCGAGCGGTGGGCCCCTCAGAGTCGGGCACCCCTGTGCCGGAGCCCCTGGTCACCTACCACGACATCACCCAGCACTACCGTCTCGAGCGATACGCCTATCCTCCGCCTCACGGCAGTCTTCCCAAGAGGTCCGAGATCGCCTGGCGGCGCCTACAGACCCGGACGTTTCCGTGCCCCCTCGTTTTTTCGTACATACACCCAGGTGTCATCGATCCGCGCTGCTGCCTCTGCGGCGGCATAGCCTCGTTGAACCACATCCTCTGGAGCTGCCCGGACGATCCCCCGCCCGCCGACCTCTTTCGCTCACCACCGACCGAGGAACAATGGGAGGCCCTTCTCTCCAGCACCGACAGATACATCCAGACACGGGTCCTGGAACGTGCTGAAGAGGTCATTGAAAGGCACAGCCTTGCAGACTATGTGGCTTAGCCTCCATCACCCCTCGCCCCTTCTACGAATAAAGTTGCTACTCACTCACTCACTCTGGTCAGTAGACGGAGCCCATACATCCCATTAACGAAACGGCAGTATACCGCCAGGACCATGGCATGTAAATCATGCCGGTCATCACACGCGTGTCATTATTATAATGTTATGACCTGTCATTTACGTTCGTCATGCTGCCGTGTTGTGCCATAGCAATTTTGGTATACATCCCATTAACGAAACGCCTGGCATGTAAATCATGCCGCCCATGACATGCATGTTATGCTTTTCATGTTATGACCTGTCATTTATGTTCGTCATGCAGTCATATTGTTGCATACCAATTTTCCTACACATCCCACTAACGAAACGGCCAAGAGAGCACCAAGATCGTGGCATGTGGATCATGTCGCTCACGACATGCATGTCATGATTTTCACGTTATGACCTGTCATTTACATTCGTGATGCTGTCATCTTGTGGCATGCCAATTTTCGTATACATCCCGTTAACGAAACGCGTGGCATGTAAATCATGACGACCATGACATGCATATCATGATTTTCATGTTGTGACCTGTCAGTCATGTTTGCCATGCAGTCATGTTGTGGCATACCAATTTTTTATACATCCCATTAACGAACGGCCAGGAGAGCACCAAGACCATCGCATGTAAATCATGTCACTCATGACATGCACGTCATGATTTTCGTGTTATGACCTGTCATTTATGTTTGTGATGCACTCCTGTTGTGGCATGCCAATTTGTGTATACGTCCTATGAACGAAACGCGTGGTATGTAAATCATGTCATTCATGACATGCATGTCATGATTTTCATTTTATGACCTGTCATTTATGTTCGCCATGCAGTCACATTGTGGCATATCAATTTTTGTGTGCACCCCATTAACGAGACGATCAGGAGAGCACCAAGACTGTGACATGTAAATCATGCCGCTCATGACACGCATGTCATGATTTTCATGTTATGACCGGCCATTTATGTTCGTCAGGCAGTCATGTTGTGCCATACCAATTTTCGCATACATCCCATTAGCGAAACGGCCACGAGAGCACTAAGACTGTGGCATGTAGATCATGCCACTCATGACATGCATATCATGATTTTCATGTTATGACCTGCCATATATGTTCGTCAGGCAGTCATGTTGTGCCATACCAATTTTAGCATACATCCCACTAGCGAAACGGCCAGGAGAGCACCAAGACCGTGGCATGTAAATCATGCCGCTCATGACACGCATATCATGATTTTCATGTTATGACCTGCCATTTATGTTCGTCAGGCAGTCATGTTGTGCCATACCAATTTTCGCATACACCCCATTAGCGAAACGGCCACGAGAGCACTAAGACCGTGGCATGTAGATCATGCCACTCATGACATGCATATCATCATTTTCATGTTATGACCTGCCATATATGTTCGTCAGGCAGTCATGTTGTGCCATACCAATTTTCGCATACATCCCACTAGCGAAACGGCCAGGAGAGCACCAAGACCGTGGCATGTAAATCATGCCGCTCATGACACGCATATCATGATTTTCATGTTACGACCTGTCATTTATGTTCGTCATGTAGTCATGATGTGGCATACCAATTTTCGTAAACATCCGATTAGCGGAACGGCCAGGAGAGCACAAAATCGTAGGCGGCTAGATAGATAGATAGATAGATAGATAGATAGATAGATAGATAGATAGATAGATACGCTCAAACTCTCCGAAGTTCGCTAAGAAATGCTTCGCATTTACAAATGTAGCTACTCGCTTGATAGACCCTCAGAACTTGATGCGTGCACTCTCATTCACCGCCATAGGGATCAACGCGTTTTGGAGATTGTGGAGGCGTCCAACATTCATAATAATAGACCTGTGCATTAGAGATCGCTCTGTTTCATCATAGAAAACTAATGAGAATTGCTTCAGGAATGGCATACTGATTAGGCTTTCTTGATTCCTAGTGACGTCCTAGTGCTAAATCCTGCGTGTGTGTGTTTTTATTCGTGGTGTAGAAACGGTGTTTCAGCGAACGTAATAGCTGCTGTGCCATCGTAGAGATGGGTGCGTCCACACTCAGAAACAAGGTGTGCCAAGAAACCATCTCTACCTTCCTGGGTATTTTGATGGTGCTCCTGGGGGTGCCCATTGAGACCGCCCTCTATGCCCCGCGTATGTTCTTCGACCGCATGAAATGCGCAAGCCACACATGATATTCCTAGTGCGGACAAAGAATCTCACGCACTTTGCTGTTTTATTTGATTTTATTCCACTCCTGTAATAGCCCGCCAAGGGCTGACAGTATCAATAAATGAAATGAAATGAATAGTTATGCAGATTCTTAAAATGTACATCCCTACAGCACTAAAAAACAGGTATGCTTGATGTGAGTCTTTTTTAGGAGCGAAGCTCCCTATGGCATCACCTGGGCGGTTCTCGGCTGTCGATGCGTCCTGCGTAGCCAGTAGCGTCTCCCTTAGCATACAATAGCATACGATAAATGGCGCTGTCCCATAGAGATGCATGCAAACTGCAGTTGGGTGACGATATACTAGATGGCGCTGTACGCATTCTGTGTCGTCATCGCCATTTCTCGTCTAGTTTCCTAGATGGCGCTGTCCCATAGAGATGTGTGCAATATGGCGGTTGGGTGAATCGACACTAGATGGCGTTGGAGGTGCCGCTGCTCTCCGCTTGGCTGCGCGCGGGCTGCGCCGGGAGCGCTCCTCTCGTTCTCCTGGATCGTCGCCGTACGTGTCGGATCGCGCTTGGTGGACCATTACAGCATATCCACGGAGTGAATGATGATGAGTGGGCGAAGCTCGGGAGGTTCATCGTAGATCGTGCCGAGCTCCGGATTTATTGAGTTAACGCGCACGCTACGAATCCTCGTAGTTCAACTATGCACAAGTGAAATCTCCCACCGGCACTTCATTGCAAGTCAAGATCGGTATTTCTCAATCAAGAAACTGGCTAGGAGACGCTGCCTGCGCCAACGTTGTCTCTCGCGGGTGAGGGCGCGTTCTCCTTCTTTGCGAGCTGGTAGAGCGTTCTTCTAAGAAAGAGCGTTTCCATAGCCAATGCGCGCCTTTCGCTCTCTCTCTGTCTCTCTCTCTCTCACAAGACAGCAGAGGCACGCGCCGGGAGAGAGAGAGAGAGGCACGCGCCGAGGGCGAGCGCGTGCCTCCCGGCACGCGGGTTACGCCTGACGACTGACGCCTGACGCGGGACAAGGTTAGATTAAGAGGAGATGACGTGCGGTGTATCGTATATAGGACAAACAGGCCGCTACTTCAATGGCCGGGCAATGGAACACGCACGCGCTGTTAAGAACGGTGGAAGTAATATTGCAGCACACTGTGCAAAATGTAGTGATTGCGAGCCAAGCTGGAAAGAAACGAAAATTCTTGGTAGGGGAAGGGAACAGACGGCACGTGAACTGTTAGAAGCATATTTTATTTTCAAGAAGGGCAAAGAGTGCATTAGTGAAACATCTGTCAATCTTAGAAAAGGAGAGATAAAATATCTAGACGGCTGTGTGTAATGTTATGTGATGTCGCATGACGGTGGCGATGTGCTTGACTGATGGAGCATACGTGTGGTACGTGTATATATTTGTCGGCGTAGCCAAAAATAAAGGTAGATGAAAGTGAGCGCTTGTCCTGTCTCCTCGTGTCAATGTGAGTGTTGTTCCTGCGCCTATATTACCGTGATAATTAAGAGGAGCTTCGCCCCTAAAAATTCCGAACGTCGTGTCCGAAGCGCGGAGTCGAACCAGGGACCCCTCGCTTCCGAACGCGCGGCGCTAGCCATTACGCCACGAAGCGTTTTTTTTCTTTCTTTATTGACTGACGAATACATACATCACAACACTCTGCTGCCATAAGCTGGCGTTATTTCCTTTTCCACCGCTGCGTTTTCAGCATGCGGCTGAGATTACAACACTTTCATTTTGACAAGGGCATCCATCAACAACAGCAATTCATCATCGTATCCCAATTTCCGAAACACTTCACGGAGCTTGCTGACATTTTCAATAAAGTAAGCGTTTACTGGTCTCGTATTTATGTCACAATTCCTTACAGCCATGCGGTTTCTCCAGATGCTGTGAAGGCCAAGAAGAAAGAACATGTCATAAGGTATACTGTCTTGCCCTGTGGCTAGGTAACGAATGCCATGTGGCGTTAGCGGCAATTCCTTTTTAATAGTCCTTTGCAGAATATCCCAAAAGAAAATCGCACTCCAACAGTCTAAAAACACATGTTCTATAGTTTCGGGTTTCTTACAAAGTAAACAATGAGTACCCCATGGTAAATAGTGACCTTTTTCTTCCAGCCACGTTTTGACAGGCAAGGTATTAGTATGCAGCTTAAAAAAGAATGTTTTCACTCCGCTTGGTACCATCATTTGTTTCACACGCTTTAGCACATCTTTACCCTCGCCTTTACTGTACAATAGCCGGTACAATGGTTTTGGAAACATAATGTCTATCAAATCAGTGCTTAACTGCTTACGTGCCACAGTGGCCAAATATTCTGTAGAAAAGTGATAGTTCAAAAATCTAAAAGCCACTACTACTTCACGTAGAAATTTACTCGATGCATAACCTCCGCCCTCTGTTATCGATACAACAAAGTTAGGCAAGGCATTGCTCAATCGGATTTGAATAACTGTTCTCAAGAAGGGATCTGTAGTGTCACGCAAAAACAAAAATCGGGAGACCAGTTGCTTTAAGAATAAGTTCGGTAGCGACAGTCCCCCCTGGCTTAACTTATGAAACAAATTGTTTCTACTTGTTCTTTCATATTGTGACTGCCACACAAACACAGCAAATACCCTGTGGAATTTCTTAAAGTTGAATCTGGAACAGCTGAGGACTTGCATGAGATACCATAGCTTGCTCACCAAGAAGACTCTGCAAACGGCCGCCCGAGCAAATATGGAGAGGTGATGCCCTGCCCATTTGTCAGTTTGAGTTTTCAAGTCCTGCACCTTTCCATTCCATAAATCATTGGTGTCCCGATACTTGCCTAATGGTACACCAAGATAAATCCCAGGTGTGAGCGTCCACTGTATACCTTCAAAAACATGCGGTGTCGCCAGCCACCGACCATGCCACAACCCCACACACTTATTCAGGTTAACGTTGCTACCTGTCATGGCACATCATTTGCGCAACAGAGGCAGGCAAAGGGTTAGATGGAGCGATGAAATTAAAAAGTTTGCGGGCGTAAAGTGGAACCAACTCGCTCAGGAGAGGGTGGAGTGGAAATCGATGGGAGAGGCCTTCGTCCTGCAGTGGACCTAAATAGGCTGATGATGATGATGATGATGATGATGATGATGATGGCACAAAACTCGCGAATAATTGTCATAGCATTTCTAATGCTCTCCTTATCTGAGCAGAAAACAGCAATATCATCAGCGTATGCTAGTAAACGTACTTCACACCCCTCTAAGGTGAAGCCACGCACACCCGGACTATCAATAATTTTCTTGCATAGGGCCTCTAGGTACAACGCGAACAAAAGAGGTGACAAGGGACACCCTTGACGAACTGAGGAGCGCACTTCAATCCTATCTATTAGCTCATGGTTGATAATGAGGTTGGTCGTACAATTGTCGTATGCCATCTGAACCCCTTTAGTTATCAAAGAGCCTACTCCAACGTACTCAAGTACTGAGAACAGGAGCTTATGACATACCCTATCGAATGCCTTTTCTAAATCAAATTGTACCATCGCGACTTTTCTCAAATCTGCATCACATGTTTCAAGTATGCTCCGAGCCACATGGATGTTTGCAAATATACATCTCCCCCTTATCCCACATGTCTGATGCGGACCTACCAGATCACTAATAGCCCCTTGTAGTCTCCGAGCTAATATTTTCATTAAAATTTTATAATCGACGTTTGTCAGCGTAATTGGTCGGTAACCTGTAACTTTGTTAAGTATATTATAATCGTCAGTTTTTGGTATCAGGACTGTATACGCTCTTTTGAAAGACGGTGGGAGACATCCAATTTCGTATGCCTCCTTAAAAACGCGTTCGAGTATCATGGCTACCTGCGAGGAGAATGCTTTATAAAAAGCCGCTGTCAAGCCATCAGGCCCTGGGGATTTTCCATTGTTAAGGTCTTCTATAGCCATTTCAATCTCCTTACATGTAATGTCTGTTGACAAACTTTCTGTTTCTTCGGTGGCTAATCTAGGTAAGCCGATTAAAAAATGGTTCTCGTAACCAGACTTGCTCGGTACTCTACACTTAAACAGCCCTCTGTAATACTCTGTAAAGGCGTGTTTAATATGTTCTGTCTCTCTGGATATTTTACCTTTGTATTCAATCTCTACTATTTCATTCCTCCTAGCGTACTTTTTCTCAGCTGCAAAAGCTCGCTTTGTTGGCATTTCATCAACCAAGAGCTTTTCCGTTCGTGCACGAACAAGTGCACCACGGAATTCTTCCGTGTCAATAGCCTCAATTTTACTCTTTGTTTCTCTTATTTCTTCCGTAAAAGTGCCGGGTCTCGCGGTCTCTGCATCGACAAATTCCTGCAGCATTCTTTTTAGTT
The DNA here is from genome assembly GCA_013339685.2 of Hyalomma asiaticum. Taxonomy (NCBI): domain Eukaryota; kingdom Metazoa; phylum Arthropoda; class Arachnida; order Ixodida; family Ixodidae; genus Hyalomma; species Hyalomma asiaticum. The sequence continues at coordinate 138,612,976 of CM023483.1, read as the reverse complement.
CTTTTCTTCTTGGCGCTCTTCATAGCTTATTTCTACAGCTCGTTGAATGGCGTTCATTTTAGCGGCTTCTTTAAATAGCTCCCATAGCTCACCCCATCCTCTTCCACAGTATTCATTTGCTTTAGCAATTTCTGTGCGTACACTTTTTATAAACTGGTCGTCCTTTAGGAGCTTCGCATTTAATTTCCACGTTTCCCACTTCATCCTAGGTTTAACAGGGCCTTTTTTTCCAATCGTGAAGCTAACCAAGCAATGGTCACTAAAAGTGATGTTCTGTACTTTGTAATCCTCGCACAGTGTGGCTAGTTCTTGGGAGATATAAGCTCTGTCTAACATTGCATGGCAGTTCCCTTGATAATGAGTATAATGCCGATAATTTCCCCCATACGCGTAATGCACAACATCCTCTACGAGTGCTCTTCCTAAAGTCTCTCTCAGGAACACAACACTCTTGTCATCCCAGTAACCATCACGCGAACGATCATCTGGGTTCAAAACACAATTGAAATCTCCTAAGATTATCAAAAGATCTGTCTGTTTCCACGTACTCAGATATTCCGTGAAAGAAGCTAAGCCGGTCATTAACTTTTGTGGGTGCGTACACACATAATACTCTAAATTTCGCGTTGTTGCGTACAACATCACAAAGCACAAATCGCCCGTTCCTACAACTTATCATTGTTTCCACAACTATGCCTAAATTATTTTTCATGAATAAACAGCAGCCGGCCGTTGTGCCTACAGCATGGCTAACACATACATTATAGCGGTCACTAAACTGCGCAACCATACTGTCAGTCTGACTCTCGCTCTCTATCTTACTCTCCTGAACGGCCAAAATGTCTAAACCCTCCTCCAGCATTATGCGTCGGAGCTGACGCTGCCTGCGCCTCGCCCTGAGGCCTCTAACATTAAGTGTTCCGACGCGCAAAGAAGCTAGCGACAAATTCATTTCAAATAGCAAGAGCAGTACAACAGTAAAGGTTCCAGCAATTAGCAACTTTCACAAACCGCAAGTGTGCGTTGGCACTACAGCTTGAACGGGCACCCGCGACGCCAGTCGCGTTGGTCACTGCATCGCCGCCTGCCCGTCTCGGGTGAGCGACGCTGACCTCTGCGCTGGGACGTGCTTTCCCTTCTTGGCCCGGGTCGACCGCACCGCCATCCAGTGCGGCTCCAGGCGCTGAACACTGCCCTCCAGCGTCTCCTCATCCGTCTCGTCGCTTCGGCTCCGCTTGGCAGGTGTGGCCGGCTCCTCCGTGACAGTCTCATCAGGTGTCTCGTATGGTGTCTCTGACTCCGCATCCATCACCTCTTTCATCGCGTCGCACTCCTGGTCCAAGCGTTCGGGTGCGGACTCTGTCCTCACCTCTCCCTTCGTTTTCCTTTGTTTCTGCTTCCTGCTGGTTGAGTCGTCCTTTGTAGACGCAGCTGGCGTTGCCGCCTTTTCCGCGTCTTTTGCCCCCTGTTCAGCTTGCGTTTCCAAGGACGCTGTTACCTTGTCGTTCACTTCTTCCTCCATCAGTTCGAGGCCCTCTTCTTCATGTTGCCTGCTGCCAGTAACTCTTGCATACGTACGCACGCAGTCTTTTAGTTCATGGCCGAATTCGCGACACTGCACACATCTTGGCACTCTGCAGTCGCGTCTGATGTGACCTTTGCGTCGACACCGGAGACAAATGGGTGCTCTCCCCGGTACGACGACAAGCACTGAGCCGCCGAAGATCCTGAACAAATGGGGTAGCGCGTCCGGTGTTAAGTCTTCACGAAGCGTCATCCTCACAATTCGTGTGGTTGATTCGGCCTGCTCGAAACCTCTCACCTTCCATTCATCTTGTCGTACTTCTTTCACTTCGCCATAGTGGTCGAACGCCTTCTTCAGTGCTTCTCCAGTCACATGAAACGGGACCCAGTGCACCTTGAGAGTGATGTCTTGCTGAACCGGATCAATGACGGCGCAAAAACGTCCTTTTACCTCAATACCTCCGGCGTTGAGGAGCACTTCCTTGATTTCGCGCGTGCGTAGCTTTATCAGCCACACATGCGTCATTTGGAAGGGTCCAATACCAGTAACATCCTTCAGGACACCTAACTCTTGCAGCGGGTCCCTAAAATCTTCGAGACGATATGGCCTCCCAGCAACATCACAATGCAGAAATAAACACTCCTTCATAGTTTCGCCTGAGGGCAGAGTCGGTAGTACGTACTGATAACCCGGTGGGGCGATAGAATACCTGGAACCGCGGCCAGACGCGGCCGCTGAAACCGCTCTTGCAGAGCCCGACATCGTGCGTCCGAACCCTTCTGTGTCCAGAGGCAGACTGATTACGCCACGAAGCGCACATGGACACAAGCACCACGATGACACTAAATATCCAACATTAACGAAAGACTGCGCGTTTCTACGCGTTTGTGCTAGCGCGTTACGGCGCGTGTAAGAAGCTGGTGTAAGACGCTGTGGCCTCTCCGCCTTCTACTTTTTGAGCAGTCATGTGATGGCGTCGGCAAACGCGGTGCGCGTTCCGGCCTGTGTAAGGGGCTGCGTAAGACGCTGTGGCCTCTCCCCCTTACTAGAATGTAACTACTTACTAGAATGTTACTAGAACGCAAGCCATCCATCGTCTAAGAACAAATAAAAGTTGATTTGTATATATACACACAGTGTTTCTCACGTCTTTACATGATGATCGACTGGGCGAATTACACGGAAGATTCACGGTTTACCGATGATTCCCTCCGGAGCTTCGCCCACTCTTCATCATTCACCCCGTGGATATGCTGTGAATTTTTTTTTACTTAGAGAACACGTACGCTTACTTATAGTGCGGAACTCCTGCTGGGAACAAAAAGAACTGTCAACGCCCCTGTCTGGCCAATGTTCCTTACACGATGCCATGCACGGTGTACACATGCTCACCACCCTGAACGACCTTTATCTTCCACAAAATGGTTTCTGCAACAGATAGTAAGATTCTTATCGGTACATTGCTTCCTCAAGTCTACACAACTGCGCAGTAAAACTGCTCTGAATTATGTGGCCATGCGAGTTGGCAGTGTTCTATGAACACGTGTTTGCAATTACACCATTTCCTAGCTTACTCAGCTAAGAACTAAAAGTATTTGTTGTTCTGTGGGGTTTAACGTCCCAAAACCAGCTCTGATTATGAGAGACGCCGTAGTGGAGGGCTCCGGAAATTTCGACCACCTGGGGTTCTTTAACGTGCACTGACATCGCACAGCACACGGGCCTCAACATTTCGCCTCCATCGAAATGCAGCCGCCGCGGCCGGGATTCGATCCCGCGACCCTCGGATCAGCAGCCGAGTACCATAGCCACTAGACCACCGTGGCGGGGCAAGAACTAAAAGTAGCTTGTCGGCTCGTGGTGCATATAGCACAAAATAACAGGATTTTAGCACAAAATAAGAGAACGTTAACTTCAAGTCTGGAAACGGCGTGGCACCTTTTCTGCAGGAGCTCAGCGTGTTTATTAGAAATACTCATTTACTGACCAACGCAGC